>CM062102.1:2696133-3135071 GCA_031163375.1 Conogethes punctiferalis
TGTTCATGAACATGTCTGTTTGTATATGTCTGGGAGTTTGCTATGCATAATCTGTATTTATTTACAAAAAAAAGTATCTAATTAAGCTTATCAGCTGTCTAGTACCCATAGTTCCTACAAGCTTCGGCTTAGTTGGGGCTAGATAGCGCTTTGTGGCCTGCGTGGCATGTCTTGGGTAATTTATTATTTGCCAGGCATCAAGAGCAAATCTTGATCTGGCCAAAGGGCGTCCTACACTACATTTACCGAGAAGCGGTACCCACACCAAAACTCGTTTACCGCAACGGTTACGGAACTAATGAATTGTACTTACCATAAATATCAATTCTGGCTATATGTACAGCGCTAGACTCTCCTTCTATAGCCACGCAGGAGTACAGCCCTCCATCTTCCACCCTGGTCCTTGATATGTTGAGGTGAGAGAACTACTCCTACACCAGATGGTGACATCATCTGTCCTAGTGTGTACCTGGATGAATAAAAAAACATAAGTATTTCATTTCCGTGTAGATTACGGACTTAGAACAGGACCTCATCATGTCATCCCGTGGGTGTCGTAGAAGACAACTAAGGGAATATCAGGAAACGTAGGTTTTTTTTATAGTGGCTCGACATAATGGCTTCCCTACGCCTGATGGAAACCGAAAGAGAAGCCCAAATCGCTGTTACAACGGGCATGTAACTGATCAGTTTACCACCGCCATGCCGCCCAACGCTAACCCCCCCACGAGCTCCGGAAACCATACTCACCGGCAGAAACACGACCCAGAGGTCATTTAACTGCGGTATTCTATAGGGTGGAGGTCCTTCCCCGGACGGGCGGCTCGATTCGAGCGAAGATTCGCTATGCCCTACCTCTCATAAACAGATTAGGTACAGGAGACAGAGGTACCTACAGCAGATTTTAACTTAGTACAAAAAAACCTGTTGCTGTCACCGACAATTGGGAAGCTCCTCGCTCCGGTGACGCTGCTATCTGTATTATTTAGCTACACCTTCAATTTTAATGGTTTTACTGCCACTATATCGCTGCTATTCGGGTGCCAGAGCTTCATTTTTTATTAAGCAGGATCCCGTCGGACGGGAGTAGGCTGGCCCTCCTGGCCTCTCCCGTCGCTCCCCCCCAGGGTGGGAGCTTGGTGGGTTTGCCTTAAAGACAAACAGCGCTGGAAGTGCCAAGGTAGTATAGGTAAAGCCAAGGTCCCTTGGCACCGTCCCTATAGGCGCATGACGGAGGGGCCGGGGTTTTTTTTTTATAAATATCAGACAACATCACATAAATTGCTCCGATCCCTAAGTAAGTAGCTTGAGCACTTGTATTAAGGGTGTCAGAACAACGAAGGTACCACAAATAAATACTTAAATTCAAATATAAACACCCAGACACGGAGAGACACCCAGACAAGAGTTCATCACACGAATATTTGTCCCGGGTGGGGATCGAACCCACGACCCTTGGTTCAGAAGGCAGGGGTCACTACCAATTGAGCCACCGAGCCAGTCAAGTTTTTAGTGGGTATTCCCTGCCCCTCTTACATTCTGAGGCAGAGTGCCGCCGTCCTCTAGAGGACGGCTTGAGTCCCACACACCCCGTCACTCCCCCCAAGTGACGTAATTGTAATTATGAAAAATTACTCTACTAACACTTAAGGTAATCCACAGCTACAATTATTTAAATTAAATCACCCTGAAGGAAAAAATTACGCGAAAAAGCCGCAAAGAAGCTTTAGATTATGTGGTGAAATTTATCTAACCATGTTTTCCCTAAGTCGAGGCAGACGTATTATAATGAAGACGAATGGATATCAGATTACTTCTCATTAGCCACACTCAAAGGACTATAATGTATATCTTTCTTAGTTGTTTAAAAGAATAATTTGTCTTGTTCTAATTTGGTATTCTTTTAGTGGTATGACTGGCTCGATGGCTCCTTTGCCTTCTGAACCAAGGGTCGTGGGGTCGATCCCCGCACAGTACAGTGTGCATGAACATGTCTGTTTGTATTGGTCTTGATGTTTTCTGTGTATAATCTGTATTTATTTGCAAAAAACTCATCATCATCCTAGCCTTTTTCCCGATTGACTCAGGGTCGGCTTCCCAAACTGAGAGATTTGGCGAGGCTAGGCTAAGCTTTTACACAGAGCGACTGCCATCAGACCTCCGCAACACTTAGGGTAAGCTATACCCATTACCAGTTTAGGCGTCAGAGTTATTATTTACAAAAAATTATCGAAGTAAATTTATCAGTTGTCTAGTAGTACCCATAGTACAAGCTTCGGCTTAGTTTGGGGCTAGTTGGCGATGTGGCACGTCTTGGGTTATTTATCAAACGAGTATGCTTTTTAAACACACTTGTCTTACCTTGGTTCCGTATTGGACGATATAACAGCCCCGTCTCTCTCCCAAATGAACCTGGGAGGTCTCACTGCCGTGGCGCTGCATTGAAGACTGATCTGTAATTATTCCGATTATTAACCCCAAAGTTCTTTATACTCTGGCAAACATGTATTAACAGAACTTTGCAAGTTTTCATTGTATAATAGAAGCTTAATTTAAAAAAAGTCAATGAAACGCAACGTTGCCGGTTTTCACATTAAAAATTAATTTTAAATAATAAATAAATATCAGACAACATCACATACATTGATTCGATCCCAAAGTAAGTAGCTTAAGCATTTGTGTTATGGGTACCAGAACAACGATGGTACCACAAATAAATACTTAAATACATATATAAACACCCAGATACGGATCAAACACAAGTGTTTATCACACGAATGTTTGTTCCGGGTGGGAATCGAACCCACGACCCTTGGTTCAGAAGGCAGGGGTCACTACCAATTGAGCCACCGAGCCAGTCACAATTATTTGTCTGAAAAAGTAAAGGAGATGAAATATTTAAAATTCATCATTCATCACCAAGGCATGGTTCACCAATCGACCGAACCAGTCAGTAAATCTCCCCATATTTGTGATTTAAATCAAATTCTTTTATCTATTGTGTATAGAAATCATGACTTTAAACCCTTTTCAACTTTTATTACTCACCTACATACATTATCTACGTACATAGTTACCACAGGCGCCATTTTTCTCAATTATCGGAAAACAAATTTGCTGATGAAACCGTGTCCCATTTTACTATGTCACCTAAAACCTGTGAACTCTATTTATATGACATTCTGTGTACCGGTTTACTGAATGATATTTTTTCCTTTATGGGATGAAATATCGCGACTAACACGATTGAACTGTCATTTAATATACCAACTGCAGTTTTTCACCTTTTGTGTGATGGATGGTAAAGACCAGAGATGGATGGATAGTTCGAGAATAGTTGGGGTGACTATTTTTATCAACGTGTTCTGATAGACAACGTATTTTCCTACAGATAAACCTATACATATAATAAATCTAAGGTATCAGACAACAATAATATACATTCTTTAACATACATTGGTTCGATCCCAAGGTATACTTACCTTAAGCACTAGTGAACAACAGAGGTACTTCAAATCATATACTTAAATAGAAAGTATGCAAACACCCACGGAAGAAACAAAAAATATTTATCAAACGAATGTGTGTCCCGGGTGGGAATCGAACCCGGTGACGGTTGAGGAGGCAGGGATTATCTACGAGCCAGGTACAACCAAAACATGGTAAAAAAGAATAGTGAATATTGGGAGGGGCCTATGTCCAGCAGTGGACTGATCATCATCATCAGCCTATTGCAGTCCACTGCTGGACATAGGTCTCTCCAGGTGTTCGCCACCTAGGGCAAACTACTGGAGGATTTACCCATAATCGCCACCCTGGGCTGGCGGGTTGGCGATCGCAGGGCGCAGCTTCCTGCTCCGGTGACGCTGCTGCCCGTCATCGGCCCGT
The DNA here is from genome assembly GCA_031163375.1 of Conogethes punctiferalis. Lineage (NCBI taxonomy): Eukaryota > Metazoa > Arthropoda > Insecta > Lepidoptera > Crambidae > Conogethes > Conogethes punctiferalis. The sequence continues at coordinate 2,700,022 of CM062102.1, forward strand.
GGTATTTAGCTACGTTCTGTTGTGATGGTTTTACCGCCACCAGTCGGTTTGCCAGAGCCTCGTTTGTTGTCCGGCAGGATGCACTACGGGCAGGTGAGGATGGCTTGGAGCGAAGAGGTGATAGGTCGCTCCCTTACACCCCGTGGACTGATAAAGGCTGATAATGATGACGATGGTTTGGATTAGACAAAGGTGTATTTATAAAGTAACTTACATCTTCACCAGGCGTGACGATTTTTTCGTTAAACCGCTGCGTTATAATGATGTTACCGGGCCCCAAATCCCTTTTGTGTCTCACGAATGTTACTTCTGGAATGAAATCAAAACATGTTACTACCATTCTTAAAAAATTATATGAAATTAGCTGTGCTCGCGACTTCGTGCTCATTTTAACAGCAGATTGACCGTTCTCATAGCGATAGGACGGCCTAAATGAGGGTGTTTCAAATGAAACATCCGAAAGATGGCGTTATGTAGCCCTGCGGTCCAGCTATCATGTGATTGGTCAATAGCTATGTAAATGTCAGAGCCATGTCAAAATTAACCAATTACGTTGCAGTTGGACCTGCTGCGTATGTGGTAGTATCTGGTGGATTTTTTTTAGAAAACCCTCATTGTGCAACAATTGCGAGGTAAATTTTTATACCTCAAAAATTTGTACACCATAAAATCTATATACAAATTTATTATTCCGTGCTAAAATATTCAAAGCAGTTGAATCAATGAAGATAAAGGCCCTTTTACTGAACAATTTGGCAACTAAAGGCGTATTTTAGGACGGTTTCCGTGCCAAATGTGGAACATTATTGTAGGGAAATGGTCAGATAAAACATTTCGCGTCGAACCAAACGTTTTCTAAATGCAATTATGGGCTGTTGTATTGATTGATGGTGGTGAATTGTAGGTAAGAGAGTAAAATATATCTTGAGAAGGGTTTAAGTTTTGATATCATCATCAGCTTATTGCAGTCCACCTGGACAAAGACCTCTCCAGTTGTTCGCCACTTATGGTAAACGTCTGGAAGATATACCCATAATCGTCACGCTGGGCAGGCGGGTTGGCGATCGCAGGGCATAGCTTCTTGGTCCGGTAACGCGTCATCACACTTACCACTAAAAGCTTCTTGGCTGTCACCTTCATTATTTCCATGCGAGTGTGGTCTGTAACAAAGTAGACACAAGTTAACTTTCACTCCCACAATTTTTGAAAGGTAGGTAAACGTTTTTTTTTTCATTTATCCTAATTAAAAAGTTGTCTTTAAGTCAAATGTCCCAAAATCTGTTCCCCAAACTTTTTTTTACGCCAGGAATACTTTGATGCATACTCCCGGGCCCTAAGTACCAGACCTGGATTTTGTGGGACTCACTCCTAAAAATGGAGAATACCCACAAAACCTGACGGTGGTCGGCTACGAGCGCTCATCTTAGGAGGGTCGGGATCCGTTTCAGCTGCGGCGCCTGATAGGATGGCGGCACCGCTCAAGAGGACGTAAGGTCCTTTGTCTCTGCCTCATCTGCCCTGCCTATTACTGTGCTGCCTCATCTGTATCTCAGCATACGTTCCCCTACTGCCCAGTCAGTAAGTAAGTCATCACCATCATCAGCCTATTGCAGTCCACTGATAGACTTAGGTCTCTCCAGTTGTTCGCCACTTAGGGCAAACATCTCGAGGATATACCCATAATCGCCACGCTGGGCAGGCGAGTTGGCGATCGCAGGGCGTAGCTTCTCGCTCCGGTGACGCGCAACCATCATCGGTCTGTGGTATTTAGCTACGCCGTCAATGGTGATGGTTGTACGATTTGTAAGTGTTTTTTATAAAAACCTATACAAATAAAGATTATTTTGACTTTGACTTTGTACCGCCATCAGTCGGTTAAGTAAGTCACTCATACTTAACCTAGTATCGAATACATGAGAGTGGTGAGTGCGGGGGCGCGATCCACTCATAGGGGCGTAACGGTGTGGTGGGTGCAGCCACACCGTTGCACGAGGTCCGCCCTGGCAGCACTCTATTGCTCCCCGGACCCGAGGGCAGGAGTATTTGTGCTCCCCGGACCAGGTGTGCCGGCCGCTTATCATCTGCGGCTGGCCAGGGCAGGCAGGGATGTGGCAGTATGCTTCGGCGCTACCCGTGCCCCTGCAACTTGCTGCCCACTGGCGACACAGCGGGGTTTAGTGGGTATGCCCTCCCAGTTTGGGAGGTATGAGTCCCACACGCCATGCCGCCTCCCCCGTAGACAAAACTTTGACTGGCTTGATGGCTCATTTGATTGGTCTGGGTGTTTAAAATGTATAATATAATATGTATTTATTTACAAAAAAAAAGTATTTAAGTATGTTTATCAGTTGTCTAGTACCCATAGTAGGTAGGACCCTACAAGCTTCGGCGCAGTTTGGGGCTAGACGGCGCTGTGTGGCCCAGCGTGGCATGTCTTGGGTCTTGGGTTATAAATGAAGGTGCCGAATGCATTCCCTTCTAAAAAAAAAGTATCGAATACATAAGGTCCATTAACCAAATGCCCTGTGTGCTTTATTGCAACAACTTCTGTCAAACTAATGTAAACGTTTATGCAAGCACTAGATCTTATCAGACTTTGATAACACACGGCCACGTTTGCCGCGCAGTCGTAAATTCAAATCGAGCGGAACTCAAATTATGCGTTCACACGCGTGCGGCGGTAATTCCGTTAATCTGCGCGTAATGTATGCGCGTTAGCCGAGCCCTGTTTGACTTGTGATTAGTTTGCTTTGTGCGATGGTTCAAGGGATGACTTACTGAAAGGGATGTAAGGGAGCGACCTATCATCTTTTTGCTCAAAGCCACTTTCACATGCCCGTGGTCCATCCTGCTGAATAACAAACGAGGCTCTGGCAACCGAATGGTGGCGGTACAACCATCACGATTGAGGGCGCAACTAAATGCTACAATTGGCCTGTTGCTGTAAAAAAAATAATTAGTCCGTCTTTTAGATTGTTCAATACTAAAAGACACGTATTTTTTCATTTGTAAATTAGACCAAAAACTACACGCCTACTTACTCGTGACGTCAAAGAGTGGGAGTTTTTTCGCCACAGAGTGACGTCAAAAACCCCCACTCCTTTTGTATGCCTTGTATTTTTTGTTTAAATGAAAAAAAGAGAAATACGTGTCCAATATATTGTTATAATCTAAAATACAGACTGAACATAATGTAATTATTTTGAACCTGGAAACATCCCTATTATGACGGGCAGCTGGGTCACCGGAGCGAGGAGCTACGCCCTGCCATCGCCAACCCGCCTACCCAGGGTGGCGATTAAGAATACTTCCAGATGTTTGCTCAACGTGGCGAACACCTATCTAGCTGATGATGATGATGAAGCGCTACTGCCCGTTTCCTGATGTTCTATTAGTCGTCTTATCTACGACAAGAGAGGTAAGGCATAGCAAATCTTCGCTCGTATTGAGCTGCCCGTCCGGGGAAGGACCTCCACCGTATAGAATACCGCAGCCAAATGATCTCCGGGTCGTGTTTCTGCTGGTGAGTAGGGTCTCCGGAGATCGTGGGGGGTTAGGGTTGGGCCGGCATGGCAGTGGCAACTGACAGGTAACTAACCAGTTACTTGCCAGTTGTGCCAGCGACTTGGGCCTCTCTTTCGCTTTCCATCAGGCGTAGGGAAGCCATAATGTCGAGCCACTATAAAAAAATATATAAATATAAATATATAAATATAAATATCAGACAACATCACATACATTGCTCCGATCCCAAAGTAAGTAGCTTAAGCACTTGTGTTATGGGTATCAGAACAACGAAGGTACCACAAATAAATACTTAAATACAAATATTAACACCCAGACACGGATGTTTGTCCCGGGTGGGAATCGAACCCACGACTCTCGGATCAGAAGGCAGGGGTCACTACCAATTGAGCCACCGAGCCTGTCAAAAGACACCCACGGGATTAGGCTCCTATTTTAAGTTTGGAAGCCACACGGGTAAACTGGTTACATGTCGAGGGCTTAGAATGCTACATTACATGCACTCATTACGACGCGCAAGGGCCTTTCAATAAACTCGCTTAGCACATTCACAATTCACTCACATTGAATTCCGAGTGCTGTTCCGAACTAGCCGTAATTCCCGCTTCAGTTAGGAACTTCGGGAAACTGTCGCCGCCCGTCAGAATTCAATGTTGCTTTTAAACGTATGTATTTGGGATGTAAGGGAGCGACCTATCACCTTTTCGCTCCAAGCCATCCTCACCTGCCCGTGGTGCATCCTGCCGAACAACAAACGAGGCTCTGGCAAACCGACTGGTGGCGGTAAAACCATCACGATAGAAGGCGTAGCTAAATACCACAGGCCGATGACGGGCAGCAGCGTCACCGGAGCAAGAAGCTACGCCCTGAGATCGCCAACCCGCCTGCCCAGCGTGGCGGTTATGGGTATATCCTCCAGATGTTTTCCCTAGGTGGCGAACAACTGGAGAAGCCTATGTCCAGCAGTGGACTGCAATAGGCTGATGATGATGATTTGTGACAGTTTATTTGTTGCATGCTACGGAATCCGTAATTACGACGCAAGCTGGTGTTTTAGGAAATTTTTTCGAATAAAACATCATCATCATCAGCTCGTTGCAGTCCACAGCTGGACATAAGCCTTTCAGCTGTTCGCCACTTTGGGCAAGCACTTGGAGGACCCCTATTCGCCACGCTGGGCAGGCGAGTTGGCAATCGCAGGGCGTAGCTTCGCGCACCGGTGACGCTGCTGCCCATCATTGGCCTGTAGTTCTTAGCTACACCTTCTTTAGATACTTATACCGCCACCAGTCGGTTGCCAGAGCCTCGTTTAATGTTCAGCAGGATACATGTTTTGCAGGTAAATGTGCACATTCTGCAGCTCAAAAATTGATTCGAGCTGCATTTTAAACTTCCGTCGAAATAAATCCCGCTCGACGCGACAATCTCGAAGTTGGACGCGTCAGTTGGCAACTTCGTATCGTAATCCTGCGCGAGTTGCGAACTAGCGGCGGACAGCGATGGCGTCGAGGTGGTGACGTGAAAGGGGAATATGGCCTGAATAGGCATTTTTTGTTTATAACTTTGACTTTTGGACTGGCTCGACGGCTCATTTGGTAGTGACCTCTGCCTACTGAGCCAAGACTCGTGGTTTCGATTCCCGCACAGTGCAAACATTTGTGTTCATGAACATATCTGTTTGTATTGGTCTGGGTGTTTTCTATGTATAATATGTATTTATTTACAAAAAAAAGTATTTATGTAGTTTATCAGTTGTCTAGTACCCATAGTACAAGCTTCGGCTTAGTTTGGGGCTAGATGGCGATGTGTGGCCCAGCGTGGCATGTCTTGGGTTATAACTAGCTGGTCCCAGCGACTTTAAGTGGGCTTTATGATAAAGGACAATCACGTCACGTGCTGGATGCGAGAGGCCCGGGACCGATCGAAGTGGCGAGCATTGGGAGAGGCCTATGTCCAGCAGTGGACTGATGCGGCCTGATGATGATGATGATGATGACGTCCGCTTGGTTTCCCGATTTCAAATAGGACTACAAGAGGTGGCTAAGACTCTAGAACCTCTTCAGCTACGTAGAGACATTGCTAGCCTCTATCGTCTCTACATAGCAAAATGCTCCAAAGATTAATTATTAAGCAGCAACGTTTACCTGGGTACAAATTAAACCTACTGCGATGACCAAACCACCTGCCAAGCGTGGTCAGTGACGATTAAGTAAATAACCCCCCCCCCCCCCCCCCCCCATGCCAATATCATCGGGGGAGGCCTATGTTCAGTAGTGAATGTTGCCTACAAACATCTGATGAACATGATGATGATGGCACCCTCTTTTCATAACTGACAAGACTTCCATAAGTGACGAAGAATTAGATAGGACAATAGGCTTATCCAGCTGGACATATCCAGCAGTGGACTGCAAAAGATGAATATCACAAAAAATGTGATAACTGGCTCGACGGATCATTTGGTAGTGACTTCTGCCTTCCGAGCCAAGGGTCGTGGGTTCGATACAAATGTTTGTACCTACTATGCAGCAGTACAAACATTTGTATGCATGAACGAATATCTCTGTCTGTTTGTATTGGTCTGGGTGTTTACTATGTAATGTCATCATCATCGTAGACGTCCACTGCTGGACATAGACCTCCCCAATGACCTCCACATGGACCGGTCCTGAGCGGCCTGGGTCCAAAGTATCCCCGCTATATCTATCAGGTCGTCAGTCCATCTCGTAGGGGGGCCCCCATGCTGTGTTTTTCCTCACGCGGTATATAATTATGTATTAATTTAAAAAAAAAAACATATTTAAGTACCCATGGTAGAAGCTTCGGCTTAATTCAGCTTAATGTGTGGCCCAGCGTGACATGCCTTGGGTTGGATTATAAAAATAAAGTTATAATAATAAATTCATTCGTATTACATACTACTACGGAAGCATATTATTAAATTGATACTTACTCGGCAATCCAATATGGCTGACCGCTCTGCGCCATATCTGAAATTTTAATAAGCAAATTTAAAAACTGTGTGTTTACATCAGATACGAGTTGCTTTACGAATATTTAATTTTGTAATTACTTAATTTTCTTTTAGATAGATAAATATTTGTTATTTCACACCATACAATTGACATAGGTACATTGAAAGTAGGTATTTTTAGGGTAAGACATTTCTTGCACCATTTTTATTTTATTTAATACCTAAATAGTTTCGTTCTTCTCTTAGATATTGTTCTAGGTTTAATTTAATTATTTAATTTTCATTTTTGTTTTCATTTTAAAACAGGTAACGTATTTATGGCTTGTGAGCCTATTGCAGATCAAAGATGAGAAAAAAAAAATCTTCATTCAATTAATCTTTTCATTTGAATAAGGTTTGTGGCACCCAAGGCAAAGATTATTGTAATCGGATGCTTTATGTATAATCGCCATGCTGGGCAGGCAGGTAGGCGATCGCAGGGCTTAGTTCCTTTCTCCGGTGATGCTGTGGCTCGTCACCGGCCTGTGATATTTAGTTTCAATCGTGATGGTTATACCGCCACCAATCGATTGCCAGAGCCTTGTCTGTTGTTCAGCAGGATGCACCATGGACAGATGAGAGTAGCTGGGAGCGAAAAGATAATAGGTCGTTCTCTTACATTCCTATAATAATCAATTTTTTAAATTGAGAAATCTTGGTTTCTTCACAATTTAACCAATTCAGACTTTAATCTCCTTATTTAACTAGGGGTATAAGTAAAGTCAGTAAGTTAAGTTTAACTAGGGGTATAAGTATTGTCAGTAAACGTTAGTACGTATATTGTAGTTCGTCCCATGACCTCTCATCTACTGGTTAACCCGTCCTATACCTGTGTCAAACACTGTTAATTAATTTCAGCGCTGTTTTGTTAGGCTTGGGAACTAGCGCATCTGTGTTGATCAATTAGACATTAACTTGGCTATCTACATAATAAGTATAGTTGTAGATTTGTCTGTCTGACAACATCGTTAGTCATCTGGCTACAATTATCTCAACATTGTTTTAAGACAAAAATAACTGAGATATTTGTAGCTACGGATTTAAAATAGGAATACCCAATCTCATCCCGTGGGTGTTGCAGAAAACGACTAAGGTATTTCAACAAGGTATTAAACATGTCTGTTTGTATTGGTCTGGGTGTTTTCTATGTATAACTAGCTGTGCTCGCGACTTCGTCCGCGTGGAATAGTTATTTTTTCCCCGTTTTTTTTTTACATTTTCCATTATTTCTTCGCTCCTAATAGTTGCAGCAAGATGTTATATAGCCTAAAGCCTTCCTCGATAAATGGTCTATTTAACACAAAAAGATTTTTTCAATTCGGACCAGTAGTTCCTGAGATTAGCGCGTTCAAACAAACAAACACACAAACAAACAAACTCTTCAGCTTTATAATATTAGTTAAGATATGTATATATTTACAAAAAAGAAATAGATACTTCTCTTATTTAGAGACTAAGTAGATACTTAGATAAGAAAGTTAGTACCCATAGTACAACCTTCGGCTTAGTTTGGGGCTAGATAGCGATGTGTGGCCCCACGTGGCATGTCTCGTGGTTATTTATGTATTTATATTATCAGGAAACGGGAAGCAGCATTTATTTAAATTAATTGCTAAGATTTGTATTAATCTACCACTCAATTGATTTTTATTATGTAACTTTAACTAACATAGCTTCAAAGAAGAATCCTTTAACTCATAAATTAGCTCCATTTTCTCCAACAAATCTCTTAAAAGTAAAACCTTAAAAAAACTAAAATTCCAGACTTAGCTAATTTATTAAAGCTTGGGTAGATTCCGGCGGCATACTAAAATGTACTTCCGCGAAACATTTGCATACCAAACTGGCAGAACTGGCTCTAAATAGAAAGTCTTGGGACTTTAGAGGCTGAGTGAGATTTATCTCTTGTATTAAAAAAAAAACATATTTCAAGTGTGGCCTACAGACAAAGAAGTTCTTAAATAGAGTTGTCAAGAATTAGTTACAGTCTTTCCATTCGTTTATTTTTCTTTTTGACAGATCGAAATTATGAAACGATTAGCCCTAGCGCGCTACTGATTATTTTTTAGGCCTTATCGTGCCCTTAAGAAGTAGGGTGGATGTGAGGGATGTAAGGGAACGACTTATCATCTTTTTGCTCTAAGCCAGGGTGATGCATCCTGCTGAATAACAAACGAGGCTCTGTCAACTGGAGGCCAGACTGGTGGCGGTATAACCATCACAATTGTAGGCGTAGATTTTAATCATTTACCTGGTGAAATTATTCTTCAGAAAATCCTCATTCGAACGCCCTATTTCACAAAGAGAGGTAGGGCGTAGCGAATATTCACTCGAATTGAGCCGCCCGTCCGGGAAAGGACTTCTACCCTATAGAATACTGCAGCCAAATGTCCTCCGGGTCGTGTTTCTACCGGTGAATGAGGTTTCCGGAGCTCGTGGGGGGTTAGGGTTGGGCCGGCATGGCGGTGACAACTGACAGGTAACTGACCAGCTACTTGCCCGTTGTTACAGCGAATTGGGCTTCTCTTTCACTTTCCATCAGGTGTAGGGTAGCCAGTATGTCGAGCTACTATAGAAAAGCAACCTCCTAACGTACGCAATAAAATTGTAGAATCAAAATTATTCCCACCCTACGCAGCGCTCAGCCAAAAGTTTGTCCGTAAAATGGCACTAAATACGAATTCCACCGACATTTAAAACCCAAAAACTGCCTAGCAAATAATTTAAAAGCTCTACAAAAAAAAACTACGAAATACCCTCGGATTGCAGTAATTTCCAACCGGTTTAGTTTTAAAGTACGTACTGCAACTTTGCAATGCACTTCAAAGTTTGCTTGCCGCGGTTCCGGCGAAGTTAGTTCAGGACTGCTAATCTATATCGAATTTCAGTAATAAACCGCCAATTTCAACTTTAAACGTAAACTAATAGAGTTGTTTATCCGTGTTTAAGTATATTTGGAAAAAGTTTCGCAGAGTCGGTTCGTTCGCTTAATAGGCGAGATTAAAACTGGGATTTGTCGCTGTTTTAGTTATAGTGGGAGACAAAACGCCTGACAAAATAGGTCATGACGAGTAATTGGATTAGATGCTTCTATGTGCTTTTATGAATGTAATCATCATCAGCCTATTGCAGTCCACTGCTGGACACAGCTGTTTCTCACTTAGGGCAAACATCTGGGGGATATACCCATAATCGCCACGCTGGACAGGCGGGTTGGCGATCGCAGGGCGTAGCTTCTCCGCCAATCGGTTGCCAGCGCCTCGTTTGTTGTTCGGCAGGATGCACCATAGGCAGGTGAGGTTCGCTTGGATGATAGGCCGCTCCCTTACATCCGCTATATGAATGTAAGGGTAATACCAATGATTATTTCTCTGAAAAACCACTCTCACCTGTCCGTAGTGCTTCCTGCTGAACAAAAGGCTCTGGCAACTGACTCTTCTTTTATAATTAGTATTGGGAAGATAATAATAAATATCATATTTCGTAGCGGTACTCCAATTATTTCTTATGCCTTCATTATGCTTCCATAAACTCTTTTATAAGGAATTTGATGGAATAGTTCTATATCATAGGTTTTTCCGCCTACCAATTAATATTTTGGTCAAAGCATACCTACGACCAAAGTCACTTTGCCCACAGGTCTCCGACTAGAATTTTCAGAACGCAAATGAATGCACGCAAACGCAAAGGATTTAGATCCGAAAATAGATCAAAGGCTGCAAATCCATTTTTAGTTTAATCTAGTAAAACATAGGAATTGGCTGCCATTTTTTTAAATTAAATCGAACCATCAAAGCGGCTATAATTGAAAACTTAATGACATTGAACTGCATATTTTATTTTTGAATTTTTTTATGTTATGGTACAAGCAATGCATGATTACAATTAAGCATTATCATCGTCTTTTCTTCTTTTTATAGTCTTAGGTCTTTTCAGCGGGGCGTGAAGTGTCACATAAGCAGGCTATCACATTGTGATCACTGTGTAAACACTGTTGCCCGTTTCCTGATATTTTCTTAGTTGTCTTCTGCAACGCCAGCGGGATGAAATTGAAACTATTTATTAAAAAAACTAAACTATGTACATACCAAAAAATGGCACTACATTTGTCCCGTATTTTCTGTTTAAGCTTAACTAAAACAGCAACTTTTAAATCCCCATTCCCGGAAACGCCGCACCCGTACACACATCCAGAATTGAGAACGTGCAGCGCGAAGCAAACTCAAAACAAAACGGCTTTGTACAGCATGTTACGTTGTTAAATTGAAAGCGTAGATTTATAATGGCAACACGATGGTCTAGTTCTGCTTCTGAAGACAGATTAACTTATGCCAATATGAAAATATGCTGGTCAAATATGGCTCCCTTTTCGTCTTCTACAAACTGTTTGGAGGGTGCTCCGAGGAGTTGTTTAACATCATCCAAAAGCGAAGCGTACAAAAAATATCAACAATAGGCTTTATGCCGTAAAATATGTAATTAGTCCGTCTTTTAGCTTATTCAAAAACAAAAGACACGTATTTATTCATTTGTTAATTAGACCAAAAATGACTAAGATATACCATGTACTAAGATATGGGACCACCTCTGAATGATGGCTTACCAAACAAAAAAATAATCACTTAAATCCATTCGTAATAAGCGGAGAAATCGAGTAACATACATACAAAAAAGAACATACGGGCCGAATTGAGAACCTCCTCCTTTTTGAAGTCGGTTAAAAATTACATTTATTTAAAAGTTAACACAAAATCTGCCAAACATTTTGAATACATCGAAGCGTTCAGTGAATGCTTTTAGTATTTTATGGAAATTTTATGTTTTCCGATTAATATAATGTACTTAAATAATTCCAGGTATTTGTATAATTATGAAATCGTTCTACCGTAAACTGTTTGCAATGTACGTATTTTAATATTCTATAATCCAACTTTTTCACAGTAATTAATAATAATAACGTATTTTTCTATATTCTATCACTCTATCTCTAGTCTATATTCAATCTCTCTATCTATACTAACATCAACAGATTAAAAGTCAAAAAAAGCTAAGCAATAGATAACATGGAAGTACTAAAAACCAAAGCATTAGTGCTACAAATTGTACCACAGAGCCAATAATTAACGAAAAAAGGAAATCCCAGCCTCGCAATGTATTCTAGGACAATCTGCCCCACAATTTCTCTACTCGAGTTCCGAATGAATAAGTTTCGTGCAGTGGCGATCAGGAAAACTGTATGCTTGTTGTTTTTGTTCAAAACTTTGGAACTGAGTTGGGAACACTTTTGTATTCAATAGTTGGGAATGTCTTTGAGCATAAGTTTGTTTGTACCGCTTGCATCTCCAAGCATACGAGTAAAATGCAACATTTATCTTTGTAAACATCGAGTTGAAAAGTTTAACTAAGTAAGTATAAGATTTTCTTGGTGGTTTCTTCTTGGTGAAATATTTGTTTGAAATTCGAGTTGGGGATTTATGATTTGTCGCTTTTAAGGCAAGAATTTCTGTACAAATATACCTACTTAGCGATTCATGATTTTTAACCGACTTCGAAAAAAGGAGGAGGTTCTCAATTCGTCTGTATGTATAATATTTTTTTTTTTTTTTTATGTTTGTTCACCGATATTTCCGTCAATTATGGATGGATTTCAAAAATTTTTCTTTTGTTCGACAGAGGACACTTCCGAGGTGGTCCCATTATCACCAAGTCAGGATCTGATGATGGGATCCTGGAGAAATTGAGGGCAACAACCGAAAATTGTATGCTCATATGGTGTTTTTGTTACATAATCATATTTTACTCAAGTATATGCTTCCGGGCGTCATCATCTGGTGCTGGTGATGAAGCCACAGAACTCCTTAACGGTTAGAAGTTAGGGAACAGTACTGACATTGGTCGTTATTAAACTAGGTAGTAGTATGTACTTATGCAGGGCTAATAGGGCAGATGATTTGGTAAGTGATTTGCTTGATTCTAAATCGCAAAGTCTTCACTTGACTTAAATCAAAATTTTTCAATCCTAAGAAAAACTCTTAATTACATTAATTAGCCTTTATTCAAGTTCTCAACACATTAACGCAACTAAAAATCGAGAAATAAAATTATTTTTAATAAAAAAATTAAACCGACTTCAAAAAAAATACAACCGACCAAAACTAAAAAGCGATAAATAACGTAAGTAATTCTATCCTTAATACATATTATATGTATAACTATAATTATTTCAATATTACAATTATCACTTATTTTTGGAGTCGGTGCCAGCCTCTAGGTACCTAACGTAGACTGTTGTTGTATGACGCGCGCGGCCTGCAAATCCACACAATATACATTTATTTGTTTGGCTGGCACCGACTTCAAAAATAAGTGATAATTGTAATATTGAAATAATTATAGTTATACATATAATATGTATTAAGGATAGAATTACTTACGTTATTTATCGCTTTTTAGTTTTGGTCGGTTGTATTTTTTTTGAAGTCGGTTTAATTTTGTCAATATCTACTTAATGTAGTTTCTGCTAGAATGGAAATTACCCGAGATGTACTAAAGAGATAATAAATCTGAAAGTTTGCCTTTTATATCATTTTGTGCAATAAAAATCAAACAAATAAATAAACAGAGCCATAATGCGTTTCGGGTCTCTTTAGTCAAAATAGGTTCCGGATAGAAATCAAACCCATAAACCGTAATTGTTCAGCAGACCGTCTATACCAAATAAGCCACCGGGCCAGTCTCCTATACTTAACTATAAGCCAATATAAATTGTAAAAAAACGTTTATACTTATTTAGGTATTGCTCTAAAGGCAACATCGTTTAAAGCTATGTAGTACGATTACCTAGATGCAAAAATATTGGTAATCGTAAAGGTATTTAAGGGATGTAAAGGAGCGGCCTATCATCATTTCGCTCCAAGCCAACCTCACCTGCCCGTGGTGCATCCTGTCGAATAACAAATGAGGCGCTGGCAACCTACTGGTGGCGGTATAACCATCACAATTGACGGCGTAGCTAAATACCACTGACCGATGACGTGCTGCGATCGCCAACCCGCCTGCCCAGCGTGGCGATTATGGTATATCCTCCAGATGTTTGTCCTGTGGCGAACAACTGGAGAGGCCTATGTCCAGCAGTGGACTGTGATAGGCTGATGATGAAAGGTATTGTGACCTATGGCGTGTCTTAAGTATTTGTTGCTTGAAATGAATAGTATGACATAACATTTTTTGTTGTGTAATTTTGATTATCTAATTAACTTGCAACTAAGTGCACTCCTAATGTTCACCGCAAAACAGTCTAAGGGAACTGTAGTGAAACTTTAAAAGCCGGGGCTGAGACAAAGTTTAGTTCCGCATCCGTATTTCTGCTGGAATTTTTATTTGCAAATTCTTACAAGTTTGCGAAACGGTGGCCCTAGTAAAAGCTTAGAACTTAGAGGGAATACGTGGTTTTACATTTAGTTAGGGAATAGGTAATTTGCATGCAATACGGATGATGACAAGGTATGAAAATGAAGAAAATAATTAGTCCGTCTCTTAGATAATAAAAAAATATAAGACCCGTATTTTTTGTTTTGTCGAAATAACAAGAAAATACTTAGATATAGCGCATTAAAGTGTACGGAGTGGGGGCTAACTACGTCACGTTAGAGTATATTATTTTGTACTCTAACGTGACGTCATGTGACATTTAAAATCAATGTATCTTCGTAAGTTTTTGAACAAGAGGCAAAATAAAAAATACGTATCCAATATTTTTCATTAATCTATCTGATGGACATTAAATTATTTTTTAGTCATCATCCCAATTATGTCTGTTTGAAAGCCATTATGTAACAGTGGCACATCACCAATGACAGCTTCCGCTGTGTACCGCTGGACGTAGGCCTCCCCAGTTGTTTGCCACTTTGAGAAAACACCTGAAGGCTTTACCCATAATCGCCATGCTGGGCAAGCGGGTTGGCCATCGCAGAAGGCGTAGCTAAATACCACAGACCGATTACGGGCAGCAGCGTTACCGGAGCGAGAGCATACGCCCTGCAACCGCCAACCCGCGTTTTCAGTGAAATAAAGCATCATTTCATTTCATCATCATCAGCCTATTGCAGTCCACTGCTGGACAGGTTTCTCCACTTAGGGCAAACATATGGAGGATATACCCATAATCGCCATGCTGGGCAAGCGGGTTGGCGATCACAGGGCGTAGCTTCTCGCTCCGGTGACGCTGCTGCCCGTCATCGGTCGGTGGTATTTAGCTACACCTTCAATCGCGATGGTTAAACTACGACCAGTCAGTTGCCAGAGCCTCGTCTCTTATTCAGCAGAATGCACTATGGGCAGGTGAGGCTTGGAGCGAAAATATAATGGGTCGGTCCCATCCGGTTATAGGTAGGTATTATTATAGGCAAGTATATTTTTTTATAATCTAAACCAAACATCTCTCGGAAGAGTTTTGAATCTGAAATGCTTTTATTTCTTTTTTAACCGAAACCTGTTGTTGTTTTCCATCAATTTTACCCGAAAAAATATTTCAGTGAAAACATTTGTTTTTTTCACCAGCAAAGTGATTATACAAAAATGAAGGGTAGATTTTACTTTTGTTCATTCAATTTTTTATAACGATCTCGGAAATGTGAATAACTGTGATTTTCCATTCATAAAATTCCAGTATTTTGCGCAACAACATTATTAAATAAAATATTGTACATACAGTCTTATTTTAACATAATACGTTTGTTCTGAATCAGTAAACGATTTTATATTATATTTCGATAAACATAGAAACGATTGTCTATCCGTATCATTTTCGGATTTAGTCAAACATCTGGAGGCTTAACCTATAATCGCCATGCTGGGCAGGCGGGTTGGCGATCGCAGGACGTAGCTCTTCGTTCCGGTGACGGCGCTGTCCGTCATCCGTGGTATTTAGCTACACCTTCAAACGACAAAGTTATGCTACCACCAATCGGTAGCCAAGGGCATAATCTGATGCTTAATTATAATTATTTATTGTGCAGCTTTCGATGTAAGTCGAAACTCAAAAGTTAATTTTCCATTTCCCTAGTGGCGCCTGTCTCCCGGGCACAGAACCGGGATAGCATCTGCATAACTCACCGTAATTCCGGGATCTCGGGAGCGCTTCGGTAATCCCGGTACGCCCTGCTGGAACGCTGGAACAAACAACGCATTTAGAAAGCCTATTTCGGTGCGCCAAACGTTTAGTTCCCTAAATAGTCTAGATCTTAAACGTAATGGAACCTAATGATGCTCTTTTGACCGAAATTTGACCTGAGCAGCCAATTTTGAAGGCAACTAGCCAAGTAAGCAGGAGTATTTGGGTTCGTAGACGACTAAGGGAATATCAGGAAACGGGCAGCAGCGTTTACCTGGGTACGTATAAAAGTTCTGCGGTCACCAATCCATCTTTTTTTATAGTAGCACGACATAATGTCTTCCTACGCCTGATGAAATATGGCCCATGTCTTGGGTCGTTTATGTATATTAACGAGCGCATCTTTAGAGAGAACCACCTAGGAACCTTCAAGAAACGAGCGTATTCATATTTAAAAGGCCGGCAGTGACCCTAAACTCGGTTAGAGCTGCGGGTGTCCATGGACGGTGTTGACTGCTTACCATCTGGCATCACACTAGCTCGTCTACCGCCTCACGCATAAAAAAAACAGTCCATTTAGACCCACAAACGAAAAGAAGGAATTTGAAAAAATCTGAGCGCGAACGCATAACTTTTCCATACTTACCAGTTTACCACTGATTTAAAATTATTTTTCAAACAATTCCGACCCTTAAGTATTCATGTGAACAACATCTTTCAAAACCATGTACATTATACCAAATTCGACTTTAAGAGCAACATTTCTGTAGCGCTGTAACTTTTAGCAGAGCTAGGGGACAACTCTCAAAACCTTTTACCAAAGTTTCAGGCTTGTCGCGGACTGACGTTTTCTCTTTCTGATGTAAAGTGAGAGAGAAGCCCAAGCCGTTGTGACAATGAGCAGGTAACCAAAGAGATACCTGGACCACAACAAAATGGACTGTATATAAGTACATAATTATAGTCAATTTTGTTTGTGTCCAGGACCTTCAAAGAAATAAGAAATCTTTATTGCGTCCATCACAACAATACATCGACGAAACACATACCTAGTAAAAACAAAGGGGTAGTCTTAATTTCAAAACGACATGGCAGTGAAGTAAATGTGTGTTGATGAAGTAAAAGTAAAAAAAGACGACGGAATTTATTTTAATCACAGGCAGCAGCGTAATGGGAGCAATGAGCTAAGCCCAGCGATCGCCAACCCGCCTGCCCAGGGTGGCAGTTATAACATAGGTAAAGCCAGATGTTAGCCCAATAGCGAACGACTGGAGAGGCCTATCTCCAGCAGTGGACTGCGATAGGCTGATAAAGTTTCATTCGAAACTTCGGTAGTTCCTTGGGAGTAGAACCCCAGTCTACGAGGCAACATTACTGATCATTGAGTGGGTATGTTCGTGCATAATTGATTTTCCTTTATCCTGTCTTAGTTACTGTAAGGCGGTAATGTTGATTAAGGTTCGAGAAATGGGTTTGTATACGTATAAATTGATTTGTTTAAGTATGTATGGACTTGTTATGTGTAGTACGGACTTATATATTAAGGCGATAAAGACAGAGATGGAGATAAAATAAACATCAGAGAAACAAAGAGCATATTCTTTGTAATAACAAACATTGACAAACATTGTATTTAATATAAAATAGTTAGACTGTTTTGCACTGGGTTACCCATTTCCTTAGTCAATCTGGTTTCCTCTACCGGAAGGTTGTCTGGAAGAGATCGCTATAAGCGATAGACCGCTTAGATTGTACTTTGTGTTGTTTGTAATATGTTTTCCTGTAATGTCTGTGTTTTTGTGCAATAAAGAGTATCTATCTATCTATTGACTTGGACCCTAAATTAAGTTATTATCATCATCATCAGCTTGCAAATGCCCACTGCTGGACATAAGCCTCACCAGTGACAATTGACATTTAAAGCGATCTACCTCGCTTGGCAGGCAGGTTGGTGACCGCAGTAGGTTTTATTTGTACCCAGGTAAACGCTGCTGCCCGTTTCCTGATATTCCCTGAGTTGTCTTCTACGACACCCATGGAATGAGATGGGGTGGTCCGATTCTAAACCTAGAAACCACACGGACAACGACACCCCCAGAATGACATTGGTGTTTCACCATAGTATAAGAGAGGTAGGGCATAGCGAATCTTCGCTCGAATTGAGCCGCCCGTCCGGGGAAGGACCTCCACCCTATAGAATACCGCAGTAAAATGACCTCTGGGTCGTGTTTCTGCCGGTGAGTAGGGTTTTCGGAGCTCGTGGGGGTTTAGGGTTGGGCCGGCATGGCGGTGGCAACTGACAGGTAACTGACAAGTTACTTGCCCGTTGTCACAGCGACTTGGGCTTCCCTTTCGCTTTCCATCAGGCGTAGGGAAGCCATTATGTCGAGCTACCATAAAAAAAAGATAGAACATGATAGAACCACTTTAGAGCACCCAAAGATTTGCTAATTCCTTCCTGCCGGGGACGGCCATAATATGGAATTCTCTGCCAGCTGAAGTCTTTCCTGAGTGTTACAACTTGGAGGTTTTTAAGGCTAGAGTGAAAAGGCTTTATCTAAGTAAGCATGCTCCATCCTAGACCACATCATCACTTAACATCAGGTGTGATTGTTATCAAATGCTTTCTTAGAATTAAATAAAAAACACAAGGATGGTCTATCTTTAATACGTTACTGTGGGATGGTTTACAAGATTGAATTTCGCTGAGCAATCTCAAAAAGCTCTAAAATAGGTAACGGTGGACAGTCGAATAAAAAAGCGCTTATCAGCCATTTTGGAGATGGTCGCTTTTACTGCCTTTAAAGTTTTATGGTCGACTGTACGGGATTAAGTTGTGGGTGTACATGATAAATTTATGCTGATATGAAATATTGTCTGAAGTCAAAAGATTTAAAACTAGCTATGCCCTTGACTTCGTCGGCGCGTAGACTTTTTTCCGGAGACTTAAAAAATAGACTTTGTACTGTTGTCTCAGGCTCTACACTACATGTAAATATACCAAATTTTATTCAAACCGGTTTGGTACTCGTAAATCGCGTTACTATCGCATTTATAACACAAATTTCGGGATAGATAGACAGATATTCTTTATTGCACCAAATACAAACATTTATAGACAAGATATTACAGACAACTAGCGGTACAATTTAGGCGGTCTTATCGCTAGTAAGCGACCTCTTCCAGACAACATTCAGGCTTAGAAGCTAAAATATCAAAGAATATGAAATCCACATTATCCTCCACTAAAATCCCCACTGAGGAGTAAATACCAACAACCGCGGGCAAAAATGCAGGAGGTGATGTGTATTCTTTACGCAAGGATAATAAATAAATAACCACCCCCAATCATCAAACCCCATCTAAGCCAAAGTTTGTACTATGGGTACCAGACAACTCATATACTTTTCATGTAAATAAATTCATATTACACATAATAAACACATACAAACAGACATGTTTACGAACACAATTTTTTTTATGCGCGAATCGAACCGACGATCCTTGGCTCAGAAAGCAGAGGTCACTACGAAATGAGCCATCGAGCCAGCATAATTTAATCAAATGGAACTCTTAACAAATGATCTCGGTGAGTCTCAGGCTCAATATTTTACGCGACAGCCTTACAAAGTAACAACACGCTAAAATGTCAAGCATTATACAGCGAGTTATTAAATGTGAACTGCTTTATTGATTTGGTCTCGAACTATAAATGTGTAAATATTAAAGTAATCAATCAATTAATTTATTGTATTAGTTATATATTTAACTAGCTGTGCCGGCGGCGTCGCACGCGTGGATATTGGGTTTCAAAAATAACGGACTTCTATAAAATGGTACCCAAATTTTAAGTTAGACTTCTAGCAATACATTGGTGAAAACCGCATTAAATTCCATGCAGTAGTTTTTGCGTGATGCGCGATCAAACATACAGATAAAAATTTCTCCCGTTTTCCCAACACTTCCCATCACTGCACTGCTCCTACTAATTGTAGCGTTATGAAAATGTCCATCATTTTAGCCTATCGTAGTCCACTGCTGGAAATAGGCCTCTCCAGCTGTTCGCCACTTAGGGCAAACATCTGGACGATACACCCATAATCGCCAAACTGGACAGGTAGGTTGGCGATCTCAGGGTGTATATTTACTCCAGTGTCGCTGCTGTCCGTTATCGGTCTGTGGTATTTAGCTACGCCTTCAGTTATGATTGTTATATCGCCGCCAGTCGACCTTATTTATTTAATCTTTATTGCACAATTATAACAGTGGTGTACAAAAGGCGGACTTAATGCCGCATAGGCCTTCTCTACCAGTCAACCATTGGGATAAGCAGAAATAAAAGTGTAGTGTGCTGCAAGATTAATAACATTAAACATTTAAAATACGTACACATACATAAATATATCGATCGCCAGTGCAACGTTTCTCGGTGGCTCAATTGGTAGTGACCTCTGCCTTTTGAGCCAAGGGTCGTGGGTTCGATCCCCACACATTACATACATTTGTGTGCATGAACATGTCTGTTTGTATTGGTCTGGGTGTTTTATAAGTATAATAAAATATGTATTTATTTACAAAAAAAATGTATCTAAGTAAGTTTATCAGTTGTCTAGTACCTATAGTACAAGCTTCGGCTTAGTTTGGGGCTAGATGGCGCTGTGTGGCCAAGCGTGGCATGTGTTGGGTTATTTATTTATTTATTTGTTATTCAGCAGGATGCACCACGGGACCACTATGTGTATAATATATGCATAAAGTATTGCACCCGCGCAAAGCTGGGGCAGGTCACTAGTTTATTTATAAATTGCACTGAGTAAGCCTCCAACACAATCATTTACGCGTCTGCATAACAAAGTAGCAACCCAGTAAAGTGTCAAGCGTTATATAGCGTTATTAAATTCGAACAATTTGTTTATTTGGCGCTCAGCCAGGATTAAACGTTTGACGACTGCGGTTCGAAGGGCACGAGGCATGTAATCTTTTTGAACTTTATTTTTATTCGTGATGGGTTTGCCCTTTCCACAATTCACCTGATGTTGAGCAATGTTGAAGCCTAAGGTAGAGCGATTACCCAAAAAGTACCGATTCACTTAAAAACCTTTTAATTTATTTTTGTTATAGTTAAATAATAAATATCAGACAACATCACATACATTGCTATGATCCCAAAGTAATTAGCTTAAGCACAAATATTGTGTTATGGGTACCAGAACAGCGAAGGTACCACAAATAAATACTTTAATACAAATATAAACACCCAGACATGGAATAAACACAAGTATTCATAACAGGAATGTTTGTCCTGGGTGGGAAACGACCCTTGGTTCTGAAGGCAGTTGAGCCACCGAGCCAGTCAAACAGATTTTAGGTACCTATGTATTCTAAAATTTTTATATGTTCACAACGCCTTTAACAGGTTAATTTGTAGCAGACCAATACCATCTAGAACCAGGCAATATATTGTTGTATCTACTTTTGTTATAAATTAGAGTGAATAAATGAATTCATATGATTATATTCCATTTTACTTGCATTTTTCTAGGACTAAAAAAGAACTTTCATCTTCCTACTTAGCTAAGAATACATTTATCTTACCTTTGATACTGTTTGAAGATAAACTTGTGTGCATCCTGTGAATGCACGTAGCTCACTGTTATGGACGCAACTGAAACAAGGAAAAACGATATTTAATTTCATAAACGAGTTATATCCGTGAGGTCTTTACCGTATATTAACACCTCACCCCTTTCATGAAATAAATAATATAGTTACATTACCTAGTCTAGTATCAAGTGGTCTAGTACCAAATCACTGACCAGTTACTTGCCAGTCGTCACAGCGGTCAGTTACAGCCGGCCCAACCTTAACCCCCCACGAGCTCCGGAAACCCTACTCACCTGCAGAAACATGACCCGGAGGTCATTTCGCTGCGGTATTTTATAGGGTGGAGGCTTCCCCGGACGGGCAGCTCAAATTCGCTATGCTGTGTGTCTAGTTTCAATCTACTGTTTTGTGTGCATTAAAGAATACCTATCTATCTATAAAGTAACCAAGCCTTAACTTTGACACCATTCAGAAGTCCGTACAAAAAGAAATACCGCCGGTTAGATGGAGCTAATGGCAGTTTGTCATTACCCTAATGGAGGAATGTGGATCTATTCACTGGAGTTTTAGGTTTTTTCCAGCGGTTTCTATGCCGGGCAGATGCGGTTTGTACCGAGCAAATGGAGGGTGGAAATGTACAGTTTTGTAAAGCCTATCTCGACGCTTGAGAGATGTATTGATAGCTTTTGGCGGGTAGAAGAAGCGTTTTTTTTATCACTTTTTAGTTTTGCTGGAACAGTTTTGTCAAATTAAAGTTTTGGTCGTTTGTTTTATTAACTTAAAACGAAATGTATACCAACGTTTATGTTCTTTGACCCTTTCAGCAATAATCCGCTTATTTGGCCTATGTAACATAGGTGCAATCAACCTTATATAATAAATACCTGGAGTCTTTAACGGCAAAACAAAACGTAGCTATCAAAAATAGCCAGAGAACCAAATTGCTTTTTGCCTCGATTCCGGATTTGAATTCGGGACCTCTAGATTTTACACTATACCAAAGAGGCAATCTTTTACATAGTTTTTTACTTATGTTCTCATCATCGTCATCAGCCTTTATCAGTCCACTGCTGGACATAGGCCTTTCCCAATGAAAACGCTCAACTAAGAAGCTCGCCTCTGAAGATATTTATCGAGGAACACGGACTCTTGCAAAGAATTCCATAGTCCGCCGTGTACCTGCTCGTCCGATGATAACGAGATGGTATATGTATTGTTTTGTGTAACAAAAGATTCGCAAGATTAAATCGTTATCATCCACACCTCTTATAAAACTGTTGAGAGAAATCTAAAACTATTAAAGTTGAAATCACGCTGAAAGTTGGTTCTAGACAACTGCGAGCAGGACATAGTTCTTGCGTCAAGAATTTAATAAAACTGCTCTTAGAGAAGATTGCATCGAGATTAAATCTTAACTGTTTATTTTGTTTTGTTGTTATATTACTTAATGTAATATAACGCTATTCCTTGTATTATAACTAGTTGTATTATACCTAGTCAACCGACTGGTGGCGGTATAACCATCACAATTAAAGGCGTAGCTACCTAAATACCACAGGCCGATGACGGGCAGCAGCGTCACCGGTGCGAGAAGCTACGCCCTGCGATCGTCAACCCGTCTGCCCAGCGTGGCGATTATGGGTATATCCTCCAGATGTTTAACTGGAGAGGCCTATGTCCAGCAGTGGACTGCAATAGGATGATGACGATGATACCTAGTTAAGTAGTTATACATACATGCTTATTATCAGACAACATCACATTGTTAAGGATTGGGGATGCAAGGGAGGGAATGAACATCTCCCATTCCAAGCCAACCTCCTGCGGTGTATCCTTAAAAGAGGCAGGGCATAGCGAAACTTCGCTCGAATTGAGCCGCCCGTCCGGGGAATGACCTCCTTCCTATAGAAATACCGCAGCCAAATGACCTCTGGGTCGTGTTTCTGCCGGTGAGTAGGGTTTCCGGAGCTCGTGGGGGGTTAGGGTTGGGCCAGCATGGCGGTGGCAACTAACAGGTAACTGACCAGTTATGACCGACTGGTGGCGGTATAACCACCACAACTGAAGGCGTAGCTAAATATCACAGAATGCTGACGGGCAGCAATGTCATCGGAGCGAGTAGCTGCGCCCTGCGATCGCCGACCCGCCTGCCCAGGCAATTATGGGTATGTCCTCTAGATGTTTGCCCTAAGTGGCGAACAACTGATGAAGCTTATGTCCTGCAGTGGACTGCAATAGGCTGATGATGATGGGCCTTTTATGTTAAGACCCTCTGCCAGTAACATTCTCAATTCGACATTTCCAAATCGCACAGTTTCATGTGCCACCATAACTTGACACCTACAACGCTACAGGAACACTGAAACTTTACAGCGTTGCTGACTACAAACTAATTAAAGTTTACTACGCGTAGCAAATTAAACATTTAATGCACATCGTAAAACAGCACGACACCTAAACATTTTGATTGTTCCACTCGTAATGTTTTGCTTACGATGTTTGTAAACGACTGAATCTATTATAATAAAAGGCTGGACTTTTATAGTACCTTTTCTTCGAGGCCCCTGATTCATTAAGAGTGAACGAAATAGATTGTATAGTATTGTGAGAATAAAGTTAAGATCTGGACACATTCCATCACATAGAGTTATTCCAACTCGTTCCACTCCTCTCCTTTCCACTCCCGAACAACACGTGCTGGACAGCGTTGTCATCCGCATACCGTCCAGACGATGGTGGCGCGCACCAAGAGGTTTAGTTCTTGCCCCGTGCCATTAAGTCATGAAACATGAGCCCTTCCTGCTCATGTGTTTCCTTCCTCTTACTATCCTGGGTTATCTAGGCAGGGCGTGAAACGGCATCTCAGTGGGCCTTCAGGGTGAGGGCGACAAGCGCAATGGGTTTGTTTTATTGTGCCTGTCGACCTAACCTTTGGACCTCACGACCGCTTACCATCAGGTGGAGTGAGGTTATCCTGAAAGCCCTTCTTATAAAAAATATATATAAACCTACCGACCCGTGGGTTAGCCCACCCCAAAAGCTCCTGAAAACCTTGTCACCACGATCCGAAGGTCATTTAGCTGCGGTATTCTATAAATAGGGTGGAGGTACTTCCCCGGGTGGGCGGCGCAATTGGAGCAAAGATTCAGTATGCCCTACCTCTCGCAATTTCTTTTTCATTAGGTAAGTATATATGTGGTGGAATGTGTCCAGATCTTTAGCTTATTCTCACAATTCTTGGTGTTGCAGGCGTCCATAGGCCTAGGTAACCACTTATCATCAGGCGAACCTTTTGCTCGTCTGCCGTAGTGATAATATAAAAAAGGTAAGTTGCGCAGTCACAGCCAGCACATATCTTATCGCTAATCTCCCATTTTGCTTTTTTTTTGTAAGGGGTTTACACTTCGCAACGGCCACGATTCCCCTAATTTTAAGCGATATTGAAGCCTACGATGCACCACATTTACCCAAAATACAAATTAATTCTCGTCTTGGACACCTGGAGATTGGAAATAGGTGTACTTAAAAGATAAATACACAAAACAGCGTCGTATTGTGTACTAGACCCGTATCATTCCACAACGATTCATAACAGTCTCAAAATATCAGTCGCTCGCTATCGTTAACTTCCCGATTAAATCTCCAAGAAATAATTATCACGAATGCTTCCCAACCGAAAGGGCCAAATTGCGCGCCTTTTCACTGGAAAGACAATGGCTCGCCAACAATTTCGGCGGAATGGTAACGGCGAAATAAATAAACATTTTCAAACAGAACGCTTTCACTTGGCTAGGGTTGGGACGGAATGTGATGTGCGATTGTTCTTTTTTTTAGTAATGGCAATCAGCTGAACCGGCCTCATTACTTACTTAATTAAACAACTAGAATTGTTGATGATCCCGATCTCACTGACAAATTAGAGACATTAGACCTGCGGACAGACTTTTTTTTTATAATGGCTCGCCATAATGGCTTCCCTACGCCTGATGGAAAGCGAAAGAGAAGCCCAAGTCGCTGTGACAACGGGCAAGTAACTGGTCAATTACCTGTCAGTTGCCACCGCCATGCCGGCCCAACCCTAACCCCCCACGAGCTCCGGAAACCCTACTCACCAGCAGGAACACGACCTAGAGGTCATTTGACTGCGGTATTCTATCGCGGGTGAAGGTCCTTCCCCGGACGGGCGGCTCAATTCGAGCGAAGATTCGCTATGCCCTACCTCTCTTACTTTGGCTCCCTGTGCGTCTTCTACAGACTTTTTAATAGAGAGTGCTCCGAGGAAATGTTTAACATCATGCCAATGTCACCATTTTACCATCGCACTACTAGACGGCGCGGTAGGGTCTATCCGAACCACCTGGAGACGATCTTGTCCAGAATAGTTCGTTTTCGGCGTTCATTTCTTCCATGGACTTGCATTTCTTCCCTGATCGCTACGACGTCATAAACCTATTTTTTATTTATTTGTATAGGGTTTTACGCTTGACTGCAATTCACCTTATCTTGAGCGATAGCTAGACAAAAAATAAACAATAAAAATAATATTGAAAGCGGCACACATAGAACAAAAGTGATGATTTTATGCCGCTGAATATTAAAAACAGCATCGAGTAAACGCTTAAAATCTAGTCAATAGTACGGAACCTTTTGTGCGCTAGTCCGACTCGCACTTGTCCGGTTTTTTAAGTTTAATTTTTCGGATAAATTATCCGTACTTCACATTGCTTTCACATCTAATTTAACAACCAATGAACAAAGCCCACCCAGTACACTAAACTAATAAATAAATATCCCAAACCCGTTTATCGCCAAACTAAGCCGAAGCTTGTACTATGTGTACTAGACAACTGATAAACTTATTTAGATACTTTTTTTTTGTAAATAAATACATATTATTAAACATAGAAAACACCCAGACCAATATAAAAAGACATGTCCATGAACACAAATGTTTGTATTGTGCGGGGCTCGAACCCACGACCCTTGGCTCAGAAAGCAGAGGTCACCACCAAATGAGCCATGGAGCCAGTCGAATAATACGGATTAGAGCAAAATATTTTGACAGACTCAATGTTAAACCTTCCACATAACAAATTAAAGCAATTACCGCCGTAAAATCGATTGAACAGAACACACAGCCGTAATCGCTACACGGCGTATGCCACGCTAGAATTTATGACGCAAATTGCAAAATTAATTTATTAATTCAATTACTATCACCATGACAACCCTGAAACCACACAATAAATTGCAATTTACGGCAACATCTCGTTTAATGAGGCTTCATTCAGTGGGCGAGAGCGGTTGAAATTTTACACTGAAATTTCAATTTTCCTGACCAAAGTAACAGCTTGTATTCAAAGCCGCTGTTGGCCCCAAATTGGGGACAAACTTGTGTTGCACTTTGGGAAGAATTAGATTATGTTGAATAGTTGTTTACTTGACTGTTAAGTTTGTATTTAAAAAGTTTCTTGTGGACGAGCTTTTGTTAGCGCAGCCTCCGTAGAAATGAATTAAGGAGAGAACGATTCAGGCTGCGCTAAATGCGAATAAAATCTTTTTTTTTTTATGTGAGAGGCGGCAGACGAGCAAGTGTGGTGCCTGATGGTAAGCAGTCGACACCGCCCATGGACACCCGCAGCTCTAACGGAGTTTAGGGTCGCTGCCGGCCTTTTAAATATGAATACGCTCGTTTCTTGAAGGTTCCCAAGTCGTAGCTGTTCGGAAAGACTGTCGCAGGAAGTTGGTTCCACAAAACCGAGGCGCGAGGCAAGAAGTTCCCCATAAAACGTACAGTCGAGTATCGCCAGCCATCGAGATGATGTGGATGGAATTTCAGTCGGTTACGTGTGGCGCGGTGAAGAAACTCCGCTGCAGGCAGTAAACCAAACAATTCTTCAGAACATTCCCCGTGATAGATGCGGTAGAGAACGTCTCTTCGCAACGTCTCTTCGCAATGCCAGTGAACAAAATAATGCATAATTATTCATACTAAGGCAGTTCAGCTTGCCGCCGCCTATGGACACCAGCAAGACAAACATACAGACAGGCAGACTTTTCTTAGACATAATTACCTAAATAACCTAAGACATGCCACTCTGGGCCACACAGCGCCATCTAGCTAAAACCCTAGCCCAAACTAAGCCTAAACTTGTATTATGGGCACTAGACAGCTGATTTAAGACCAAGGTTTATGTGTTATCATCCGCGTGGAATAATTTCATCCCATATTTTATCCCATATTTTATGTAGAATTGATCAAAATCCTTCCTAAGCAGATGCCTACGTCATAACATCTACCTGCATGCCTTTCAGTCCGATCCGTCCAATATATTTAGGTAAATGCATATTAGTATTGCACCCGTGCGGAGCCGGGGCGGGTCGTTAGTGTATAATATTGGTAGGATATAATTTATTGACAGAAATGAAATTCAATTAAAAGTGTTCATTTCGGATCATATAATCCATATGTTTTAATATACAGCTTAAAAACTTTGTTAGTATAATTGTATAAAATTAAAAATCACGTATAAAAATTAAAAATTATGTAGGTACTCAGAAAAGCCAAAGAAAATTTTTGGTTTATAAGCGGTAAAACTACCGCTAGAACAATGAGGCAAATACATGATAGTCAAACTAATAAGTTGCCTCTACCATAAAATATTATTACCCCTACCTTTATTTTCGAAACAATAACAATGCTTGTTCCCGTACAAACAAACGGCTTAATTACCGCACCAGATATTAACAATACCTTCCAGTTCTTGCTCTATTCTCATGGTAATTAGTAAGTATTGCCCCATTTGGGAACCCATAAGATGTAAGTGGGGGGTCACGAGGCTAATGGACCAGAAACTACCATTAGGGTACGTTTGGGTTGATCGGTGACTTACACTGGCCAAACTAGTCTGTGTAACTGAGCGTAAGAGAGGCATTTGTTGTCTGGTAAGTAGGCTTTTTAGGGTGCCGTAGCCAAAATGGCAAAAACGGGACCCTTATAGATTCGTCATGTCTGTCTGTTTGTCTGTCTGTCCGTCTGTATGTCACAGCCAGTTTATTCCGAAACTATAAGAGCTACATTATGGTGCGTAGATGTATTCTGTAAACCGCATTATGATTTTAAAATAAAATCAGAAAAAATCCAAAATTGGGGTTCCCATACATAGAACTGAAACTCAATTTTTTTTTATCAAACCTATACGTGTGGGGTATCTATGGATAGGTATTTGAAAATGATGTTGAGGTTTCTAACATCATTTTTTTCTAAACTGAATAGTTTGGGCGAGAGTCTCTTCCAAAGGGCGAAATCTAGACAGTAGTTTTTTTTAAACGTCATAAATCCAAATTACATAGTTTTTTCATTAAATCAGTGGTACGGAACCCTACGTGCGCGAGTCCGACTCGCACTTGGCCGGTTTTTTTGGTTTTTGGGTTGAATTCTTTTTTTTTATGGTAGAGGGGGCAAACGGGCCTATAGGCTCGCTTTTTGAAGGTCCCTAAATCATATCCACTCGGAAAAAATGCAGCAGGAAGCTGATTCCAAAGACCGGTTGCACGAGTTCATTTTTGGTTTATGTGCTGAAGTGACTTTGTTTTGATGACAAAATGAAGAAGTTTACTTTTTTTACCTGCGACGCAAAAATAGGGATGTTATAAGTTTAACGTGTTTATTTTGTTGGGAGTTACAATGCCACAGACAGACAAACAGGTATGTCTGTGGCATTGTGATTCCCAAACTTGTGAAGCGATTTTGATTTGTTTGGGAAAACGAGTAAATTTTTTATCTGTATGTCTGATCGCGCATCACGCGAAAACTACTGCATGGAATTAAATGCAGTTTTCACCAATGTATTGCTAGAAGTCTAACTTAAAATGTAGGTACCATTTTATGGAAGTCCGTTATTTTTGAAACCCGATATCCATGCGTGTGACGCTGCATCATCCAAAGTATTCCACTGTGCGTTGCGCTTTGTGTAACATATGCCGCTAATGAGTTTCGCTACACACTACATTGCTAATAATACCGGACATGTATATCTAATGATGCAAAGTGTAACAGCAACCTAGCTAAACATGTATAGTTATATGTACGGGGATGAATGGGGTGATCTATCATCTTTTCGCTCCAAGCCTATCGCCCACTGCAGAACATAGGCCTCTCAAGTTGCTCACCACTTTGGGCAAACATCTGGAGGCTTTTTTTTTATATAATCCAAGACATGCCACGCTGGGCCACTCAGCGCCATCTAGCCCCAAACTAAGCCGAAGCTTGTACTATGGGTACTAGACAACTAATTAACTTACTTATATACATTTTTTTTTGTAACTAAATACATATTATACATAGAAAACAGCTAATAGCTTTACCTATAATCGCCACGCTGGGCAGGCGGGTTGGCGATCGCAGGGCGTACCTCCTCGCTCCGGTGACGCTGCTGTCCGTCATCGGCCTGTGACATTTAGCTACGTCTTCAATCGTGATGGTTATATCGCCACCAGTCGCTTACCAGAGCTTCGTTTGTTATTCGGCAGAATGCACCACATACAGGTGAGAGTGGTTTGAAGCGAAAAGATGTATGGTCGCTTCCTTGCACCAGTTGTATGCCTTACTAAGGTTCGTTCAGTAGTTTTTTCATTTACTTTTTAAGTGAAAAAGCCAGAAGGGAATACTACCCAGTGCAGAATTTAATAATGATTACAAAATTAAATTTCGTAACGTGTTTCCTTCCATAGCGTTATTGTGTATGCATACTGGACGTTACAAGCGAATGGTTAATTAAAATCGATTGTGCGGACGGAAATGAGTAGATGGGGGCGGATATTCAAAAAGCTCATTATCGAGTTCGGAATTACACATTAAAGATTGAAATTGTATTATTTTAGGAGATAACTGTCAGTGTATAAGTTATATTACATTAAAATTAAATGAAATAATGTAAGGGAGCGGCCTATCATCTTTTTGCTCCAAACCAACCTCACCTGCCCGTGGAACATCCTGCCGAATAACAAACGAGGCGCTGGCAACCGACTGGTGGCGGTATAACCGTCACAATAAAAAGCGTGGCTAAATACCACAGACCGATGACGGGCAGCAGCGTCACCGGAGCGAGAAGCTACGCACTGCGATCGCCAACCCGCCTTCCAAGCTTGGCGATTATGGGTATATCCTTCATATGCTTGCCCTAAGTGGACAAGCCTATATCCAGCAGTAGACTGCAATAGGTTGATGATTATGAAATGAAATGATGCTTTATTTCACTGAAAACGCGGGTTGGCGATCGCAAGGCGTACGTTCTCGCTCCGGTGACGCTGCTGCCCGTAATCGGTCTGTGGTATTTAGCTACGCCTTCAAATTGAGATGGTTATACTGCCAGGTTGCCAGTGCTTCGTTTGTGATTCGGCAGGAAGCACCACGGGCAGGTTAGACTGGCTTGGAGCGATAAGATGATAGGTCGCGACGTTAAAGACATGGGTATCCCAGTACAAAAGTATCTACTGTTTAGTTTTCATAAAGGTAATTATGACGATATTAATGAGTACCTTTCCATAATTGACTGGTCGCGTGTTTTATCTAGCGAGTCGATTGATGAAGATATTAACAATTTTTACAAAATATTACGCGAATGTTGCCAACTTCACGTTCCAGTATCAAGCTGTTCTAGCACCAAATCTCATTACCCCGTTTGGTATAGTCGTGCGTTAATCAAGATCATAAAAAGGAAAAATGTTATTCATAAAAAATGGAAACGTTACCGCAACCCGCGCGATTACGACGAGTTCTCACTTCTGAGAGATAGGGTCAAAACAGTTCAAGCGAAGTGTTTTAACGACTTTACCAAGAAAGCTGAAAATATCATTAAAACCACCCCCAAATACTTCTGGACATACGTTAAATCCAAAAGAAAAGGTTGCAGTTACCCCAAACTGTTTAGTCTAGAAAATAATGTTTTCTCTGAAGGTCAAGATATTTGTAATGCATTCAATACATTTTTTGAAAGTGTTTTTGTTCTGTCCACTAATAATAATAACCAATTACCTGATCTGGATGATTGTAACTCCTCTAACGCAGTTTCTACGGTTAACATATCACCTGCCCTTGTCGAAAAACTCCTCAGTAAACTTGACAAAAACAAAGGTGCGGGTTGTGATGGTATTCCACCTTTATTTTTGGCTAACTGTGCTAAAAGTTTAGCATATCCTATTTATTTAATTTTTTCTAAATCATTGAAACAATGTATTTTCCCCTCTGAGTGGAAAAAATCTTATATTATACCCATACATAAAAAGGGGTCCAAGGCTGTCATATCTAACTACCGTCCGATATCCATCATTAATACAATAGCCAAGGTATTTGAGAAGATTGTCTACGATGGCATCTATCAAACTATCACTCAGGGGTTACCGTCGACTCAGCACGGTTTTTTAAAGGGTCGCTCGACTACATCCAACTTAGCCTTATATACGAACTATGTCCTTGAACAAATGGAAGGTGGCGGCCAGGTGGATGTAGTCTATACCGACTTTGAAAAAGCCTTTGATCGCGTGGATCACTCAATACTGGTAAAAAAACTGGGCTCGCTGGGTATACATGGTGATCTGTTAAGATGGATTATATCATATCTTTCTAACCGCTCGCAGGCAGTGATACTAGGCGGATATTGCTCAAACTTTGTTTCTGTTCCCTCAGGAGTCCCTCAGGGCTCCCACCTTGGTCCTCTCCTCTATAACGCATATATTTACGATATCCAAAATTGCTTTAGCTATGCACAACACCTTTTATACGCCGATGACAAGAAAATATTTCTAAAAGTTAATTCTATTTCTGATTGCATGGCTATTCAAAAAGATCTTGATACTCTTATGTCCTATTACACCCGCAACAATATAAACATAAGTATAAATAAATGCCAATGTATTACTTTCACCCGTAAAAGAAATCCAATTATTTTCAACTATAAATTTAACGACGTTGTAATTGAGAGGGCAGAGGTGGTGCGCGATCTGGGGGTCCTGTTGGATGCGGACATGTCTTTTTCACATCATGTCGATAATGTGGTTAATAGATCTTACAGGAATCTAGGTTTCGTCATTAGAACCTGCAAGCCATTCACATCCCTTACTAGTTTTAAAATCGTATATTACGCTTATGTCCGCAGCATATTAGAGTACGCTAGTCCTATTTGGTCACCTATTTACAGTCTACACAAAAACAGGATAGAAGGTATCCAGAGGAAATTTTTAAAATTCTTAAATTTTAAACTGAAAAGATGCAATATTGATTACAAAGTCAACTGTCGCGAACTAAAACTAATGACACTAGAAGAAAGGCGCACAATGCTGGATATGGGGCTGTTGTACGATTTATTACATGGCCGACTAGATTGTCCGGAATTAACAGAGAGGCTGTCACTGTGCGTCCCTCGTCGACGCACACGTCATACTAATCTTTTTTCTGTTCCTTGTCATAAAACCAAATATGGGCAAAATGCCGTACTGACACGTATATTTGACACTTTCAATAAAATTTTCACGGAGATTGACCCTTTCATTTATAAAAGTAAGAACTCCTTCAAACAAGCCATCAAAAATACTTTGGTGAGCGAGGATGGATGAGGATCTTACCTTCGTTAAGCTTTGCTTATCTAAATTTCTAAATTTGTAGTACACTTTAATTAATTAATTTACTGTCCTATTACTTAAATTCTAAAATAAAATAACTTAACCCATATCTTCCCAAGACTCGAAATCAAGAAATATTCGTGGTTTTTATTACGTATATTTAAAAAATACCTCTTCAATAAGACAAAAATTGACCTAAAATTTTTCAGACCTTTTTGGAACCTGAATTTCAAGACCGCACCTTAAATGGGGCGCTGGGAAAATATGCCCATGGAATTTGTATGGAGAAATAATATACGTGATGTTATGTTGGACCTCTTTTATTTACGAAATGAAGATGATAATAGACTAAATAAAATTTATATATAAGCAAAGTAATTAATAAAGCGTAGAAAAATATACTTTACAGTGTAAGTGGAATAATTCAGGACAATGGTGATGGAAACCCTCTTCACATAATTTGCTGCAACGAAATTTCGCGGGTTCGGAATGTTTGTAGCCTTTATGAGATCGAATTCGGGTTGTTTCTTTTTATAGTGGTTCAGCATAGTGGCTTCTTTTTGCCTGATGGAATGCCAAAGCGAAGACCAAGTCACTGCGGTAATGGACAACTAACCAAATCAATTACTTGTGATTCGCCAACGCCTTGCAGGCCTGTAAAAAGACTCTTGCCACTGATCCTGATATGCGACCGAAGTAAACTCCAAGAGTGTTTCAGTGAGTGTTCGGTAGTCGCCAGCCTGACGGGTAAACCCTGTTACTGGAGGAGATGATGGAATCTAAAGACACCTTAGTCGATTCATACAGCTCCCACCGAATGAGATAGGACGATGATTTATATTGTTTATCTGTCACCGCATGGTTTCTTATTATGTAGAGATGCAATATGCATTACGCATATGTGGTCTCATAAATTCAGTCAGTTTTTTAGTTTTTTTCTGGAGTGACACGTTCGTTTCAAAAGAGACAATGTTGCTTTTCCTAAGATTCTCGTAAGGTTATACTATTGTAGGTAAATGATAAAACATAGTGAGAATCTTTTACGTATCGTGCTTTTGAGTGTCGATACAATTGGTACCTACTCGTTATTAGCATACACATTTATCGGAAACAAATGATTTGTTAGTACCATTTATTCATTATAATTGCCAACATTTTGGACAAGCCTATCGATTCCACCCATACAAGAAGCTTTTTTCATCAGGGTAGAGTCCATTATGGCTGGTATAGTTTTATAAACTTTCAATCAATAACAAATACAACATAAATTATTGCATAAAACATATAAAAGGTACATACAAATAAAATGAAGGTAGTCAACATCCACGGTGCCTCCTGTTCCCAGCGCACCTTAAATGGGGCGTTATATATAACCTGACAAAAGTCATAAATAAAACAATTTTTCTTCATATTCATAATGTTACCCAATAGTACAACTAATAAGTTACTAGAAACGTAGCTTCACTAAAATTATCAATGATTATTGTAAGAGTTACAACTTACTTTTTGTTGGCATTGAGTTTGGTTGAAATTCACAAAATTCGAAGATTTATAAATACTTTACGTATGAGTGAAATCACTATCAAATTTTATTAGATTAACCGCAATGACGTCTATTGTAAGATAAAATTTTAAAATCTACCCACACTTTCATAATTTTTATTTTGTCATGTAAAATGCAAGTGCACCTTAAATGGGGCGGTGGGAAGATATGGGTTAATGAACAATTGATTTTGTATGGTGCTTCATTATTGTCTAACCATAAATTGTGTTACCTAACTTGTATATTCTCGATTATGTAATCGATGTAACTTGTCGATTCGTTGTTTTGTTTTCTATATATTTTGTCCTACATATATGGATTAGCTAAGTTACTTGTAAATTCAATAAGTATATTTGGTTTGCTTTGTAACACTACAAATATACACCAACATGTATTTTTTTTTTATATTTTTTGATACTATCAATTTGATGCACCGAGTGCCTCAGTTTCATAGTGTTCACTCTGATGGTGTTATATTATTTAGTTATTAATAATAAATACACAATGTCATCTAGTTAATAAGTTCAATGAAATCATCGATATTAAGTTTGGTGACAATTTCTTTTTACTTTTTTTATTGTCTAAATTGTCAAAGACTTTTCTGCATGCTAGTACCTACTTAAACTTATGTAATACTGTGAATAACTACTGTGGCCTAAGATACTTGAGTGATTATTATTCTGTGTTCTTACATAATGTTATTGGCTGTTGTTATTCCTAATAAATAAATAAAATAAAAATACTGATAAATATAATATGTCACACTGAGTCGATAGACTTGTAAACACACTAATTATAACGCGTGTTATTTTTCGGTAAATTATAATCTATCCAAGTAAAAATGCTATAACACAATCCGTCAACGGAAAATGTAAATATTCCCACACTCGCAGAGATATAAGACTTCAAAGTGACATGGGTACGCAACTGAAAAGTTTCCAGATCAATATGGCACCCTCTTCCGTCTGCCGTCATATTAACATCCACTCACGGTATTGCTGTCGTTGGAAAGTATTGGTTAAGCGTAAGTCTGTTCATGTATGTCTTTAAGTTATTTAAAAATTTTTTTTTTTTTTTTTTTTTTTTTTTTTATTTACGGTTCACAAACGGAATGTAACATTTAGACATATCTTCATACATTTTAAAAAGAAAAGAAATATGTTCATTCTAAAAAACAGTGAACACAGCATGCATTGTGTGGACATTTTTTTTTATATATTAAATTATACGTAATTTTAAGCCAGCTTAAGGCTGGCCTTAACTGAGGCCAAAGAACTATGGAATATATCAAATGATGTACTGATATTATTGCAAGTCGTGGTCATCCGGTATAGGGGCGAATGCTGACCCCCCACCGTTCTGCAAAGTGGTGCCACGAATGTTTGAACGAAAAATGAACTTTATCTACACTAATAATGCAAAGAGGAAAGATTTGATCGTATGCCTCGTATAAGAAGTTTGTTCTATCGTTTTATTAAATACTGAGTTTATGACATTGATTTTATATCAAAACTAGCAGTGCCCGCGACTTCGTCTACGTGGAATAGAGTTTCATCCCCTATTTTAACCCTTCGGTGGTAGAATTTATCAAAATCCTTTCTTAGCGTATGCCTACATCATAATATCTACCTGCATGCCAAATTTCAGCGATCCGTCCAATGGTTTGGGCTGTGCGTTGATAGATCATCAGTCAGTCAGTCAGTCATCTTTGAATTTATATTTTTAGATAATGTACCATAAACAGTGCTATAGTGTTTTTGATTAATTTCACACTTTTGAAATGAACTTTCTCGGTGAATTTTGAATGCCTATCGCACTCTCATTTTTCAAAATAATGTGATTATTATTTATTTCTGAAATAAGTTCGATTTTAATGGTTCTTTCTGGAAGCTATCAAATAACATGGAAAATTAAACATAGTCATCGAGTCTTTTCCAGGGATAGTATAGGGAGTATGAAAGGTGAAACCCACACTATCAATCTTCAATCATTCACATCCCACCCCTAAAATATTGTCTATTGAAACGACAACCCTTTGATGTCCTTTGAATGGAACTTTTATCAAACCAATGCGCGGCGATAAAAATATGGTTTTTGTTCTCGCCTATTTTCAGTACAGTCACTTTTCATTTTTTTAAAGCTTTACCTACTTATTCGTAAATAAAGATTCGCATTTAATAATAATAATAATAATAAATACAAATTGAATGTGCTTTTTTTTGTAAAAATAAAAGGTGATGTAAGAGAAAACCGACAAGTATGAACAGGACTTGCGCACCGAGAGTTTCGCATAAATAGATTTTTTTATACAAACTAAAGTCAGTAAGTGATATGTTTGTAAGATTTTTTTTTCTTTTTTTTTATTTAATAGAAGGCTGGAGTTGTCAAAAAGTGTCAAAATCTAAAATAATAACAAGCAATTTTTTATCACCTTGGACCTTTAATATCGTAACACGCGGGCATGATAACATTTGTGACTTTTGAGACAACATTTAGGATGACAAAACAAAGGTTTATACCAATTTGCAGCTTATCTTTCATTCCGAGTTTGACCCTTTTTTTCCTAATATGTCTGGGCAACATAACAATTTTGCAAATACATAGTATTCGAATTAAACCCATATGTTAGCCAAAACGCAATATCTAGTGGCGCTCTGTAGGCCAGGGCTTACCGTAATCCCTAGGTATTAAGCGGCTATAAATCGGCTCCCAGGCTAAGTCGCCATGAATTGTATCTATGGGAGTGAATTAGACTACGTTTGGCTACCAAATGTAGGTACAGGTAAAGGTAAAGGAAAATTGGATCTAATTCAAGTATAGGTAGAATAATCCGGGATGTATGGGAGCGGTCTATCATCTCGCTCTAAGCCACCCTCACCTGCCCGTGGTGCATTCTGCAGAATAATGAACTAGGCTCTGGCAGCCGACTGGCGGTATAAGCATCACGACTGAATGCGTAGCTAAATACCACGGGCCGATGACGGGTGGCAGCGTCACCGGAGCGAAGAGCTTCGCCATGCCATCGCGAACCCACCTGCCCAGGGTGGCGATCATGGGTAAATCCTCCAGTTGTTTGCCCAAAGTGGCGAGCAACTGGAAAAGCCTATGTCCAGCAGTGGACTGGAATAGGCTGATGATGAGAATGATCCGTTTGTATTTAACTAGGATCGTTTTTAACACGCTTTGTAAGATCCACCTTTAATTAAATAAAATGCCAGTATACTCAAACATATTAATTAATTCGGAATTATTGTTTGAAATGAGAGTGATAGATTCATGTGCGAATATATTCTGTTCGTATTTATAATGAGGCTATTTAATTAAAAGCTTACCTGCATAATAATTATAAATACACAGTTAATTTATCAGTTACCTTGCATGTTAATTATAATGGTATGTAATTGACAGTTGCTTCACCGACAAGAGCAAAGCTCTTAAATTTAGTAGTAGTAATTGACAGATCCGGTTTAATATTATAATTTAAGCGCTAGGTATAGCGACAATAGTGAATATAAATATTGCTGTGTACTCGAAAAAGAAAGAAAGTTTGAATGAAACATTTGAGTAATTAGTCTATGTAAAAACATTTAAAATACTCGACCCTGATAGGTACCTACTTTCTTCTGTGAAAGGCATACACTTCGGCATTCTTCTACCTGCGCCAATGAGCCCTTCGCCCTGGCCAATGTCGCACAGGACCTCGATCTGCCGCAACTCTTGTGGCAGCTGACAGCATTAGAGGAGACCTGCCAAGCGATGCTCGCATTCTGCGAGACGGTAATCTCGCAGATGGAAGCGGCGAAAAGAAAGCGTGAGCTTGCGGTAGACGCGCCCGGCTCAGGAGTCGCCGGAAAGCATTATAACCCATTTTTTTAAATATTGGCTCGACATAATAGCTTCTCTACGCCTGATGAAAAGCGAAAGAGAAGCCCAAGTCGCTGTGACGACGGGCACGTAACTGGTCAGTTACCTGTCAGTTGCCACCGCCATGCCGGCCCAACCCTAACCCGGAAACTCACCGGCAGAAGCACGACCCAGAGGTCATTTGACTGCGGTCAATCCCCGAGTGGTAAGGTGGCATTTGCCCAAGGAGGAGTACTGGTTGTCATCTGCAGCTGGCCAGGGCAAGCTACACACAGAAATAATGTAATGTATGAATCAAACCGGCGACCACTGGTTCTCAGGCGTTCACTAACAAACAGGCTGCCTGGCTCAGTGTGTTGGATTGTAATTAACAAAATGCGTGAGAGAGCATTCGACTCCGCCACCAGCCCGGTTATGATCACAAGGCCACCAAGGCCATAATTGTAGTCATTTAGAACTAAAAAAATCGCCAAAATATAATAAGAACTGTTACCAAATATATAGAAACAACCAAAGTATTTGAAAAGGCTATGAAGTTAAGGCTTATGAAATTTTGCGAGAAATTTAATATTATTGGTGCTTACCAGTTTGGATTTCAAAAATATAAATCCACTACCTTAGCAATTTACCACCTTGTGCGAGAAGTAGCTGAGAAAATAAATGCAAAAATACCTGTCACTGCAGTATTTTTTGATATGACCCGCGCATTTGATTATGTTGATCATGGTATTCTTCTGGCCAAATTACATAAACTAGGCATAAGAGGCTTAGCTTTGGACTGGATTGAATCATTTATAAGTAACAGAAAACAATCGGTTATAATACAGCATTTGGATGATAGATCTAATGTTGTATCCAGTGAGTCTAATATTAAAATAAATTCTGTAGGAGTACCCCAAGGAAGCGTACTTGGACCTATTTTGTTTTTGCTTTACATAAACGACCTTCCTGAAATCACCAATCATAAATATATATTATTTGCAGATGACGTTTCCGTTATTATTCCGTTTAGAGACAATTTAAATAAATATGAATCTGAAATTAATATTACCATCAAATCAATTATTGCTTGGCTTAGAAATAATAATTTATCAGTAAATTTGAATAAAACTAATTTTATGCAATTTGGATCACACAGAAAAAAGAAATTTAGACTCAATATAATCCATAATAATCAAATTATTAATGAAAAAACACACACAAAATTCTTGGGAGTACTCGTAGATGACAACTGTGACTGGAAGGGACATATAGATATATTGAGGGATAAAATAAATCGCTATGTTTACGTCCTAAGTAGGCTTCGACATACTGCCACAAAGGCTGCTATGCTCGCAGCATATCATGGGTATGTTTCTTCATTATTAAATTACGGCCTATTAATTTGGGGCAATTCTGTGGACAGTTCTAAGCTCTTTATTGCCCAGAAGAAATGCATTCGTGCTATGTGTG
Organism: Conogethes punctiferalis; assembly: GCA_031163375.1. Lineage (NCBI taxonomy): Eukaryota > Metazoa > Arthropoda > Insecta > Lepidoptera > Crambidae > Conogethes > Conogethes punctiferalis. The sequence continues at coordinate 2,739,754 of CM062102.1, forward strand.
GGAAAACTCCCCGAGAATCTTGTAGGCCTCTATTCAAGTCTTTAGGTATTTTACCCTTTCCATGCATGTACATTCTCGAAACAGCCACGTTTGTTAAAAATAACTTACATCTGTTTAGAACGTCGAATTGTGGAAGTTATAGGAGTGCGCGTGACCCTTACAAATTAGTTTATAATAATAGTCCAAATTTAACACACTACCTCAGACAATGTGACGCAATGTGTGTAAAAATATTTAACGCGCTTCCTAAGTTTATTAAAATGTATCCTAAAAGATCATTTAAGAGCATGTTAAGTAAGTGGCTAAAAGAAAAAAACTTCTACTTTTTAGATGAGTTCTACAATTTCAGCAAATATACACATGAATAATTGTTAATTAAAGTATCATGTTGATTTTACCTACAACTTAATTATAATAAAAAACCTAGTATGTGCGTGTATATATTAATGTGTGTGTATAAAAATACTACTTGATATACTTGTATGTACGAATTTGCATGCCAATTTTGGTTAAGCATGTGGACTTTTATATTTATATAACATCTATGTGTACCATGCTTTTAGCAAATAAATATTCTATTCTATTCTATTCTATTCTAGTATTTAATTAAAACATCAGCGAAAACAATCACGGAATCAGTTAAAAATCTAATTACAAAGAAAGTAATTAGTCTCCGGAATGTTTGCTTTGGGAACGCGTTTATAGGCGTTGCCGCACTAACTTTGATGATTAAGTTTATTTTAGGGGCAGCGCAGACGACTGACTATTCGTGACGCACTTTTTTGCAATTATGTGCAGTAACTCACACGACGCGCAAAAATCTGTCGCGGAGATTTCACAGACTCAACGCACACGACGCACATCTTCGAATATTCTGTCGGCAGACCTAGACGCTCTTTTTAAATGTCTCAGACGCAGACTCTATCGCACAAAAAGTGTGCCGTCTGCGCTGCACTTAGTATTCAGTATTGAATGTATGGTAGCACAGTACAAGTAGATATATAATCGACCTAAGTGGCGAACATTGGGAGAGGCCTATGTCCAGCAGTGGACTGACACGGGCTGATGATGATGATGATGACAAGTATATATTTCTGTTCGTATGGTTTTCGGACATAAAACAGGACCACCCCATACTATCGGCAGCGCAATTTTAAATCCTATTAAGGGACATGACACAGTTTTTTTAGGAGAGCGTAAAAAGTCTTCGCTACTTTGAGCGCGTGTTTCAACTAAACTATGAAACTTACGTTGACGATAGATCTACTGGGTGTCGTGAAAGACAACAAAGGAAATATCAGCCTGCATACGTCTACTTGTCTTAGTATTGTAAAATAAATCATCATCATCATCAGCCTATTGCAGTCCACTGCTGGACATAGGCCTCTCCAGTTGTTCGCCACAGGGCAAACTTCTGAAGGATATACCCATAATCGCCACGCTGGGCAGGCGGGTTGGCGATCGCAGGGCGTAGCTTCTCGCTCCGGTGACGCTGCTGCCCGTCATCGGTCTGTGGTATTTAGCTATGCCTTCTATCGTGAGGGTTCTACCGCCACCAATCGGTTTGCCAGAGTCTCGTTTGTTGTTCGGCAGGCGGAACCACGGGCAGGTGAGGTTGGCTTGGAGCGGAAAGATGATAGACAATTTGTCATTTGGGGGGATTTGCCGTAGAAACCACGCTTGGCTGGCTGGTTAGCCTCAGTAGGCTTTATTTGTACCCAAGTAAGCGCTGGTGCCTATTTCCTGATATCTTTGCCGCGTCGTTAAAACGTGGAACTCATTGTCAGGACATGTGTTTCCTCCCTCCTTTGATATGGGAGCCTTTAAGCGGGGCGTGAAGAAGCACCTTATGGGCCGGCATGGCGGCGGCAGCTGACAGGTGACCAATCGGTTGCTTGCCCGCTGTCGCGGCGACTTGGGCTTCTCTTTCGCTTTCCATCAGGCGCGGGGAAGCCATTATGCCGTGCTACTATAAAAAAAACTGGGATGTAAGGGAGCGACCTATCACCTTTTCGCTCCAAGCCATCCTCACCTGCCCGTGGTGCATCCTGCCGAACAACAAACGAGGCTCTGGCAAACCGACTGGTGGCGGTAAAACCATAACGATAGAAGGTGTAGCTAAATACCAGAGGCCGATGACGGGCAGCAGCGTCACCGGAGCAAGAAGCTATGCCCTGCGATCGCCAACCCGCCTGCCCAGCGTGGCGATTATGGGTATATCCATCAGAAGTTTGCCCTAGGTGGCGAACAGCTGGAGAGGCCTATGTCCAGCAGTGGACTGCAATAGGCTGATGATGATGATGATGATGACTATAAAAAAAATCCTTTGGGTTTCTCCTACGAAATACACGGGTCGAGATGGGATCATTCTAATCTAAATCTGGAATCTACAAGAGCATGAAATATGATTGTATTGTCATTGTTTAGTGTGACCCAAGAATAATTCTATTCGTTAGTAATGTACCTAGGATAGATCAAGTGTTCTCGACGACTTCATGAATATAAAATACCTGTATTAAGCTGCATTTAAAATCTACAACGGATCGGCTTGAATAAATTAATAATTCCGTCGATGAACTGATTATTCTAAACATTTTTTAATTATAAAGCATAGCATATTATTATTTGCTGCGCTAATAAAAATGGAAAAACAACATTTTAATTTGAAATTAATCGATTGAATTGGTTTCTACATAAAAGCATTATTTCGAGAACTATCAATATAATAGGTATCACAGGTATAAAAATAAGCAAAGTGAAGCTAGTAAACCAATTAGAATATTAAATCGATACAATAATGATTGCACACCAAGCATATGCCCAGCAGTGGACTGCAATAGGCTGATGATGATGATGATGAAACTTACAGAAGTACCATATTTTTTCATTAAATTGATACAAGTTATTTGGGTCTTATTATCACTAACAGCAATCATCGTCTTCCTCTTCTCTGTCGTTTCGCTCTTGGCAGAGCGGTCGTGGTCACGTAGAGGTGGTTTTATTTATGACATAGGTGGCAAACGGGCCTGAAGGTCACCTGATGGTAAGTGATCACTTCAGCCCATAGACACCGCAACACCAGGGGAGTCACAGGTGCGTTGCCGGCCCTTGAGATATCTGTAGGGCTCGCTTCATGAAGGTCCCTAGGTCGTATCCATTCGGGAAAATTGCAGCCGGCAGCTGATTCCAAAGAGCAGCTGCACGAGGCAGAAAATTGCGCGCAAAAACGCACTGTGAAAGGACTTCCATCTGTCAAGATGGTAAGGATGAAATCTTGAATTGGTGCGAGATGTGCGATGATGAAAAATGGGCAAGCTGGTACCAGGTCAAAACAATTCTTCCGAACACTCGCCGTGACAAATTCGGTAAAAAACGCACAATGACGCAACATCCCTGCGTAGGAGATAGAGTAGGTATTTATCCACATCGGTGGTAGAGGCGGACCCAGCTTTCCGCACGATCTCCCGCCATCTGTCTGGCGCAGTCAGACACGGGTTCCCACTGCCGATTTAACCTGATCAATCCAACGCATAGGAGATCTTCCGCGTGGCCTTGTCCCTTCCACCTTTCCCTAAACGACCAGGCGCTCTATGGACTCGTTATTCGCCTAGAGACATGTCCGAAGTACTTGCAAAAGCGCGACTGTACTACGGCAGACAAACGCTGTGTGATGCCCAATTCTTGGAGATTCAATCATCGTCAGAGTGCAAATTAATGTCCACTGCTGGACATAGGTCTCCCCCGATGATAAATTGTCATTTGGGGGGACTAGCTTTAGACACTACGCTTGGCAGGCGGGTTGGTGACCGCAGTAGGTTTTATTTGTAACCAGGTAAACGTTGATGCACGTATCCTGTTATACTCGTATCCTTAGAAGTCCATTAACCAGTAGCCATTTGCTAAGGTATTCGCAGAATACCAGCGCCGTGGCGGCTGTGCCGCGGTAATAGCTGAGCGGGGGACCTGTTCTGGTACATATTTATTTAATGTTAGTTCTTCAGTATTTTAGGGCATACATCTGGAGAATATACCCATAATCGCCACGCTGGGCAGGCGGGTTGGCGATCGCAGGGCGTAGCTTCTCACTCCGGTGACGCTGCTGTCCATCATCGGCCTGTGATATTTAGCTTTGCCTTTAATTATGATTGTTATACCGCCACCAGTCGGTTGCCAGCGTCTCGTTCGTTGTTCGGCAGGATGCACCACGGGCAGGTGAGGTTGGCTTAGAGCGGAAAGATGGTAGGCCACTCGCTCCCTTACATTCTTATATATCCCTACATCCCTAATATGTAAATATGTGTGCCAAATAAACTTTCGTATTCTATTCTGTTCTATTCTACACCCACGGAGAAGGGATGGTCTTTGTTGAAATCCGGAAACCTCACACAAACTTCATCGATAAGATCATTCAACTCTTATACAACACTATTTGAAATATTCGCATCACGTTTTGCAATACCGTAGTGCAAAGCTGAAAATATTTAATAACTATAGAGTATTTCAATACCTTTGTTGTGAAAATCGCGTAGTTTTAATAGGTGAAAAATATCAGTGCACCATGTTTTCGAGAGTTCCGCCATTTCGCTGTTACGAACATTCCGTCATGGACTAAATAAGTTTGGCAACTTATTATCTCTGTTGCATCGTTAACAAGGGGCGTAGCTACCGCCGTATCTGCCGTATCAATTATACGGGGCCCCCAGGCCATCATCATCATCATCATCAGCCCGTGTCTGTCCACTGCTGGACATAGGCCTCTCCTAATGTTCGCCACCTTGATTGGTTTTGGGCCCCAGGCCATGGAGGCCCCCAAAGTGCATAAGAAAAAAGTAATAAAAACTTTCCAAATATTTTGACAAATCTTTTTCCCTTTTTTTTATTATATTGGCTCGGCATAGTGGCTTCCTCTCGCCTGATGGAAAGCTGAAAAGGAAGCCGAAGTCGCTCTGGCCGCGGGCGGGAAAACTCAGTTTCCAGTCAGCCACCACAGCCATGCCGGCCTACAAGATGCTTCTTCACGCTTCGTTTAAAGGATCCCATGCTATAAGAAGTCGGACACATGAGCAGGCAGAGAATTCCATTTTTTGATGGTGGCTAAGTGCCCCAAATAAATTTTGTATGAGGCCCCGCCAAGCCACGCTACGTCTCTGTCGTTAATACTTTAAAGAATCCCATGAACCGACTTTAGTCAAACATAGCTAAAAACAAGCTTGATTAAGGCTGGGTTACACTGAGGTGGAGCGGAGTGGAGCTGTGCCGTGTTTATAATACCACATTTACACTCTTGCCTCATATCTCACCTCGTGCTTCGTCTCGTGATTCGCACCTCGCGAGATCCATGGTAAGGTAAACGAGCTTGGTGTTTACACTCTCTTGAGCGTCTAGTCACAATCACGCCTCGCAGGTCGCCTCACCACTCGTACGCGAGTGTAAAAATGAGCTATAAGAAAGGTAGCGCGGGGCAAATCTTCGCTCGAATTGAGCCGCCGGTCCGGGGAACTGAAGGTAGTTCCCCGGTTCAATTCAAATAAATCTTATGACACCTCGCTTATTGCGTCCAGGGTTACAAATATTGATTTGTTATTATTAATTTGAGGTTACAAAGTAGAATTAAGTATGGATGCATGTACCTACTAAGAGATGACCTTAGCTTTGTTGCCTAACTTTATTAGGGGTTAGAGCCTTCACATCAGCCGAGTTAGGGTTCCTTTCAGCCGTTTCCGTAGCTCCCTCTAAGGGGAGCTGTTGGGTCTGCATAAACGGATAGCGCTGATGGTGTTGCGATAGTTCTAGACATTTTAGGTCCGTGACACCACCCCCATAGGCGCTTGACGAAGGGGCCGGGGTTTTACTGGGTATTCCCTGCCTCCTTTCCATCTTGAGGCGAGGTACCGTCCTCACGTTCCTGAGGGTGGCGTGAGTCCCACATACCCCGCTACTACTCCGATAGCGGGGATGTGTGAAAGCATTTTCCTCAACATAAAAAAACAAATAAAACTAAAAGGCTGGTACCCATTTTCTAACTAAAAATTTAGCTGAATGTAGTCAAATGCAGAAATAGTTGAACCGGATTCCCCATTCAACTCACGGGATTCCGGTAAATTCTTCCAACGTTTACTCGCCGTAACACGGCATAAATCACACTCAGTTCCGGTTCGCGAAATGAAACGGATTAGTCGGATAAGGCCGAAACTGTAAGCAATATTTTTGGTGAAGAACTCTTTACGAGGATGCAGTATAATGTATTCATTTTATGTTAGAGATAATCGTAGAAAAAGTCTCACGACGCTCTGGCAACCGACTGGTGGCGGTATAACCATCACGGTTGAAGGCGTAACTAAATGCAACAGGCCGATGACGGCAGCGTGATGATCGCCAACCCAACTGCCTAGCGGGGAGATTATGAATAAAGCTTCCTGTGAGATAGACTGATGATGAGAATGATAGGAAAAGTATTGTTTCACGGTCCCCGATGATCCCTATGTTAATCGTAAACCCAGGACATGCCACGCTGGGCCACACATCACCATCTAGCCCCAAACTAAGCCAAAGCTTGTACTATGGGTGCTACACACATTCTGATGGGCTCGGTGGCTCAATTGGTAGTGACCTCTGCCTTTTGAGCCAAGGGTCGTGGGTTCGATCCCCGCACATTACAAACATTTAATTTTGTGTGCATGAACATGTCTGTTTGTATTGGTCTGGGTGTTTTCTATATATAATACTAGCTGTGCTCGCGACTTCGTCCGCGTGGAATAGTTATTTTTTCCCTTTTTTTTACATTTTCCATTATTTCTTCGCTCCTTATAGTTGCAGCGTGATGTTATATAGCCTAAAGCCTTCCTCGATAAATGGTCTATTCAACACAAAAAGAATATTTCAATTCGGACCAGTAGTTCCTGAGATTAGCGCGTTCAAACAAACAAACAAACTCTTCAGCTTTATAATATTAGTTAAGATGTATTTATTTACAAGAAAAATGTATCTAAGTAAGTTTATCATTTGTCTAGTACCCATAGTAACAAGCTTCGGCTTAGTTTGGGGCTAGGTGGTGCTGTGTGGCCCAGCGTGGCATGTATGTAGTCTGTGGTTATTTTATAGCTTAAAATAAAGCATGTTAGGTATCACAATTTTGTACCTTACTACGCAACAAACATTTATGTAACTCTCATCATAATGTTGCTACGAACATTAAGCAATGTAATATGTTGCTACGCCGCTACGGCGCCGCTACGACGCGTGCTACGCACCTGCTACGAATTACACCGCAAACAAGTGGAATAATCGTCATCTCATTTACATGTTTTGTTTAAACTTTGTTTTGTTTGTTCTGTATAAAGACAAAATCTGCATAGGTATTTTTATTTGCATATGTTAAAGAGCGATTGTGAGCAAGCTAGAAAGGGTATCTCATATTTCATAAAGATGAAGAATTTGTATTTTGTATATGTTTGTAATTAATATGTAACTTCAAAAAGTACTGTGCCGATTTTTTAGTCCGGGGAAGGACCTCCACCTTATAGAATACCGCAGCCAAATGACCTCCGGGTCGTGTTTCTTCCTGTGAGTAGGGTTTCTGCTGCCGGCCGGCATGGCGGTGGCAACTGACAGGTAAATGACCAGTTACTTGCCCGTTGTCTCAGCGACTTGGGCTTCTCTTTCGCTTTCCATCAGGCGTAGGAAAGCCATTATGTCGAGCTACTATAAAAAAATTAATAAATGGAAATGAAAGTAATAACTTTCGGTTTCTCTTCTTACTTAATTGACACACTTAATTGTGATTACTGATACGATAAGTAATAAGTGCTTCTCTCAAGCCTATATGAATAAAGATTAATTTGATTATTTACTCCAACAACCGTACCTACAAATTTACTTTGTTAGAAACTACCTTAAAAAGAACAGATCTACAGCCGAAGGCGAAAAGCTACAAAAATAAAAATGCGAAATAAACATTTCGCGTCCAAAACTATACAGTTCCGTCGTATATTTTGTTCCTACCGTAAATACATGCCGTTTCCCCCCTATTTGTGCCGAAAAGGGTTATAAGTCTTCCCCTTATCGTGTTCTTCGCTAATGTTAATATTTTGTGGAAGGGTCTTTTGGAGAAAATAAAATCAGTATAACGATACATTTTTCACGATAAATATTTTTTTTATCTTGTCTCTTGGTAAGTCAAGCGGTTTGTGAGAGATTTTGTGGCTAGTAAGTATGTAATGATATGTTTATGTATCTAAAACTATACTTGCAACTTATACTAGGAATCTTCAAGAAGCGAACCTACAGACTGATTTTTCAAGTGCCGGCAACGCGCCTGTGACTCCCCTGGTGTTGCGGTGTCTATGGGCTGAAGTGATCACTTACCATCAGGTGACCTTCAGGCTCGTTTGCCCCCTCTGTCATAAAAAAAATACTCTTGAGTTATAATTCTAACCGAGCGATCCTTACATAAGAACTTTGTTGTAATGACTACAACGAAAAACGGGTTCTGGTGTGTGGGGATGTAAGGGAGCGATCTATCATCTTTTCGCTTCAAGCCACCCTCACCTGCCCGGGGTGCATCCTGATTCCTGCCGCATAGCAAACGAGTCTCTGGTAACCGACTGGCGGTATAACCATCATTATTGAACTTTGTAACTAAATACCACAGACCGATGACGGGCAGCAGTCACCGGAGCAAGGAGCTAGGCCCTGCGATCACCGACCGGCCTTTTTTTATAGTAGCTTGACATAATGGCTTCCCTACGCCTGATGGAAAGCGAAAGAGAAGCCCAAGTCGCTGTGACAACTGGCAAGTAACTGGTCAGTTGCCACTGCCATGTCAGCCCAACCCTAACCCCCCACGAGGTCCGGATACTCTACTCACCAGCAGAAACACGACCCGTTGGTCATTTGGCTGCGGTATTGTATAGGGTGGAGTCCGTCCTTTCCTAGACGGGCAGCTCAATTCAGCGAAGATTCGCTATGCCCTACCACTCTTAAAAAAAGCCTCTAAATGTTTGCCCAAAGCCTCTATGAACTAGTTGTGGACTGCAAAAGGCTGATGATGAGATACTTAGACATTCTTTATTGCACAGAATACAAATACTTACAGCAAAAAGAATAACAGACATCTTATGCTACAATTTAGGTGATCTTATCGCTAGTAACCGATCTCTTCTAGACAATGGGTGTTTTCTATCTATATTATGTTTATATCTATAATATCTTCTTTCTATAATATCTTTTCTATCTATAATATCTTCTATAAAATGGGTGTTTTCTATCTATAATGTATCTATTTACAAAAAAAAACGGATCTAAGTAATTTTATCATTTGTCTAGCACCCATAATACAAATTTTGCCTTAGTTAGGAGCTCGACGGCGCTGTGTGGGCCAGTTGGCATGTCTGTGGTTATATTTTTATTCATTTTATTTTACAATCTTGAGTAAGAGGAAGAGTAATAACAGTACGAGTAATAAATATCCTTATTCTATAAAAGAACTATCTGAGGACTCATCCTGAAACGATGCCAACACAATAAACATTATCTACCGCAGATCAAACGTCCAGGAAAGTAGGAATCGTCGGGAAGTAATAGAGTACTGCATAAAATATGATTCAATTTATTATCTGCCTTATCTTACTTACCTACTTACTTGATATAATAAGCTGGTCGGTTATAAAGACAATATATTTTAGTACCAACATAATAATGTATTTAATCTTTATTGTCCAGTAAAGACATCATCCCCTTAGCGTTGTCCCGGTTTGTGCCTCTAGGCCCAAGGTCCGCTTTGACCATGATCCTAGATTTAGCGAGTCTGGTTATTACATTGAAGCGACTGTCATCTGACCTTCGTAACCCTCAAAAAGGGGAACCTGACAAATTTGGATCATGGTTACACATTCAGAATTAAACTGGATGTGCAGGTTTCTTCACGATGTTTTCCTTCACCGCTAAGCTAGTGGTATAATTCCGCACATAGATTCTTGCAAATCCAGAGGTGCGTGCCCCACGCGGATTGGAACCGACGACCTCACGTGTGTGATGCGACGATCTTGCCACTAGGCTACCACGGCTCCAGTAAAGTATTTTTTTAATATTCGAACGGGGTCGCGTTTGACCTCAACTAGCCTGATGTTAAGCGATACAAAATGTTCACTCAACTTTGGCAGAATTGCTACTAGACAAACAAGTGAACTTGTGTCATTTATAAATACCACAGGCCGATGAAGGGCAGCAGCGTCACCGGAGCAAGAAGCTACGCCCTGCGATCGCCAACCCGCCTGCCCAGCGTGGCGATTATGGGTATATCCTCCAGAAGTTTGCCCTAGGTGGCGAACAACTAGAGAGGCCTATGTCCAGCAGTGGACTATGGTTAGCGTGTAGGTTTCGGGATTAAAATATACCTACATAGATTGATTAACGTAAAGAAACCCATATTTTACAAAGTCCACATGTAAAAGGAACAAACTTTTAATATCCACCTCCTATATAAGGCACAAATAAGGCAAGCCCGAGCGATGAAACCAATTTGCCTAAAGAAAACGTTATAGCACAGGTGTTGCCTACATATCGCGGGATATTGTATATTTTTTCGGCTCGTCTCTTTATAAAAAAAACGAAAATGATGAAAGACGAAATACCTCTTTGAAGAAAATGAGTGCGTTTTAGGTGGGGCGTTCCGCCGGTATTTTCTTTGCGAATTACAAGATCGTGCGCGCTAAACACTTTTTGGTGTTTGTGAAAATTGGACGCTTCACGGTGTGAAGTTGCTCTTTGGAATCATCGTGAGCGGATGGATGATTGAAAATATGCAAAGGGGAGGAGAGCTTTTTTTTTACTTAAATATAAATGTTAGCTTTTTAAGGTAAAAATGTCACAACATCAATTTGTATGTCTAGTGGAAAGCAAAAGGGAGGTCTAAGTAAGGACAATTAACCAAATCAGTAGCTTATCCGTAGCCACCGCCATTTGACAGGTCGCGTATTATAGTGGGAAGCAACAACGTTGTTTTGTGCGTATTGTGGAAAGCAAAAGGGAGGTCTAAGTAAGGACAAGTAACCAAATCAGTAGCTTGTCCGTTGCCACCCGCCATTTGACAGGTCGCGTATTATAGTGGAAAGCAACAACGTCGTTTAGTGCGTATAGTTGAAAGCAAAATGGAGGTCTAAGTAAGGACAATTAACCAAATCAGTAGCTTATCCGTAGCCACCGCCATTTGACAGGTCGCGTATTATAGTGGGAAGCAACAACGTTGTTTTGTGCGTATTGTGGAAAGCAAAAGGGAGGTCTAAGTAAGGACAATTAACCAAATCAGTAGCTTATCCGTAGCCACCGCCATTTGACAGGTCGCGTATTATAGTGGGAAGCAACAACGTTGTTTTGTGCGTATTGTGGAAAGCAAAAGGGAGGTCTAAGTAAGGACAAGTAACCAAATCAGTAGCTTGTCCGTTGCCACCGCCATTTGACAGGTCGCGTATTATAGTGGAAAGCAACAACGTCGTTTAGTGCGTATAGTTGAAAGCAAAATGGAGGTCTAAGTAAGGACAAGTAACCAATAAGTAGCTTGTGCGTTGCTACTACCATTTAACCAGCAGGCCAGGCGAGTAAGACCTACCACCGGTAGTAGAAGGAATCTCACAAAGCCTTAATCGACTCTTAGGTATTACCCACCGTAAAAAGAGGATGATTTGTAATCTTCCTCCGTCACTGCACGGGTACATTTAGACGCTCATGTGTGCACGAATACGCCGGTTTGTATTGTTCTGGGTATTTACTCTGTATTTATTTACAAAAAGGAATTTAAGTAAGTTTTTCAGTTGTCTTGTACCATTTTATAAGCTTGGGCTTAGTTTGGGGCTGCATGGCTATTGGCACATGCCACTGACAACTGATATAGATCTAAGATGTTCTTGAGTCTTGGTTGGGATAATATCAGTTGTATTGTATAACTAGCTGTGCTCGCGACTTCGTCCGCGTGGAATAGTCATTTTTTCCCCGTTTTTTTTTTTACATTTTCCATTATTTCTTCGCTCTTCTTCGCTCCTAATAGTTGCAACGTGATTAGCCTAAAGCCTTCCTCGATAAATGGTCTATTCAACACAAAAAGAATTTTTCAATTCGGATCAGTAGTTCCTGAGATTAGCGCGTTTAAACAAACAAGCAAACAAACTCTTCAGCTTTATAATATTACTAGCTGTGCCAGCGGCGTCGCTCGCGTGGATATCGGGTTTCAAAAATAACGGACTTCCATATAATACCCATCTATACCTTGTGCCTAAGTTTTAAGTTAGACCTCTAGCAATACATTGGTGAAAACCGCATTCAATTCTATGCAGTAGTTTTCGCGTAATGCGCGTTCAAACATACAGGTTTAAATTTCTCGCGTTTTCCCAATACTTCCCGTCACTGCTCCGCTCCTATTGATTGTAGCGCGATGAAAAGTATCCTATAACCTGCCCAGGAGTATGAAGAATAATTGTACCAAGTTTCGTCAAAATCTGTTCAGTAGTTTTTTTTTCTATAACGAACATACAGACAGACAGACAGACAGACAGACAGACAAAAATTTTACTGATTGCATTTTTGGTATCAGTATCGATCACTTATCACCCTCTGATAGTTATTTTGAAAAAATATTTTATGTACAGAATTGACCTCTCTACAGATTTATTATAAGTATATAGAAGAAGATAGTTAAGATATCCATAGTTAAAAGCTGCAGCTTAGTTTCGGTCTTGGCGATCGTAAGTAGGCGATCGCAGTAGCTCCGGTTACGGTGCTGGTGCTGCTCGTCATCGGCCTGTGTATGCCATCAGTCGATTGCCAGGGCCTCGTTTGCTATTCTGTATGAAGCACCACAGGCAAGTGATGTTGGCTTGGAGCGATATGATAATAGGCCGCTCCTTTACATCCTCAACAGTTTTCCAACTTTTAACGAATTCTAAGAGGTTAGAAACTCGGTCATTAACGAATAATTATCATCAAACTTGTCTTATGTACACACTGTACTCGAAACACTAGACGTTGGCCGCAGAGGTCGTAATGCGGCTCTAATGGCGCGGCTAATGAGAGGGGAAACTAGATCCGAGTCTGCACGCGCGTGAGATAAGATACTTTATAATAATATCAGCAGTTGTTTACAACAAATAGCTCTGGCAATCGACTGGTGGCGGTATAGCCATCGACTGAAGGCGTAGCTAAATACCACAGATCGATGATTCGCAGCACCGTTACTGGGGCTCTACTACAGAAAACGAAAACGATCGTTCGTTGAACGGATCGCGCGTATTTTTGCCCCATAAATCCCTCTCATTGTCCCCTCCCGTGTTCTAATATATCAATTAAATTGTTGAAAATCGACATTGACGAATTTTAGTTCGTATATCCGAACACGGGAGGGACAAATGAGAGGGATTTATGATCAAAAATACGCGATCCGTTCAATGAACGATCGTTTTCGTTTTCTGTAGTAGGGGCCCCTGGAGCGAGGACCTACGCCCTGCAATTATGTACTTACAATCGCCCAGTCCCAAACTATGCTGAAGCTTTTATTATAGATACTAGACAACTGCTAAACTTACTTAGATACCTACTTACTCACCAAACTCCTAGAACGTGTGAAGAAAAATCACAACCGAAATGAGTTAAGCGCGCGATACTCACCAGATTCCTTCGTTATACTTGTACTGTTTTATTTTACCGCTCGTAAACGTTTATGTACGTGAATCTCTGCTAATGGAGGCGGGCAATAATGAGCGGAACAACGGAGCGAAACAAACCCGCCGGATAAAGCCTTGAGATAAAGTGCAAAGTGCTTGCGTGGAAGAAGCGGTTTCATAGACGCAATATGCTGGAGTAAGAATAAGATCTTTGAAAATGGTTTGGTGATTAGAATAGAAGATTTCGACATCGTATACTCTGTTTCTTTAGCTTTATCGGGTAGACGAAGATGCAGTGGTAATAATGTTTTTTTTTAAATATTAGCTGGACATAATGGCTTCCCTACGCCTGATGGGATGTAAGGGAGCGGCCTATCATCTTTTCGCTCCAAGCCAACCTCACCTGCCCGTGGTGCATCCTGCCGAATAACAAACGAGGCGCTGGCAACCGACTGGTGGCGGTATAACAATCACAATTGAAGGAGTAGGTAAATACTAAAGACCGGTGGCGGGCAGCAGCGTCACCGGAGCAAGAAGCTACGCCCTGCGATCGCCAACCCGCCTGCCCAGCGTGGCGCTTATGGGTATATCTTCCAGATGTTTGCTCTAAGTGGCGAACAAATGGAGAGGCCTATGTCCAGCAGTGGACTGTAATAGGCTGATGATGATGATGATGACGCCTGATGGAAAGCACAAGAGCAGCCCAAGTCGCTGTGACAACGAGCAAGGAACTAATCAGTTACCTATCAGTTGCCACCGCCATACCGGCTCTACCCTAACCACCCACAAGCTCCGGAAACCCACATCGGCAGAAAGACGACCCGGAGGTCATTTGGCTGCGGTATTCTATAGGGTGGAGGTCCTTCCCCGGACTGGCGGCTCAATTCAAGCGAATACCTTTCTTTAATTTAGTTTATTTGAGTATATCTAGTGCGTAAATTACCATAGAGATGGTTCTACCATCTCTATGAATTAAAATTACAATGGGTTCGGATCGGACGCTGTGCAGAACCGCTTTAACTCTTTAGAAATACAACCGATAATATTTCACATCCTCAAAGCTACTTCTCACTCCATTTAAGATCAAATACTATCCGATTCCAATACAGGGTTGCAATCTAAAGATTCATCTCAGTAAAGCTTCCTAGTCACGACTGCCATTCAGTCCCGAAGCGACAATTGTCTTCCGTTTCGCTGCGCATTCACAATACCGAACGATATTCTTAGGTCGTTGTCGAAAATGTAGTAAAGGATAGTGTTGGCATTTTAAATTTGTTAATAAACATACATACATAGCTTCACGGCTTTCTCCCAGAGGAGTAGGCAGAGTCCACTTCCTTCCATTTGCTACGATCCTGGTACACAACATTGCTTCATCCACATTCATCAATCTCTTCTTTATGTTCGTCGGTTTAGGGTACTTATTATTTTACCTTTTTAGAACACTTTCTATTTGGTCCTAGAATGTCATTATAGGTCTTCCCCTTCCAACAACCATTTACGCTCTCGCTATATATTATATTCTTGGTTAATCTACTTTCATCCATCCTCTCTACGTGACCAAACCATCTAAGAATCCTTTTCTCAATACCAGGACCGTCTTTAAACTATTTGAGGCCCTGGCCACATTAGGATCATGAGGCTCCTATGACCTAAATATCGGTTATCATTTGGTAATTCGGCAGGAACTAGGGGGCCCCATTCGATCGCGGGGCTCTGGGCACGTGCCCATAGTCCCCAGTGGGGAAGAGGGGCCTGCTCAATTCTAGTCACTACTAGAGAGGTTTTAGAGAGGGAGGGCATACCGATGATTCGCTATGCCACGAATTGAGCCGCCCGTTTGAGGATCTCCACCCGATAGAATACCGCAGCCAAATGACCTCTGTCGTGTGTTTGCTGGTGAGTATGGTTTTCAGAGCTCATGGGGGGTGGCATGGCGGTGGCAACTGATAGGTAACTGACCAGTTACTTGCTGCCAGTTTACTGACCGTTGTCGCAGCGACAATAAAAAAACCGCTTAAAACAAAAAAGAACGCTTCACATGATATTATATTTTTCTATTTTTCAGGGAACAAAGAACCTTGACAAGGCCTTCTGAAAATGACCCTCAAATCTAGTTCCATACACTGTGAACACCAGAATCCAACCCCTTTAGGTCCACGCCATTTCCTCGCTATACCCACTCGCCTTTTGTTTTTCTCAAATAATTCCTTCGCGATTTTTTGTTCTGATACGTTCCGCTGTTTTACGACTCGACTTGGAATCTTTTATTTTCGTCCGCTCACTTTTGTTTATTTGATTTGTATTTTTTTTTGTTTCCCCAAGTTTTGTTTAAAAATGTACTTTGCTCCAAATCTTTTAAGGTGTGCACATTTCTAGCATCGTTTATTACGAAGCTAGGGAAGTTATTGCAAATTGCCTCGAGAACGGAGAAATCGGATAAGATTAATAAATTATTTAAATTACCAATGTATATACGAAGGGATATAAGGGAGCGGCCTATCATCTTTTCGCTCCAAGCCAACCTCACCTGTGTGCATCCTGCCAAATAACAAACAAGGCGCTGGCAACCGACTGGTGGCGGTATAACCATCACAATTGAAGGCGTAGCTAAATACCACAGACCGATGATGGGCAGCAGCGTCACCGGAGCGACAAGCTACACCCTGCGATTGCCAACCCGCCTGCCCAGGGTGGCGATTATGGGTACATCCTCCAGATGTTTTCCCTAAATGGCGAACATCTGGAGAAGCCTATGTCCAGCAGTGGACTGCAATAGGCTGATGATGATGAGGGACGACAAAATGGCTGCCCGGTTCGCCTGATAGTAAGCGGTCACTGCAGCCCTTGAAGCCTGCAACACCAGACGCATTGAGAGTTGCCTGCAATGCATAGCGCATAGTAAAACTTAATTTGTTTGGCTGAGTAGATAGATAGATATTCTTTATTGCACAAAATACAAACATTTTATAGACAAGGTAGGTATTACAGATAATAAGTGGTACAATTTAGGCGGTCTTATCGCTTGTAAGCGATCTCTTACAGACAACCTTCGGGTATAGAAAGTGCTATTCTGAAGAGAGGGGCAAAGTCGTGCAAACTGTTTAATTATATTATATTATATAACGAATCTGTTGATACTCGTACATTCAACGGATGTAACTTACAAGGAACTTCTTAAAGTAAAATCAATTATTTATCTAATTCAACAACAACGAAGTAAAATCTGTATTCGCTAACAAAGTTTCGCTTCACAAGAACCTAAATAATCCGTTAACTTTTGGAGATTTTTTATTCATTAACAGACGGGTTTTGTATCGAATAATTAGAGGAACCGAGTGGATCCCCTCTCGGCTCCCGTTTCGGTAATGGGAACAATGATTGCTCAAATCGCTCTTTCCGTTTTAGGCAAAGTGCTAATGTGATGGAAAAGAGAAATAAACTGAGAGATGAGCGGTTGGCTTATTACATAATGTATAAGACAGGAACTGAATGCTAAAAGTGTTTTGGGCAAGTCAACTATCATCATAATCAGCCCTTATCGGTCACTGCAGGGTATAGGCCTCCTCTCTTGATTCCCATTCACCACGGTACGGTTCACGGTATCTTTGTAATTTTTGGTCTAATTTACAAATGAAAAATACGTGTCTTTTATTTTTTAACAATCTAACTAATTACTTTTTTTTCGGCAACAGGCCTATTGACATTGGGAAAGGCTGATGCCCAGCAGTGGACGTAAGCAGGCTGATAATGATAATTAAACAACTATTCAAAGTACGATGCAATACAATCTCAAAATCGTTATAATCCCAAATATTCTTAAGCATCTATTAACATAACTGTTTCAAATCCTCATCCCAGAGGGTTGCCTCATAAACCTCACTAAATATTCCAAATTCGAGTAAACCACATTCAGTAGGATTCCATTCCATCTGCCCACGCGCTAAATATTCTACATGTAATTCCACCCAAATCCTGTAATCAGAACTGAGATCAATTTGTCCATCAATTATAATCCGTCATTAGATGTCAAATTCATAACAGCTACGTTAATTGGATAATATGGGTGTGGGGATTAAATTACGAGATTACAGCGGATGATCATATATTTACATAGACAATGGGAGAATACAACATGATAACCCATGACATGCCACGCTGGGCTACACATCGCCACCTAGCCTTAAACTAAGCCAAAGCTTGTACCATGGATACTAGACAACTGATAAACTTACATAGGCACTTGTTTTTGTAAATAAGTAGGTACATTTAAACATAGTATACAAACAGACATGCTCATGAACACAAATGTTTGTACTGTGCGGGAATCGAACCCATGACCCTGGCTCTTTCTGGAAACAATAATATAGGTATTCTTTATTCGATCACCATACGTACCACCATATGTATCTCCTTCCATGGGTGTAGTATAATACGACTAAAGGAAAATAAGGAAAGATCCAGCAGCTTCACTTGAGTATAAAAAACCTACTGCGGTCACCTACCCACTTGATCTCTTCCATCATCATCGCCTGCAAACATCTACTGGTCTCCTCAAATGGCAATTGTCATCATCATCATCATCATCAATAGACTTTTGTAGTCCACAGTAGCGACCTATCGTCTTTTCGCTCCAAGCCACCCTCACCTGCCCGTGGTGCATCCTGCTGAATAACGAACGAGGCTCTGGCAACCGACTGGTGACGGTATAACCATCACGATTGAAGGCGTAGCTAAATAGCACAGACCGATGACGGGCAGCAGTGTCACTGGAGCGAGAAGCTACGCCCTGCGATCGTCAACTCGCATGCAATGTCAATTATGGGTAAAGCAGTGTTTACCCAAAGTGGCGAATAACTGGAAAGACCTATGTCCTGCAGTGGACTGCAATAGGCTGATGATGATGATGATGATAGGCAATCTTAACACTCGCTTATAGATCCCATCTACTCGTACATAGATTTAATTTCACTTTGTTAAGATAAATTAAGTGAAAACTTGAGTGGACTGATGTGGGCCGATGATGATGATGATGATGAAGTGAAAACTTTTGATACACAAATCCGTCCAAACTTTGCCTCACTCTCATAAAGAACTCCCCACCGTACATTGTAACACGGCCCCATTTCACGACAGCTTAGTTAATTAACAGGCCACATCTAAAACATTCTTGCCTTACTTGGATTCGACACTTGAAGTTAATTAGCGAGCGGTAATCGAAGTCCTTCTCGACTGTGGTGACTAATAATGGAGCTAGGCTTACGCCTATCGATCTTACGATCATGGGGATGTAAAAGGAGCGGCCTATCATTATTTCACTTCAAGCCAACCTCCCCCGCCCGTGGTGCATCCTGCCGGAAAACAAACGAGGCGCTGGCAACCGACTGGTGGCGGTATAACCATCACAATTGAAGGTGAAGCTAAATAGCACAGATCGATGACGGGCAGCAGTGTCACTGGAGCGAGAAGCTACGCCCTGCGATCGCCAACAATGTCAGTGGACGCTGGGCAGGTCCCAGCGTCCACTGACATAGGCCTCTCCAGTTGTTCGCCTTCGGGCACACCTGGTAGATTTAACCATAATCCCTGCCGACATGGCTGTGGTGACTGAATGGAAACTGAGGTTGCCCGCCCGTGGCCAGACCGGCTTGGGCTTCCTTTTTAGCTTTCTATCATGCAAGAGGAAGCCATTATGCCGGGTCAATAAAAAAAACGCCCTCCTTGGTAAGCGGGTCGGCAATCGCAGGGCGTAGCTTCTCGCTCCAGTGGCGCTGCTGCCCGTCATCGGCCTGTGGTATTTAGTTACGCCTTGAATTGTTCCTGGTGTGAATCGAAGTCACTATTGGAGGATGTATGCGCTGTGCAATCAATTAATACGGGCTACTTTAATCTATGAAATTTTGATAGTTCTTATTTGATAATTATTCTCTCTCTGAATACATTTGGGAAACCACGAACCGTCAGCACGCCAGCAGTGTAAGTGTAAGTGTTGTAAGTGTGTGCTAACACTCACAACCCTTGGTTCACTAACGAATGAGCCATCGAATCAGTCTCGATAACTTGATAATATTACCGTACACCTGATTACTCCCGGTGAGGGTGTACCTTTAAGCCAATTAATCGCTTCTCTCCGCTGTATTCCACCATAACAATATTCCAGCCTTCCTAAGATTCATCAACAACAAAGTAACCCAGTCGCTATATTCGATAATTACTTTTCATTGACACGCCTCTTGCCGTCTTCTGCAGACCTGTATAGGGTAAGGTACAAGGTTTCAACTGAAAGCTTGTGGTTATATTTACAGTAGTTAACAGGTGAGTCACAGGGGTAGTAAGAGTTTTATAATTATGTTTTGCTCATTCTCAACGTCGAATCTTTCTTGTTACATTAATTGGAGAAGTTGGATCAGCGGAGAGACTTTAGCTCCCTCTGCGTCTTTTACCGACTTTTTCATGGGGAGTGCTCCGAGGAGTTGTTTGATGTTATGCCGATGACACCATTCTTCTATCGCACCACGCGCCGCGGCAGGGTCCATCCGTACCACCAGGAAACAATTACCTCCAGAACCGTTCGTTTTCAGCGTTCATTTCTGCCACGGACTTGCAAACTCTGGAACGACCTCCCAGCCGCGGTGTTTCCTGCTCGCTACGACATGTCCATTTACAAACGAGGTTTAAAGAGAGCTCTGTTCTCACGGCAGGTAGCGGCATTGCTGTGCCCCTTGCATTGCAGATGTCCACGGGCAGCGGTTACTGTTTAACACCAGACAGGCCGCTTGCTCGTCTGCCACCAATAAGCAATAAAAAAAAACAATAAGAAGGCCATCATCAGCCTATCGTAGTTCACTGCTGGACATAGACCATTCCAGTTGTTGGCCACTTCGGGCAAACATCTGGAGACTTTACTCATAGTCGCCACTCTGACAGGCAGGCGGGTTGACGATCGTAGGACGAAGCTCCCTGCTCCGGTGACGCTGCTGCCCGTCATAGGCCTGTGTTGTTTAGCTACGCCTTCAATGGTGGCTCCGGAAACCCTACTCACTGGCAGAAACACGACCCGGAGGTCATTTGGCTGCGGTATCCTACAGGATGGAGGTCCTTCCGCGGACGGGCAGACATCTCTTAAATCATTTAATTACATAGTAATTATGCACAGTAATTAGATACAGTTTCCTAATATGAGCCGAAGTTCACCTCGCGTCACTTATACCACGAGACACGAACAAAGCAGCCGTAATTAGTGGCCGATAATTAAATTTCATTTACACATATACGAGCCGTCGCTTGCAGCGTGCATGCTCTGCTGTTAGCGTTGCACATAAATAATACATTATGTGTGTGTTATTTATGTACTGGTTTACATGTTACACGCGGTTGTGTTTCATTTATGTACAATAACTCCATGTGTGTATGTTACTTCTAACTTACCATAACTGGCCGGATGGCTGATATTATGGTAGTGAGCTGTAATAAGTGTGAGATGTAAGGGAGCGACCCATCACCTTTTCCGCTCCAAGCCATCCTCACCTGCCCGTGGTGCATCCTGCCGAACAACAAACGAGGCTCTGGCAAACCGACTGGTGGCGTTAAACAACCACGATAGAAGGCGTAGCTAAATACCACAGGCCGATGACGGGCAGCAGCGTCACCGAAGCAAGAAGCTACGCCCTGCGATTGCCAACCCGCCTGACCAGCGTGGCGATTATGGTATATCCTCCAGAAGTTTGCCCTAAGTGGCGAACAACTGGAGAGGCTTATGTCCAGCAGTGGACTGCAATAGGCTGTGGTATTTAGCTACGCCTTCTATCGTGATGGTTTTACCGCCACCAGCCGGTTTGCCAGAGCCTCGTTTGTTGTTCGGCAGGATGCACCACGGGCAGGTGAGGATGGCTTGGAGCGAAAAAGTGATAGGTCGCTTCTTTACATCCCTTAAAATACACAAACAGGCACAACATCCCTGCATAAAGACACGTAAAGTATTATTCCGCAGAAAATTTCATACAACTGTTCCTTGCAAATCCCTAGCTTAGGTTAACGGGTATGCCGTAAACATAATATGCGTAGAAACAGAATAGCGTTGGAAATTATTATCCGTAAGCTTCGAGGTCACGAGTTAACTTGAAGGCGAATTTTCGTTCTTTTAGCGGTAACAATTTGGTAAACGAAGAAGCAATGGTAAAGAAAAAGATAATTTCTATCTACTTTATATACTCCGAGGTAAAATTTACCTGGTAGACGTGCTGGATAGCGTTGTCATCCGCATACCATACAGACTATGGTGGGCCGCACCAAGAAGTTTAGTTCCTCGTCCTTGCCCCGTAAGTCATGGAATTCCCTTTCAGCTCATGTGTGTCCTTCCTCCTACAATCCTGGGTTCTTTAGGCGGGGCGTGAAACGGCATCTCAGTGGGCCTTACGGGTGAGGGCGACAGGCGCAATGGGTTTGTTCTATTGTACCTGTCGACTTAACTTTTGAACCTCACGACCGCTTACCATCAGGTGGAGTGAGGTCATCCTGAAAGCTCTTCTTATAAAAATAAAAAATAGCTCCTGCCGTGCTAAAATCGAGTCTTCATGGACTAACTGTCCACCTCAGCTGACTAGACGAGTCGTTATAAAAAAACATTACGGTAATAAAAAAGCAGTCACTTCACTAAAATTGAAGTTAAAGAGCTTCTTCAGCTAACAACTTTCCTCTGAAATGTAATGGGGACGTCCTCTCAAACACTTAAGTTTTATTAAAAAGTTACCTGTTAATGTAGCCAACACTCCAACTTATCAAGTTGAAGTTGGAATTAAGTTATTTTTGTTCCGAGATCTTGTACTTGATTCGAATATTAGGTATTTTATTTTATTGTAGGTCATTTCAAGATGGATATTGTGATAGAAGTTTTTTTTTATTCTTAATGGGCTAGCGCTTGACTGCGATTTGCCTAATAGGCTATTATGGTCAAAAATTGTAATTAGTCCGTCTTTTAGCTTATTCAAAAATAAAAGACACGTATTTTTCCTTTTTTCATTCAAATAAACAATAACAAAGATACAAGGTATCAAAAGTTAGGAGTGGGAGTATTTGACGTCACTCGCTCCCGTAAAAATGCATCACCGAGTGACGTCACGCGTAATTTCAACGGGTTATAACTTTGTAATTTTTAGTCTAATTTACAAAAAAAAATACGTGTCTTTTATTTTTGAATAAGCTATAAGACGGACTAATTACAATTTCTAGCCATAATAGCCTATTGTAAGCGATATCGTATTCTACAATGTAGTTCCACAGCCAGCAAAAACCGGTTGATTCTCACGTGTTCTACGGAAGATTGAGCAATACACTAGGGGTAATTCGACATAATATCGAATTAAATATGAAGTTAAATACATTAACTGAAAGTGGTTTTATATAAGATCAACAATCTGACTCTTTCAAACTCTATTCGTAAAGGTAATGTTACATCAATATAACTTACTCAAGTACACAATAGAGCCCTTTCACTCGTCTTAACGTATTCAAAACACAAACAGAACCAATTGAAATACCTTTGAAACCTTAGTTATATCGAATTGTTCCGATACAATTGTTTGATATCGGCAAATTGTATAAAGAAACCAAACCTCGATTAAATTTAACGCAGACAAATGAATCAGGCGGGTTTAATGACGACCCAACTGTTAATGACGAGATAGACCGTTTCGGGAGTTGCCTACCACCTAATCGTAGCTAACAAGACTTGCAACTCTTTCACAGAGCAATTAGGTTCAATTTTGCAATCGCTAGATTTGGTTGAGCAAACCAGAGCGTGGGAAACAATGTTCCAACGACATATTGAAACCAACCACAGGTGGAATAGGGTTTAAATTTGAATACAGTAAAAGTTGTGAGGGCATAATAATATTTTCGAACACTACAAGTCAAGCGATACTAATGATTGTATAATACATAGTATACATTGCGGTATACTGAATGCTAAATAGACAAAGTTATGGAGCAATTCAAGTTTAATGTTGTTCAGTTGGAACTAATTTGCGAGCTGAATTTGTTTGTACCTTGGAATTGTTCCAAGAATCGGGCTTTGATGCCCTATAATCGGTTAATTGAGTGTAAACGTTACAGGTGTATCTGATATCTCTTAGATAACTAATTTTGCCAGCGATAAATTCGTCTCTGGATTATTAATATTTTCCAATGAATTTAAGGACATCTTATCCCCTGAGTATCGTAGGACTTAGGGAATATTACAATCCTGGGTTCTTTAGGCGGGGCGTGGAACGGTATCTTGACTGGCTCGGTGGCTCAATTCGTAGTGATCTCTGCCTTCTGATCCAAGGGTCGTGGGTTCGATCCCCACACATTACAAACGTTTGTGTGCATGAACATGTCTGTTTGTATTTGTCTGGGTGTTTTCTATGTATTATGTATTTATTTACAAAAAAAAATGTATCTAAGTTAAGTATGTTTATCAGCTGTCTAGTACCCATAGTACAAGCTTCGGCTTAGTTTGGGACTAGATGGCGCTGTGTGGCCCAGCGTAGCATGTCTTGGGTTATTTATTATTATTATATATCTCAGTAAGCCCTCAGGCTGATGGCGACAAGCTCTAGGTTTGCCCTAGTGTGCTTGTCGACCTAACATTAAGACCTACGACCGCTTACCATCAGGTGGAGGTTTATCCCGGGTGGGGATCGAACCCATCGATCCTTGTTATATTATTTCCTTTTTAAATTTTTAATGGGTTTAGATCAATTTAAAGTTTCTTTACCGAAAAACTAACTTCATACTTTATAGGTACAATACACACAAATGTTGAATTGTGTGCGCGAATACTACATGTATGTATGTTCATTAGATAAGTTAATTAACCTTGCGGTAACTAATCTAATATCTCCTGACGCTCAGTGGGTACGCACATACGTAATAACATGTCTAGTTCCTAGCGGGAATAATAATGTAGTAGTTACAATAATAATTTAACTACATAACTACCATTACTTAGGACAGGTGGAGTGAAGATATGCGTAGAACCCAGTCGACCACTGTTGGGATAAGTGGTCTTTCTTCATTTAATAGAAACTAGCTGTGCCAGCGACGTCGCACGCGTGGGTATCAGGTTTCAAAAATAAAGGACTTCTATAAAAGCCTAAATGCTATGTTACACATCTAGCAATACATTGGTAAAATCCACATTCAATTCCATGCAGTACTTTTTGCGTGATGCGCGTTCAAACATACAGATAAAAATTTCTCGGACGAAAATTTCGGCACGGCTCTGCTCCTATTGATCGTAGTGTGATGAAAGTATACTTACAATGGAGTATGAAGAATAATTTTATTGTGCCAAGTTTCATTAAAATCCGTTCAGTATTGTTTGTTTCTATAAGGAACATACATACAGACAGACGGACAGACAGACATACAGACAAAAAAAAATTTGGCATTGGATTAGATTGCATTTTTGGCATCAGTATCGATCACTAATCATCCCCTGATAGTTATTTTGAAAATATATTTTGACTGGCTCGGTGGCTCAATTGGTAGTGACCCCTGCCTTCTGAACCAAGGGTCGTGGGTTCGATTCCCACCCGGGACAAACATTAGTGTGATGAACACTTGTGTTTGTCCCTTGTCCGGGTGTTTATATTTGTATTTAAGTATTTATTTGTGGTACCTTCTTTGTTCTGATACCCATAACACCAGTGCTTAAGCTACTTACTTTGGGATCGGAGCAATGTATGTGATGTTGTCTGATATTTATTATTTATTTATATTTAATGTACAGGATTGACCTTTCTACAGATTTATTATAAGTATAGATAGATAAAAGATATAGATGGATGAGTCCCATATAAGTCCCACCCTCACCTGTCCATAGTACATCCTCATCATCATCAGCCTATAGCAGTTCACTGCTGGACATAGGCCTCTCCAGTTGTTCGCCGCTTTGGGGAAACATCTGGAGGCTGTAACCATAATCTCCACGCTGGACAGGCGGGTAAGTGATAACAGAACGTAGCTTCTCGCTCCAGTGACGCTGCTGCCCATCATCGGTCTGTGGTATTAAGCCTTTAATCGTGATGGTTATACCGCTACCAATCGGTTGCTATAGCTTCGTCCCTTATTCAGCAGAATGCACCACGAGCAGGTTAGGTTGGCTTGTAGGGAAAAGATGATGTCTCGCTCCCTTAGTTACATCCCTTAGTTTTATCCTTGGCTTCAATTGGCAGTGACCCCTGCCTTCTGAAACAAGGGTCGTGGGTTCGATTCCCGCCCGGGACAAAAATTCGTGTGATGAACACTTGTGTTTGTTCCGTGTCTGGGTGTTTATATTTGTAATTAAGTATATATTTGTGGTATCTTCGTTGTTCTGATACCCATAACACAAGTGCTTAAGCTACTTACTTTGGGATTAGAGCAATGTATGTGATGTTGTCTGATATGATATCCTACAAGGATCGGAGACTTAAGAAAGGTTTAGACCGCATCTCTTGCAAGTTTAACAACAAAAATATTTATTTTTAAAATTCACCGCCTCGCATTACCATAGCTGAAACACAGACGGTCTTGAATCTGTGTTTTAAAACTACGAATATGATAATGCGCAACATTTTGCCACGCCAGAGACTTGCCTCTCTCCATTAATATTTACGATTAAATTATACGTTGAAATTTTCATTTGTTTATTTTTCTTTTAACTTTTAGAATTTATTATATTATTTAGTAATAAGAAATTGTTTATTATTCTTGAACATCGCAAAGCAAACAATCAGTAGGTATATAGTCGCTTTTTGTGTCCATGTATACCTATCTTGAAAACTACGCAACGTTTTTTAATGTCTTTTTTAAAATAGATAGAGCACTACACTTTGATCTTAGCCAAAAGGCCGAGAAGCGATAAAAATAGATAGAGTGATTCAAGGGGACTAAAGTAAAAAGTTTCAAACTGACATGTCTTAAAAACGTTACCATAGCAACCTAAACTATTATGTCATGTAAATAACTCTAAAACTTGAACTGACTTTTATTGTTACTACTGAATCATAAATACATCTGGAAGAGATCGCTTACTAGCGATCAATTGTACCACTAGTTGTCTGTAATACCTTGTCTATAAATGTTTGTATTTTGAGCAATAAAGAACTATCTACATATTATTAATTGGCGTTTATCTAAAATACCCGAAGCGAAGCTGGTGGTTACTTTATAATAAGGTTTTTTTACAAAGTAAAAACCTTTTTTAATCGGTCCTGCAGCAACGCTTATAACTTAAGGTGTATTTCCTTAGAAATTCTGTAATGGGGGAATAGACTAAGGTCTATTCCCCCATTACAGAATGACGTAAAGAAATATAACCTCACACGCCTATATGATACTCTATCCGTCTGGCTCTCACACCGGCTCGTGTATAAACTATGATAATGCGAAACAGTTTGCTGCGCTTGAGACTCGCTCATTAATATTTAAGCGCTGGTCTACACGCCCTTAAATTATACGGGAGCGCGTTTACTTTAAATATTTATCCCTAAACTGTTGTTTTGACGAAATTAATGTGGTGTCGTGTCGAAATTTAATTTTATTAATATGAACGCTTATAGTCTTTATAAGTTTTTATTCAAGTATTAACAATCGGTAGCGCAATGGTTAGACTTTTTTAGAATGGTAGAATTTTCGTCTGTAGCGCGGACGATCCGATGTTTTAGGCTTTGATTTATTAATGGTTTGCGCTTGGTCATAATGAAGTTAGGTGATATTGAAGCCTATAAAGCTTGAGGGTGCCAAACAGATGACTTAAAACCAGGTTTAATAAACGTCAGTTTTACAATTTATTTTTGTTGGTGTATTGGTCTTTGTAGGTATATGTTGTGAAGACCAATCATCATCATCAGCCTTTCGCAGTCCACTGCTGGACGTAAGTCTCTCCAGGTGTTCGCCACCTTGCATAAACAACTGGAGGTTGTACCCATATTCGCCACGCTGGGCAGGCGGGTTGGCGATCGTAGGGCGTAGCTTCTCGCTCCGGTGACGCTACTGCCCGTCATTGTTCTGTAGCTGAGCCTTCAGTCGTGATGGTTATAACGCCACCAGTCGGTTGCCAGAGCCTCGTTCGTTATTCGGTAGGATGCACCACGGGCAGGTGACGATGGCTTGGAGCGAGCTTACATCCCCGTTTGAAGACCAAGAATAATAAATATTATTTCTTATTATCTTCTAAAAAGCTCTGCTTTGAAACCACTTGAAAGATTCCATAATTATATTTGTACCCAGTGGCCACTCGAGATGCAATTATTCAACTAAGTCCTATGAATATGAACGAAGTGAAAGTTTTAATAAAGCAATCTACTCGTAAGTATTAATACCATAATATCAAAGTTATTCCAACTTTTGCGGAGCAAACGAACTTGCTCCAACTTACGCTCGGAAGGCACTTAATGTCTATACGTATAGAGTTGAAAATGCAGTGGTCCTGTTTGAGTTGAGAACGACTCTCGTTAAGGTAAGTGCTAATTGAGTATCGATCTGCTGGAATCCAAATACTCTGTCTTGGATTGGACTTTCAAATAAAAAAGCTGATTATGCAATTTTTGTTTTTTATGCTTGGGTTAGGATTGGTACTTGATTAAGTTCTGTTTCTTTGCCGCTTTTGGTAAAAGTATTTTAGAGTTCCGTAGATCACGTCATGAACTCTCAAAGTCTGTACTAGGTAGTGGATAAGACAATCATCATAGAACATATCTTTTGTTTTAATTAATATTCAATTTGTAGATTTAAAAAATACTATTTAAGGTTTTGCGTAGACGTAGTCGCGGGCACAAGCTAGTTTCGTATAGAGAAAAATATGTCAGATATTCTGATGTCATCATTACATATTCTGATTTCAGTTGTCATCATGGTTATTTTAGCCATAAAAGTTGTGATTTGCCTAACACAAGTGCTTACCTACGCCTGTTGGAAAGCGAAAGCGAAGTCCAAGTCACTGTGACAACGGGCAAATAACTGGTACGTTACCTGTCAGTTGCCACCGACATGCCGGCCCAACTTTAACCCCCCACGAGCTCCAGAAACCCTACTCACCGGCAGGAACACGACCCGGAGGACATTTGGCTGCGGCATTCTATTGGGTGGAGGTCCTTCCCCGGACGGGCGGAGATAGAGCGAAATTTCGCTATGCCCTACCTCTCTAAGAATATAGAAAGATTATTCAGGATAACCTCACTTCATCTAATGGTAAGCGGTCGCGAGGTCCAAATGGTAAGACGACAGGCACAATAGGACAACCCCACCGCACCTGTCGCCCTCACCCTGAACGCCTACTAAGATGCCACTTCACGCCCCGTCTAAAAAATCAGAATTATAAGAGAAAGGAAACACATGAACTGGACTTAACATTCCATGACTTAACAGCACGGTGCAGGAACGACGAACTAAACTTCTTCTGTGACAAAATTAAAAGAAAAAGGAACAAAAAATAATACATAACCGCCGAACCTCACGACCCTCCATAATCACTCGGTTTCCCCTCCGAGCCAACACAAAAAATGCAGCCGTATCAAAAGCGGCCCGATAGAGTCATGTGACCACGAATTACGTCAAACAAAGACCGTGCCCCGGGCTATTTGCTCCATTAACCGGTAGGGCGGCGCTGTTGTGACGAGGATTTGGGAGATTTACGGATATTGAAACACAAAAAAAGACTGTCTTATACAATAGAAGGGTTTTATTTAAAAAAAATACTTAAGTGTTGTAATATTTTTTGTAACAGGCTGATTGTTTGTATTGTTTTATCTGACTGACACCTATGTTTGATTCTTAACTCAATGGCCACAGAAAGGTCTTCGGACAGTTGATAATTTAACGCACTACAGATTGTATTTTTACAGCTTCACTTTGATCGAGGTTACAATCTATTGAGATGAGAAATATGAGATGTAATAAACACACATATATATATACACACACACACACACACTTTCAATTGTTTAGGTTTTGGTACAGTAGGTACCTTATAATTTAAGTATTCTTTTTGTCAAAAAGTAAAGGAACTACTAATTCTGGACACCAGGAGGTGGGCGCTAACAGTTGTAACACAGTCCTAGACTATCACAACTGTTAACGTTTTTTTTGTATTAGTTTTAAATCGTTTTTGTTCCAAATAAATATTTTTGAATTTGAATCTGTTCAAAATGGAGTTCCACAGTCTAAGGGCTTGAACACAAAACTGCGATATGACGCGATACGAATTAGCAACGCAGAAATTTGTGACAATATACGCCGCGATGCGATATTTTGCGGCCCGGCGTCTCATAGTGTAACCATCCTTCGGCGACCGTCAATCGTACTAATCGCAGGAATCATCATCATCAAACTATCACAGTCTACTGCTGAACACAGGCCTCTCCAGTTGTTCACCACTCAAGGCAAACATCCCGAAGATATACCCATAATCGCCACGCTGGCCAGGTGGGTTGGCGATCGCAGGGCGTAGTTTCTCGCTCCGATGACGCTACTGCCTGTCATCGGTCTGTGGTATTTCGCTACGCCGTCAATTGTGATGGTGGTTATACCGCCACCAGTCGGTTGCCAGCGCCTCGTTTGTTATTCGGCAGGATGCACCACGGGCAGGTGAGGTTGGCTTGGAGCGAAATGATGATAGGCCGCTCCCTTACATCGCAATCGCAGGATTGCGTGAGGCGAATCAATTCGCAAGTTCTTGCAATGCGTCGAGGGAGCTCGCAGATTTTTACGATGCAACGTCCCATAGCGGTTTTGTGTACTAACCCTAACTTCATCAAAGTGTTTATTTTTTAGACAACCACTGTTACCATAGACAAGTCAAACTCACCTTAAATAAAGGGACGCTCAACATTTATAATCTTTCTTATCACCACTTTTTAATTTTCCCCTATTTTACAAACTGTACCTTTTCCATATCAATGTAACATTTTTAGTCCACACACGCAATTACATGTAAAGAGTAGCTCTACATAGGCTCTATGGTCCTATGTAGAGTTGTTTATGACAAACGGTGCTCTAACGACCGGAAGCTGTGTGCCGCGTCCGGCGAGGAGATAGCGTAATGACACTTGGTACCGTCTGCAGAACAAGCTTGGCAGGTAGAGGGTAGAGACAGCAAAATTTTTTTTCTGTGCAAGTGGCGGTAGACTAGTCAATGTGATACCTGATGGTAAGCAGTTAACACTAAATATGGCAACTCAAATCGAGTTCTGGGTTCGCTGCTGGCCTTTTAAATAGGAGTACGCTCGTTTCTTGAAAGCTCCCAAGTCGTACCTGTTTTTTTTTATAGTAGCACGACATAATGTCTTCCCTACGCCTGATTGAAACCAAAAGAGGAGCCCAAGTCGCGGCGACAACTAAGCAACCGGTCAGTTTCCACTGCATTGCCGGCCCAACCCTAAACCCCTTCCTTAAAGCTTCGGAAACCCCACTGACCGTCAGAAACACTACCCAGAGTCATTTGGCGGCAGTACGTAGTGCATCCTGTCCAATAACAAAAGAGACTATAGCAACTGGTGGCGGTATAACCATTACAATCGAAGGCGTAGCTAAATACCACAGGCCGGTGACGTGCAGGTGGCGATTATGGGTAAAGCCTTCAGATATTTCCACAACGGTGAACAACTGGAGACGCCTTTGTCCAGCATTGGACAGCGATAGACTGATGAAGAGTGCGCGTTGGCACCACAAGTTTTGGACACTCAATGCCACAAGGTATCCATACTTACTAATATTATAAATGTGTCTGTCTGTATGTTCGTCTTTCTTTCACGGCAAAACGGAGAGACGAATTGACGTGATTTTTTAAGTGGATATAGTTGAAAGCATGAATAGTAACATAGGCTACTACATGAACGCGGGCGAAGCCGCGGGCACAGCTAGTAATTTATACATTTTTGTGCAAAATCAACGTATTACGTAAAACTTTTACGTTTTAAATACTCCCCGTAAAGTGCCGACGTGTCTCCGACCATTCACACGTTCGTTAGCTCACTTTGTGAGCTCCGAAGCTGACGGTGAGCTCCGCAATTGTAACGTTAGCTGACTGGCGGAGTCTTGCATATGTAAGGAAAAGTTTCGTTCCATTGAACTGTTGGAATACGGTGAAGTTGTAATGGAACTTTCGTTTGTTTTTTCACACCTATCACCTGGGTCTTTACTACCTAACTATGTCAATAAACCGCTTCGGACTTTGTTTTGAAAGAAAATGGTAAGCTGTGTCGGCGATCGTAGAAGAGATGAAATAATGGATGATCAGATATGTAAATTAATTTTAGTTTACGTAGATTTAGACGTACTCGTTTATTGTAAACTTAGCGTACTTTGATTTATTTATTTATTCTTTATTGCACAAAGAAAGGACAAATGGCGGACTTAATGCCGTGTGGCATTCTCTGTCAGTCAACCGGTTGGGCGAGGCCGGAATCTATAATGTCTTATCTTACTTTCATCTTAGTTTCAAAGTGATGTTTGCATTGCATGCTCTTTTTTATAACATCTAATAGGATCAAGAAACTGGCATGTTTGTTTATGTGCAAATAAAAGAAAGTAGCTCCTATTAAGAAAAATCGATTATACATCAATTAGTTTGATCATTACTATAAATTTCCATGGGTGGTGCTGATTGCTTACCAGAAGTCATCACACTTGCTCGCCTGCGGCTTATCCCATAAAAAAGGAAAAAAAAAACTTTAACCTTAAAATTGAAAAAGTTTGTTTCGTTGCCTCGAAGGGTAACTAAACCTGTCGCGTTTAATGCTGACATTTAGACAATTGCAAATACATTAACTAGTCTACTCAATACTAAGTTTAAATTTTAATAAATTCACTTTTCAAATAACTTTAAGGGAAAGGGCGTAAACACTGTTACCAATTCTATTTTTAGAATTCCTACATAATCATTATGAAGTTCACAAACCAACAAATCCTTGGGGCTTAAAAGAATACACAAACATTTGGGACACAAGACCCTTTCATCAACATCGAAGCATTTTCAAAGTCCCAGGAGACAAAAACAGGGGTCAAAAGATACAACCTTGCGTGACACCAAAGCCTACGATTTCCACCAACTCATGACTGATGAATCTTTCAGGGCACACTTACTGTCGCACCCGTACGACGCATCACAACGGTGGGATCCCGAGGGATAATTGAATATGCAACATTCGCCCGATCGGCTCCGGCTAAAATATGCAAGACCAATAAGCGAATGTTCCAATATAAATGGAATTGTACGAGTACGCTCCGGAAACTTCCTTCCAACTATCTGACGGTAGAGAAGCGATACAGTAACTGTAAGTCGCTGTTATTCGGAATAGGTGATTTTCTTTAAAAAATATCAAGTGACAGGTCACTTAATGGAGGTATAGCGACTCGCTCCGGCTTCGCACGGGTGCTTAATACATGCATCTATTACACACATAAACCTCCTTTTGAATCCCTCTATCTATTAAAATAAAACCGCATGCAAATCCGTTTCGAAGCTTTAAAGATATAATCATTACATAGGAACACACAGAAAATTAAAGCGACTTTGTTTTATACTATGTAGTAATAGGGCACATAATTATGAACGAATCCTCGTTTGACAGAAACCATTATCATACATACATACATAACTTGGGTAGGCAGAGATCACGTCCTTCCACTTGCTACAATTCTGGCACACAACTTTTTTTTTTATGACTACGATGATGGCCAGGCCGGCCTTGTCATCACCGGACTGTTGGGGGAGCGGAAGGCTCTCACCCCTAGGTATGCTAAGCAACACAGCTAAGGGCGCCCCCTAGTGGGGCTCGGGCCTCGGCTTAGGGCGTTGCTGGGTCCCTACGGACGATATTTTGAGGAGAGGGGCGACCCGTTGCGGGCCGGTTTCGCGGGCGGGACGCGGAAGCTAGGGGACGACGACGCGGCGCAGGACCCCGCCGGCGGGGTCGGAACGACGGACGTGAAGTGTTGGACTGTGTCGCGAGCTGTTCGGCGGCGGCCAGCATGGCGAGGGTGATGGGATCGTCATCGTCTAGGAGGACGTGACGGGGGCGACGTTTCCTACCATGGGGGACTTCAGGAGGGACGCTGGCACACAACTGTAACCAGAAACCATTATTATGTACCCAAAATGTGTGTGATATTTATCTACGACTAGCGACTTGTCGCCGCTTCGCTTCGGCAAACTAATTATAGCCTTTGTTACTCAGTGATAATATAGCTTTCTAATAAAAATTCTTTACATACAAAAATACTATACAAATCTTTCCTCTTTATAACATTAGTGTAGATGTAGACACAGTTGAATGTAACTTGAGTTAATACTTGGTATCAAGTGATTCATTCAAGTGATCCTTTTCCCAACACTATCCGCATGATGGAAACTATCTAGTTAATATTACACAGTGTTGCTCTCGCGCCGAACACAAACTGCTAAAGTGTTGCCTGTGAAGGCATTTTGAATTGGAAATTTTATTTGTTTCCACGATAGCTTTAATGTATCTCTTCATTTTATTGCCTGCGAGGGAAGTAGGCAATCCGTGACACCTTTTTATGGGCCCACCTTCTTATCACATTGAAGGAAATAGGTACTTGCAGGATACAAGAGATTTCTATGAGTTTTACTTGTTCGTTGACGTAGCGATTTGGCGTAGCTTCTCTTTCCATCAGCAGGCCACGATTCTGTGCTAATATAAAAAAACACCATATCAGCCGCAGAACCGATAACCGTTGGTGTAAACGAGTTCTAGTGTGGACTACGTCTCGGCAAACGTAGTGTAGGACGCACTTAAGCAAGGTGGACTGACGATTTGCGCAAGATGGCTGGCAAATGCTGGAAGCAAGGAGCCCAAGATCGTGAAATGTGGTAAGGAATTGGAAAGGCCTGTGTCCAGCAGTGGACAGCGAAAGGCTGTTGATTGATTGATGAAAAAAAAACTCAAATATACAATGGCTTTGGTGGCGCAACAACCAAACCAAAATGGTTTAATTAATCCAAGCTTGGATTAATTAAACCATTTGAGGAACCAAGCATTTGAGGAAATAGATAGATATTCTTTATTGCACAAAACACAGACATTGCAGGAAAAACACAATTACCAACACAACAAAGTACAATTTAGGCGGTCTTATCGCTTACAGCGATCTCTTCCAGTCAACTTTCAGGTAGAGTCATTTAGAACGTGCTATTATAAAGAGCAAATATTTTTAATTGAAGTCAGAAGACCAAACTCAAGGTTTGGTAAAGATCTGTGGAGCCAAGTTTCTGGAAATAATAGAATCGTTAGCATTAGACAATCCAGCATTTCCTTGACAGGCATAATATTTGAGACATCGGTATTTGTAGTGAAGTAAACCTCAGTCAAGTCGCAGTGGCAACTGACAGGTAACTGACCAGTTACTTGCCAGTTGTCACAGCGACTTGGACTTCTCTTTCGCTTTCCATGGCGTAAGGAAGCCATTATGTCGAGCTACTATAAAATAAGACATTGACACTAATTTAAAAAAAAAACACTTTTAAACTGAAAAATAACAGCAGATATTTAGCAAAACCACGCCAAATCTCGACAAATACAGTGCAATCATAATTAATTTGACCGCCATGCAAATACCGGTCCGGCTTAATTTAATACTAGCTCATTCGTATGCAGAGTATACGAGTCATACTGTGCATCCGTGTCTAATGGAGATAACGTCAGTTAGAATGAATATCAGTGTCGACATATGGTCAACAGCAAGAGTGAGTGACCAGTGGCATTAAAGATTCTTTGGCTTATGCCTTACTACGCTGAGTTGAGATTAGAAGGCAAAATCGACTTTTGTAAATGAAATGCAGATGTTATTATATAAAACATGTTAATAAAAAACTGCAAAATCTGAAATTAAGTCATAAGTTCAAACTCAAGGTTGTCAAAGACCTGTGGAGTATTCAGGGAATATAAAAAGAATCGACATAAAAGATTTGTTGCCGTAAAAAATGTAATAGGGAATATGCATGAAAAATAATTTAATGTATTTACTAACTATCGTAAAATAGATAATTATTTTTGATAATTCAGCTAATATGATTTTAAATAAGAGAAAATACGCGTACTATGTCTGAAATCTTAGTTTGTAAGATTATCATGGTTTACGACTAAGTAGACGAGATCCATTATTAAAATATAGAGCTATAGAAGCATCCTTAAAATTGTGTAAATGGATAGGTACCTTTCATATATTATTCCTATATCAGGGGCGGCCAATCTTCTTTGTATGGATGAGCCAATTTATCAAAGAACTAGTTTGGGCATGACTTACTAAGCTATTATGAGAATGTGTGGTTTACACATAAGATGGATAATGCTTTTTTTATAAACCTTGGCATTCTAATAGAGTTACTGAATCCTGAAAACCAATACATGATTCCACGTGGTGATGTAAAAGAATATAAATCACCGCCCCATTTCTTCCCATGGGTCCCGTAAGAATATGTCTGCTACTAAGGAAAATAAAATTTCATCTAAGAGGGTTAAGGTATAGCGCAATCATCGCTCGAATTGACCTCCACCCTATAGAATACCGCAGCCAGATGACCACTGGGACTTGTTTCTGCCGGTGAGTAGGGTTTCCAGAGCTCGTGGGGGGTTAGGGTGGGGTCGGCATGGCGTTAGTAACTGACCAGTTACTTGCCTGTTGTCACAGCGACTTGGGCTTCTCTTTCGCTTTCCATCAGGCGTAGGAAAGCCATTATGTCGAGCTACTACAAAAAATAATAAAAAAAGCTTCCCAGCCGTTGGCCTATTGTGTAAGTAAATAATAATATGTTGTTACTACTTTAAAGTGATAAACATCAAAGCTTATTACAAAATCTGCAGCTTTTTATTAAAACTTAAAACGAAAATGTTCTTTCTCAGCGAATATTTCCAACGTATTGAAACTTTGAAAGCTTTCATTTCGCGAGTTGAATACAATATTCGCGCTTGGCTCTGAATAGGTTTGTAAGAGGGGTGTTTTTATAGTAGCATAGTGACTTCCGCTCGCCAGTTGATAATCGAAAGACAAACCGAAGTCGCTGCGGGCAAACCTATAATGTAATGTTATGTAATGCTTGTTACATTACGTAACGCACGCTGTAAGTAATGTTACATTATACACAAATAAAGCAAAGGCAAACCTATAATGTTATGTTACACGCTAATAACATACATGTTACACAATAATCTTGATACAGCTTGTAAAATCAATAGCAAAGACAAATCTATAATGTTTGGTCAGTCAGGTAGCTACGTAATATTGTGATGTAATACTCAAAGTCGATTCTATACTATCGTATCCGATGAGGAAGCACCTTATAGCCAAAACGTACATTTCTCCTTGTAATACAGTAGATAGAATTTCCTTTCGGCCGAATCTAAAACCTTTATTGAAAGGCTCCCAGCCCCGTCGGCGCAGTGCTCGCGCCTCTCACTCAATAGGCTAGTTACGAGGGGTTCATTACGACGTATTCAAGGCGGACTGTTCAAGTTTGCTACCAGTAATATCATTTGGGAACGTATTTGCTATATTTCATCAGAAATCTATATAGAAAAAAAGACGGTAGCTGTAGTTTGTTTCCGATTTATAAATAAAATGCTGGTGCACGAGTAGATAGAAAGATATTCTTTATTGCACAAAACTAAACATTTACAGGAAAGAGTATACAGATGTAGTAGGTACAATGTAGGCGGTCTTATCGCTGGGAGCGATCTCTTCCAGACAACCTCACCTGCCCGTGGTGCATCCTGCCGAATAACTGACGAGGCTCTGGAAACCGACTGGTGGCGGTATAACCATCACGATTGAAGGCGTAGCCAATACCACAGACTGATGACGGGCAGTAGCGTCACCGGAGCAAGAAGCTACGCCCTGCGGTCGCCAACCCGCCTGCCTAGCGTGGCGATTATGGGTATATCCTCCAGAAGTTTACCCTAGGTGGCGAACAACTGGAGAGGCCTATGTCTAGCAGTGGACTGCAATGGGCTGATACTCAGCAAAGGGTGGATGTAGGCTGAAATGATGATGATGAAACTTATCAAATGATTTCATGTTGAAATCTCCACGTGATGTTTCATCCTCTGATATTTATTTGTTACTAGCTGCTGCCCGCGGCTCTGCCCGCGTGAATATTCGTATAAAACATAGCCTATGTGTTAATCCAATGTATAAGCTATATTACTGTGAAGTTTCATTAACATCAGTAGTTTTTGCGTTAAAGAGTAACAAACATCCATCCATCCATCCATCTATCTATCCAAACAAACTTACGCATTTATAATATTAGTAGGAAAAGTAGGAAAGTAAGAAAATATTAGTAGGATAGGATCTATCGCATAGGCTCTATTGTGTTCAAATTGTTTTCCATCATATACGCTTAAAAACACACCAAGCGCATCCTTAACAAGATTTGCTGCTATCCAAACTTCTCCATAGCAAAATTCTCAAGCAATCTTCGGGAAAATCAACAAACGCCATTGGGTTATACCCGTCGGGAGCTAAACCCGTTTCGGGGCTAGGGGACTCGCTACGTCCCTGCTAGAGATTTGATACGGGACAGACTTGCATATTGAACGCTTATGCTCCCTAGGAAATTGAGTCAAAAGCTGAATTTCGACGCTGATAGGATTAAATATGAATGCATGTAGTAGACGTAGTAATATTAGTAGCTTAAAGGATTTAACTATAACACCTTTAGTTTTTCCTCTCCTCTTGATTGATCTTTACTTACGATCTAAGCGCTGGCAGTATTAAAAATTTACTCCATAAATTAATTATTTTCTAAGTAATGTAATTTTTTTTTCAGACAACATCACAATTGCTCCCGTCCCAAAGTAAGTTGTAGCACTTGTGTTATAGGTATCAGAATATCGGAGGTAGGTACCACAAGTATTTACTTAAATACAAATATAAACGCCCAGACACGGAACAAACACAAATGTTTGTCACACGAATGTTTGTTCCAGATAGGGATCGAACCCATGACGGTTCAGAAGGCATAAGTCACTACCAATTCATCGGATCGGCAACGTCTTAAGATAAGTTGTTTAGTCTGATAGGCATTTTCTGCGGACTGATAAAAATCATGGCTTTTATCTATTGTTACCGCATTATTACTGCTTTTATTGATTTAGCTTTAGCTTGCAATCATGTCCTTAGGGAATGTATTATGTAGAAACTACACAACTTAAACAAAACACAAGTTCCTTGTCTTAAATAAATATTGTATGATATGCAAGTTCCCTCCAGAACGATGTACTTACAAATACATGGAATACCTTCCGGGCCGTTTTGCATCTGTTTAAAGGAATGTTGCCTTTTTCAAATGCAAGGAGTTGGTTGCAGTAAGTGGTTTATCAATTTGTATGTCTTGAGCTACGTATAAGTCTTAACTTTAAAGGGATAAGGGGTTTAGACATTTTAGACAAGTGGATTGTGGAAGACATATTTACTGCAGTTGTGTCGTAAAATCTTATTTACATGACTAAGGGCTTGGTGGCTTGGATTAAGATTTTATCAGGTCACCTGATGATAAGTGATCACTTTAGCTGTAATATCAGGGTAGTACTTCACACAGATACGTTGCCGATCCTAGAGAAATTTATAGGCTTTTTGAATGTCCCAAAGTCTTGTCTTTATTGTAGCTATGTATGTACGTAACTGATCCTTTCAAGTCTGATAGTACTTAAAGCCCAATTAAGTGTTTTGTGCCTTGATCTAATAAGTAAGTAGGCTATAATAAGGAGTCTGCAAACTTTCGACATAGTGATACCTATAAAATGTTCCATCTTATGTATGCTCTACCTATGTTAACACAAATAAATGATTTGATTTGA
Organism: Conogethes punctiferalis; assembly: GCA_031163375.1. Taxonomy (NCBI): domain Eukaryota; kingdom Metazoa; phylum Arthropoda; class Insecta; order Lepidoptera; family Crambidae; genus Conogethes; species Conogethes punctiferalis. The sequence continues at coordinate 2,779,244 of CM062102.1, forward strand.
TTGATTTGATTTGATTGATTTGATTTGATTGATTTGATTTGATTGATTGATTGATTCGAACTTATACTTTAAGCACAAACCTTAATATGACACTAGATGTACGAGTATGTAACTTATAAAATGAGCTTTGCTTGATACTTAAAACAACTTTAGGTTTCAACCATTCTTTGATATCAAATTAAATCATTGTTAATACAGTTCAGAAATCAGAAATCTTCAGAAATCTACACTTCCTCTACCTGAAGGTTGAAAGAGATCGCTTACTAGCGATAAGACCGCCTAGATTGTACCACAAGATGTCTGTATCACCTTTACTGAATTTAGTTTGTATTCTGTGCAATAAAGATTATCTATCTATAGTTTTTATAAATATTTACATACTTTGATATTATTTATCAAAATATTTACCCAACTGCGAAAAACTTTAACCAGAAAAAAAAACAACCAAATAGCAAATTTAGTTTGGCAAAATTTCGCTCGCTCGCTCCGCTCAGCTCAGCTCGCTCACAGATACAATATTTCGCACGCTTCACCCCTGAATAGGCTAGTTACGGGGTGGGTTCATTAGGCGCATTCAACCCTCGCAGTCACAGTGTAAGGGAGGAAAACGTGGAAATAGCCGAATAGGTAATTATATAATGGGAAGGGTAGCTTTTTGGACGAGATTGTAGAAAAGAAAGGAACATTCAGAGTCCTTTGTAAAGTAGAAATACTTTCTGCAAGCTATTGAGATTTGTACTCAAGGACTAAATCTGAAGTACCATGAAAAGGTTGTGGTAAATATTAATACGTAGCAGTGAGAATTATACACAGCGTCACCGCAGCGAGAAGCTACGCCTTGCGATCGCCAACCCGCCCGCCCACGTGGCGATTGTAGGTGAAGCTTCATCACGAAGATGTTTGACCAAAGTGGCCTACAACTGGAGAAGAAAATGTTATGCAGTGGACTGCGATACGTCAAGTTTTAATGGTTAAAGAATTTTATTCCCAATAAGACAATTGACAGTCACTTACATCATGCAACTAAATATAAAAATGTCGTTTGAGACCGTCTACAATATTACGCAGATAAATACTCACCTAGAGCAATCTTTCAATTATTATGAGTATAACTAAGTACTGTAGTACTGTATGTATTTTGCGTCGTAGGCTCGCATAGAGCTTCAGATTAGATTCATCATAAGAATGTATGAAAATCGCCGAGATTGAAATTCTTACGCCACCTGTTGCCAGTTATCCGAGATAGTGAAATAATAAATTCAGGCATTTTGAAAATAGATGGCGCCATAAGTATTAGGAGATAATTTCTTGAAGATGTTCAATTGTTTTACTAGACTAGATGACGCAGTGTGGCATATCATGAGTTATTTATACGTATATAAGTTTATCAGAAAAATCCACGTTGCTTAATATGATTACTAACTTAATCAAAGTTAACTTACTGCCTTCTCCTCTCCTACAAGACAACAGCCGAGTTAAATTCGTGCTACAAACACGCTAAGTTTCTCACTTCATTAGTAACTGGTGTTAAGTTTGATTCGAGTTGGTTAAGTTAATTGAGTGAAGATGAAACTAAATTAAATTCTTCAATACAAACAACAAACACCATAATTTCTAGAAATAGCTCGTCATTTATTTTTTGTAGGGTTCCGTATCTCTCAAGGAAAAATCTTACATATACGATCAATCTCAAGTATCATAATGTCAAAATATTTGTATTTAACTATATATTTGTGGTACCTTCGTTGTTCTGATACCCATAACACAAGTGCTTAAGCTACTTACTTTGGGATTTGAGCAATGTATGTGATGTTGTCTGATATTTATTTATATTTTATTAAAGGTTTTCGTTCTATTGAATTTGCTTTCATAATAACAATATTCGCCCTCTATTGCCTAGTCTCTCGTCCCAATAACTTTACTGGCAATTCACCCGAGTATAGTAAAGCAAACATTGTAGCTGTGGTTGTGTGCGCGTGAAGGAAACACTCATTGAGGTGTGCAGCCACAGTGTACAGCGCTGGGTGGAAATTAAGCTATTTTATGCTTAAATATTCTTCTACTAGCTGTGCCAGCGGCGTCGCTCGCGTGGATATCGGGTTTCAAGAATAACGGACTTCCATATAATACCCATCTATATCTTGTGCCTAAGTTTTAAGTTAGACCTCTAGCAATACATTGGTGAAAACCGCATTCAATTCTATGCAGTAGTTTTCGCGTAATGCGCGTTCAAACATACAGGTTTAAATTTCTCGCGTTTTCCCAACACTTCCCGTCACTGCTCCGCTCCTATTGATTGTAGCGTGATGAAAAGTATCCTATAACCTGCCCAGGAGTATAAAGAATAATTGTAACATGTTTCATCAAAATCCGTCCAGTAGTTTTTTTTCTATAACGAATATACAGACAGACAGACAAAAATTTTACTGATTGCATTTTTGGTATCAGTATCGATCACTTATCACCCCCTGATAGTTATTTTGAAAAAATATTTTATGTACAGAATTGACCTCTCTACAGATTTATTATAAGTATAGATAATCGACCTCTCTACAGATTTATTTTAAGTAAGTATAAAAGATGATGCCTTCTCTTGGCTACCAAGATAGAGACATAACCACTTGGTGAGTTCAGATAGTTACTGTGTGCAAAGGTGATTACCACAAGTACAAAACGATTTTCCCACATGACAAACCTCAAACAAAGCCGTTTGACCTACTTTTGATGAGAGCCCAAAGGGAGATTAAACTTTGACACCAGTTTAATTCCGAACACGGTTCCAATGCGGTGGGACGATGCCTTGAGAAAAATGGCTGGCTGAGGATGGATACTGATTGGCCCAGGATCGGATGGTTGGCGTTCTGTGGTAAAGGTCTATGTTCAGCAGTGGATGGCAATGTGATGATTGGTTGTGAATAGGGAATATGCATGAAAGATAGTTTCGTGTATCGACTAATTTATCGTAAAATATATAAAAATATACTACGAAAAGTGAAAACAAAATCAAAATTGACTGAAAACTGGGCGAGATACAGTCGTTGAAAGTAAATATATCCGTCTCTCTCACGCGAAACAGATTTTTCTATGAAGTTTGTATGGCGCGCACGATACGTGACGTCATCCGCCGCGTCGGATCTCTCTGTCTAAGCAATAATTTTAACGCTTTATAACTCGCTTAAAAGAGAAGATAGTTTAAAAAATCTTCGATATTTATGTATCTGGAAGATATAAGATCTCAAAAAGTCCATAAAAAAATCATGCATATTCCCTATTACGAAGTTCATTAGTTGATCATCATCATCAGCCTATTGCAGTGCAGTGCTGGACATAGGCGTAGCTTCTCGTTCCGGTGACGCTTCTGCCCGTCACCAGTCGGTTGCCAGACCCTTGTTTGTAATTTGGCAGGAATGCACCACGGGCTTTTTTTTATAGTAGCTTGACATAATGGCTTCCCTACGCCTGATGGAAAGCGAAAGAGAAACCCAAGTCGCTGTGACAACTGGCAAGTCACTGGTTAGTTACCTGTCAGTTGCCACTGCCATGCCGGCCCAACCCTAACCCCCCACGAGCTCCGGAGACCCTACTCACCAGAAGAAACACGACCCGGAGGTCATTGTCAGGTCAGCTGCGATATTCTATAGGGTGGAGGTCCTTCCCCAGACGGGCAACTCAATTCGAGCGAAGATTCGCTATGCCCTACCTCTCTTAGCGATAAGATAATAAATCGCTCCCTTACATCCCTAAATCCGCATATTAAAACAAAGTCCTTTACGGGGCTTAAATATAGAACCTATCCGTGTGATTAAGGAATGATTTGAGTCAAATTCTCGCGCGACCGCAGCGACTGACGACTAATGAAGTGACGAACTTCGTAATTAAGCCGGTGTCGAAGTTTAACCCGTCTTTGACAGAGCCCTCGCGCGAATGTAGGTCAAGCGGCATTATTTGGAGCTGCGACGTGTAGGAAGACCATTCTAAGAGTTATAAAACATTATCATGGGATGTAAGGGAGCGGCCTATCATCTTTTCGCTCCAAGCCAACCTCACCTGCCCGTGGTGCATCCTGCCGAATAACAAACGAGGCGCGGGCAACCGACTGGTAGCGGTATAACCATCACAATTGAAGGCGTAGCTAAATACTAAAGACTGGTGACGGGCAGCAGCGTCACCGGAGCAAGAAGCTACGCCCTGCGATCGCCAACCCGCCTGCCCAGCGTGGCGATTATGGGTATATCCTACAGATGTTTACTCTAAGTGGCGAACAACTAGAGAGGCCTATGTCCAGCAGTGGACTGTAATAGGCTGATGATGTTCAAAAATCAGGTTCCAAACCAGGGACAGATATTTTTTAATGCATTTGCGGCCTGCCATAGCCAACTCGCCCGTATAGCAATTTATGAATAATAAGAATAAGAATAATTTATTACATTGGGACATCACAACATAAATAATGATAACGTAACAATATACACAAAAACAACATAACAATAACTAGATACATACATTTCAAATTCCACAAAAATAAAACACAACAACAAAGACATAAAACAGTCAGATCGGACGTGGTGTTGTGATTGTGACGTCCAATATAAAAGGGCTCCACTCAGCATTGAACCACGGTTCAACTGGCAAGTAACTGACAGGTAACTGACCAGTTACTTGCCCGTTGTCACAGCGACTTGGGCTTCTTTAGCTTTCCTTCAGGCGTAGAGTAGCCATTATGTCGAGCTAATTAAAAACGGTTAGTTTTGAGCGGGAAAATAATCATGTACCAAATCAAATTATTGTAGACGCAGTTATTCTAACAATTAGACGTTCAAAAGAGTAGGTAACTGCCAGACTTTCCTTAATAGTCAACCTTTTTACTTTAAAGGTTAATTTTGACACAAAATACGCCCTGTAGGACCCAATCTCTAATATTTCATTTGAAATTTTACCTTTGTTCTAAGTTCATCCATATTTCAAACGAAAACAAAGAAAAACAGAGTTACTTTCGCATTTTTGTAACATTATATAAGGATTTCAGAATATTAATGTTAGACAATATACTTACATCCGTGAATAAAGATGGCAGCTCCCAATATGTCTTGGGCTCGAGTATCGAACCAAAGATTGCTTCGGTCCCGAGGGAAACAGCCATCGGAAGATCGACCTTACCTCAAATAAGTATTACCTGTGACATTTTGAATATTTGATGGTAATCGCTTGTAATAAACCTTACTGTCATGTTAGGTTAGTAGTTACAAACGACGTACTACGAGTATAAGCTATGGAAAGGGCTATGCTCGGCGTCTCTCTGCGAAATCGGTTCCGAAATGAGGTGATCCGGCAGAGAACCAAAGTTACCGACATAGCTCACCGGATCAGTAAGCTGAAGTGGCAGTGGGCTGGCCACATCAGCCGCAGAACCGACAATCGTTGGGGTAAACGAGTTCTGGAGTGGAGACCGCGTCTCGGCAAACGTAGTGTACGACGCCCTCAGACCAGGTGGAGGGACGATTTGCGCAGGACGGCTGGCAAGTGCTGGATGCGAGAGGCCCGGGACCGATCGAAGTGGCGAGCATTAGGAGAGGCCTATGTCCAGCAGTGGACTAATGTGGACTGATGATGATGATGATGAAACGACATACTAGAGATATGTGGCGCGAATTAAAGGAGGCCCACGTCAGTTGATCGACACATCTTACAACTTCTATTACGAGTAGCTTTCCCATAGCTAAAAGTTGTCTGGAGAAGAGATCGCGTATAGCTATAAGACCGGTAAATAGTACAACAAACGTCTACTGTACTTAATTTTAAGTCAATTTAGAATGAATATCTATTTAGGAATGCAGTGAAGAATATTTATTTATCTATCTAAATATATAACACAAAGGTGACTGACTGACTGACATAGTGATCTATCAACACACAGCCTAAACTACTAGACGGATCTGGATGAAATTTGGCATGCAGGTTATGACGTAGGCATCCGCTAAGAAAGGGTTTTGATCAATTCTACCCCATAGGGATAAAATAGGGGATGAAAATCTATCCCACGCGGACGAAGTCGCGGGTACAGCTAGTCTAAGTATAAGTCTGTACGTACAATAAAAAAAAGATTCTAAATACAACGCCTGATCTAATTTCAAGTCACGCAAGACTTTCCGCTGGAATTCACAATTAGATACCTGCAATAAAAAACGAAAAACAAAGCATAAACAAGACAATTAAATAATTAATTAGAGCACGGAATCCTATACAATATTAGCAAGGCAAAATGAACTGGGAACGAACGCGAACGAATGACTCGGAGCAAAAAGAACGGATCCGATCCCGTTCAGAACGAAAGTTCATTAGTTCCGTCGAATTAATGAACTTGAGATGGAACGGCTCCTTGCGGATTCCGTTATAAATTCCGGAGTGATTTGCAAGTGGGATAGTCATTCTTTTTGTTTTCGGAGATTGATAACGACGCTTGCAACTGAATTTGATTGTCGTTCCCCACAATTAGGTTGGTTTTCAATTATTTTGCTGCGTCCTAATTGTTATACTGAACAGTGTGCCTAGCACGAACATTTTCGTAACGTTTCCGTAAACATTTGTATGAAAGTTGGTACAGCGCCCCTATCGTGCGTAAGAGGTACTACGTTTACGTACGTTAACGTAGTGAAAATTATCGCCCTGTTTACGGTTACGTTACGCATACTTTTTCGAAAGTGTTCGTGCTAGGCACACTGGACTCGTATAACCACCATTATTTTTTCATTTTCAAAGCATGGAAAGTTTAAGAAAACTTAAAAAATGGCTTATTTGTTTTTAAGCTTTACTGCACAAAATGGTTAAGATTGCAATACGCTGATGATAAACAAAATGGTAACTTCAAAAGCAACCTAACTCCTAACTTAATGCTAGAAGTATTCTTCACCAGTCACTAAAGAATGACTGGTAGATAGCTGTTTGGAAACAGTGAGTGCACAAAGAGATACACAGTTGAACAGGATACCTAATAGTATGTTAAATATGCTACATACATCATCATCATCAGCATACCAGCCTATCGCAGTCCACGGCTGGACATAGGCCTCTCCAGTAGTTCGCCACTTTTAATAATAATAATAATAAATAACCCAAGACATGCCACGCTGGGCTACACATCGCCATCTAGCCCTAAACTAAGCCGAAGCTTGTACTATGGGTACTAAAGAACTGATAAACTTACTTAAATACTTTTTTTTTGTAAATACATACATATTATTATAGATGGAAAACTTTGGGCAAACTGCGCGTCATAGGCCTTTGGTATGTAGCTACGCTTTGCATCGTGGTGATAAATTCAAATTCAAATTCTTTATTACAGACTAAGTGTTACATTTAGATCTTAAGTCATATTATGTTCTTTACAACTTAGTCGCCCTTAGTCGTAGTTATGTAGTTTACAACTAGATAAACCTGATTGAAGAGATAAGTGCAAATAAATAAGAAATGAGTGCAGAACTGATAGAGATATACGAGTAATACATATGAATAGTCCTGAATAAAGAACAAATGAAGGCAATTGAAACTCATAAAAAGCTCAATACGAATCGCATTTCCAATGGGAATCCAAAAAAAAATGATTCCCTTAATTTAAACTCATTCCGACTATTCTCCAGAGGGCCGAAGAAGCGCTCCACAGAATGATAATGACGACGTAAATTAAATAATGCCTACGGATTTCAAGTCTAACAATCTACGCTTAATCAAAATTTTGACAATGGAATACATTTCATGCATTTAATTATGAAGTTACAATGAGCAATTGGTCAGCAATAGTGAATATGACTTAGGGACCTTCAAAAAGCGAGCCTATAGATTTCTCAAGGGCCGGCAACGCACCTGTGACTCCCCTGGTGCTGCGGTGTCTATAGGCTGAAGTGATCACTTACCATCAGGTGACTTTCAGGCCCGTTTGCCCCCTCTATCATAAAAAAAAGGTTGTACTTAGTATCTTTTTTATAGTAGAATAGTAATGTCTTCAGCCTCCAGGAGGCAATAAAGCAGGAAAGCCGGCCTTTGTAAGCAACCAGGGTAACGCTCTGATAAAGGCCGAAGAACGCCTGTCCTAGCCCAATGCTGCCATGGTTACTAGCCCATAGCTGCATTGACTTGGGCTTCTCTGTCGCTTTCGATCAGATAATGGGAGGCTACTTTACTATGCCATACTAATGCGAGAAGCTACGCCTTGCGTTCGCCAACCCGCCTACGGCGGCGATTAGGTATATCCATCCAGAAGGTTGCCCTAAGTGACGAACAACAAGAACAACGCGTACGTGTAAGCTCTGGAATGAGCTCCCAGCCGCGGTGTTTCCCAATCGCTACGACTTGTCCTTCTTTAAACGTGGTCTAAAGAGAACTCTTTCCTCGCGGTAGGCAGCGGCTTAGCTGTGCCCCTGGCATTGCAGAGTCTATGAGCGGCGGTAACCGTTTAACATCAGATGGGCTGCTTGCTCGTCTGCCACCCAAAGTAATAAAAAAAAAAAAAAAAACAACAGGAGAGGTCTATGTCCAGCAGTGGACTGCAATAAGCCGAATTAACGCAGGTACACACAGAATACGACACAGAGAGCCGACTATAACATAAGAAATGAGGCACAAATAAAGAAGCAGTCTTGAAGTATTAAAGAAAGTACCAAACAACCATCTTATCTTACCAATATACCCTCACCGACAAATTATTACCAGGATGTTTTACCTAAAATACCTCGATAAATATTTAACAGGTAATGGTATTACTTTCACAATATCTCGAATTACTTATTGGATTTTCTCAATTAAGCCCTGGCTTCCTGTTACCGTTTATTTCTGCGAATATTAATAATTCATTTTTCAATTCTTGAAGTTCCGCAACCGAATGATGGAAATAAACGATTCCATTGTAATTTCCTTCTGTCCTTTTGCGTGTACGTCAAAGCAGTTTTACTGAGAAATTATTGTATCTGTACATAAAATGATGCTGCTAAATCTTAACTAATATTATAAAGCTGAAGAGTTTGTTTGTTTGTTTGTTTAAACGCGCTAATCTCAGGAACTACTGGTCCGAATTGAAAAATTCTTTTTGTGTTGAATAGACCATTTATCAATGAAGGCTTTAGGCTATATAACATCACGCTGCAACTATTAGGAGCGAAGAAATAATGGAAAATGTAAAAAAAAAACGGGGAAAAAATAACTATTCCACGCGGATGAAGTCGCGAACACAGCTAGTTTGGTATAAAGGTCGAGTTATTCTGGTTTCGTATGCTTATCTGATTATTGTTATCAAATTCGATATTATAACTGCAGGGGCGCGGGCACCAAAGAAAATTGACAAAGTATACTATTTTCGTACAACTAAGGCGGTCTTATCGCTATGAGCGAACTACTCCAGACAACGTTTGAGTAGTGAATAGAACTGCAATCACCCTAATTTCGACGTCGGATAAACACGAAAAAACCGGACATTTAGGCGAAATACGGTTTTTTTCCCCCGGACATTTCAGATTTTTTTTTTGCCGTATATCGATGAAAAAAACAATCACACACAGTAATTGTTTGGGCAAATAACTGGAGGCTTTACTCATAATCGCCACGCTTGGCAAGTGGATTGGCAATCGCAAGGTATACCAAATACCATTAACCAATATGCGAAAGTATAATATTAATCTTACTGGTATCTATATTTTTTTTCATTGTTCGCAAATACGATACTAGTAGACACTCGGAACGTTTTTACCAGACCTAAGAACAAAATTACGGGTCTCGACCTGTGGTGGGCAAAAAAACTAATTACTTCACTTACGTATAACCTGCCCTGGAGATCTGATTGCTGGAGATTCATGAATGGCTCATGACCAAATGTGATTAGACAGCAAAAAAGTCCAGGAACAAAGAGATGAATAATTGTGACCTATACCCACAGTGGACTGATGTGGGCTGTTGATGATGATGATGATGATACCCACAGTCATCATTAGCCTGCAAACGTCCACTGCTGGACATAGACATCCCTCAATGACAACAGGGGTGTATCCAGAGTCAAAATAATTACATTTTATCAAGTCCATATTTTTAGATTATAAAAATATATTGGACACGTAAGCTTCCTTTTTTCATTTAAACAAAAAATAACAAAGATACAAGATGCATCAAAAAGTAAGAGTGGGGATCTTTAAGGTGAAAAAACTCCCACTCTTTGACGTCACGCGTAATTTTATCGGGCTTTATTTATATATCTATTGTCTAATTTCTAAATAATAAAATACGTGTCTTTTATTTTTGAACAATCTAAAAGACGGACTATTTTTTTTACGGCTACAGGCCTATTGTCAGTTGGGGGGATTTGCCTTAGTCAACTTAGTAGCCCTTAGTAGTCTTTTACGACACCCACGGAATGGTTTGGGGTGGTCCGATTTTAAATCCGGAAGCCATACGGACATCTTATTGACGATGGACAAATTAGGTCAGGAGGGTATTTTCTTTATATTACATAAATCAATAGGAAACTCTTAGCAAGTAAGTATTGAGGAAAATCAGTTATGCCAAACGTTTGGTTTCAAAATTGCTTTTTATATTTCGGTTAATTGTAGGTGAGATACGCTCTTAAATCTCTGAAAATGTCTCCTTTTTTTAACTTTGGGGTGAATAAATTAAAATAAATTGGGACAAAAATTAAGGGCGGAATGGAAAACATTTTTTTAGGGAAATTGGTGTGAAGACGTTATGTTATTCGGAGTAACGAGAGCGTTGTACACGTTTGCAATTTTCACTAATTTTCACTGTCAATAGACAGGTAGACATTTATTATTTGACTAAGAAATAGAAACTACTGCTAGTATAAGATTTCAATTTGCCGAGAATCTATTTTCGTTATAGACTTTTGAAACAAGCGCTTATAAGTTTTCAGTACAAATGAAGATGATTCTACCGCCGGGTTTGAAGTTGCTTTTACCGAAAAGAACTGGCAAGAAAGTCGATAGTGATAGTGACATCGATCGGTGTCCTATACTTGATTTATTTCAAATTGATTTATTACAAAACTATAACACAAGTACACAAGTTTTGTGCCCTCACTGCCCAACAAATCTGCTCTCTAGTTTGTCTCTGCCTAAGTGAATAACTGATAGAGAATGGTCCTAGCATTAAGTTTGCCTTATTATGTGCATTTAAGTTTAAATAAATAAAAATAATTAAATGAACCCAAAGCGTCCTCATGTATAAATTTAAATCCAACAAGCACAACAAAAAAAAATGTTTTAACAAATTCCCCACAACAAAACGCGCGCCCAAACAAACTTCGTTCATTCACTCACGCGCGCCATTCATTCGTTCACTGGTTCGTCGGCCATTTTTGTGTTACCAGCCACAATGCCGCGCCACGCTATTCATTTAAAATGCAGTAATGACTAGCTTTTGTTTAAGGCAAAGGAGCGCCGAAAATACGTATTTTGCGTGGATTTTCGTGACCTTAATAAGGCTTAACACACAATAATGCAGGGAGATTGTTATAGCAAAACTTTAAATTATGTTGGGACTAATATTCTGGTGAAATTCAAGAACTTTTTCTGGTTTAATTAAAAGGTAAGCAATTTGTGTGCTCACTAACACGTAGTTCATATTACATGAGCCATGTGAACTACACATAGGTACTTTACCGTCCGTTTTTCGTTACTTTATTACAATTATGTAGGTTTCTATATATTAACATGTAATTTTATTGTGTGATAACTGTCATAAAAAGATATATTTTACAAAAAAATACCTCCTCATATTAATACTATTGTTTTTGTTTTATAAACTGACTGATTACTGATTCATAAAATTCGTATAAGAGATGTACTCTGTATCAAAAGGTATACTTAGATCTTTCATCCAATATTAATTTCATGTCAAATATGAACAGGAAAATGAGAGCGGAAATATAATAGTAAGTAGGTCTTGTTCTGTAGTTCAATATTATCTGAAAAATAAAAGGGAACGTTTTAATATGTGACATCGTTGCTCTTACTAAGAAAAAATGGCTAGATATTGTAACCATCTTCCATAACTACTTGCACGGGAAAGTCCACATTGCTAGTCGAGACAAAGCAATTTAAAATTGTCTGCATTTTTGGCATAAACCTACAACTCCCACGCTAACTTTATATTGTACTACAGTAGACGCCGTAGTTTCGGATTCATAAAATTGAACCGCCCTATCTCCCGTAGCTTTTGAAGAAGAATAGGGAATATCAAGAAACGGGCAGGCGCTTACCTACTTGAGCCTACAAAAAAAACACCTACTGCGGTTAACCCACCTTCCAAACGTGATGAATAAGGCATATAACCCTAAATAACAATTGTTATTCATCATCATCGACATTAGCCTATCGCGGTCGACTGCTGGACATAGGCCTCTCCAGTTGTTCGCCACTTTGGGCAAACATCTGGAAGCTTTGTCGTGATGCCTATACCGCCAGCAGTCGGTTGTTAGTGGCTCGTTGAATTCGGCAGGTTGCCCCATGAGCAGGTGAGGGTTGAAGCGAAAAGATCATAGGTCGCTCCCTTACAACCCTATCCAATAATTGTCATTTGAAGATGCCAATGTTTAGCATTGGATGTCTGCAGGCTGATGATGATGATGATAACACAGATTAATGACTACATACATTTTACCTCAGTATACAAATATAACACCAGCTATTTCTTATAGGAATGTGCCACCGGCTTAATGCCGACAATTAAAGTGGGTGTGAATTTTGAATGAGTAAACGTTGCTGGTTCGCAAAAGATAAACGCCGCTTTGCATAAACTAGCTTAAAAGAGCGTGTTTACCGACAACAATGGCTTAAGGAGCTGTTTGATCTAGGCTTAACTTGGCTCTTTTTAAACGACAAAGAAGGTTGGTGTTACGCAGGTTTTGTGTGGTTTTTGTGTTAGTTTCAATGTTATCAAAATCGCTTAAAGGTTTAACCAAATTTTTTAAAATGTTTCACAGAAAGCCCAGATTTCTTTTGGTCGTTTACAGTTAAAGGAATAAGAAAAAAAAATAATTCTGCGTGCATTAAGTATGAAATACAGGGTCACACCAAAATGGCATCCAGGTCCAATAAGTCAGTTAATGACTGACCAGTACCTATAGAATACCGCAGTCAAATGACCTCTGGGTCGTGTTTCTGCCGGTGAGTAGGGCTTCCGGAGCTCGTGGGGGGTTAGGGTTGGGCCGGCATGGCGGTGGCAACTGACAGGTAACTGACCAGTTACTTGCCCGTTGTCACAGCGACTTGGGCTTCTCTTTCGCTTTCCATCAGGTGTAGGGAAGCCATTATGTCGAGCCACTATAAAAAAAAAAAGTTACTTTACTAAGAGAAGCCCAAGTCGTTATCAAAGCTACTTGGGCTTCTCTTCCGCTTTCTATGGGGCGTAGGGAAGCCGCTATGTGACATAAGTAGGTACTTACCGACAAAATTAAAAAAGTATCGAATATGAACAAGCATATTCTGTAAAATTACGAAATAAAGGACTCCGACTTCTCTTAAAATGTACGAACCTTTTTGAATAAATTATACTACTAAGTAGTACTAAGTAGTATAATTTATTAGACAGCTATGATTCTGGAAGAGAAATAAGAACTCTTGTCTAATATTGTCACAGTACAGTAATCTACTGATATATAATTTACTAAAAATATGACAAAAAGTATTAAGTAATCTTTATTATCTAAGTATTGGAAATAAAAAGCAGGAAAAAATTATTTACATCGTTATTCTCTCTGCGGAAAAAAGATAATGGATACCACACCTGGGAATGAAAGAAACTTTTTATAAAAATAAATATTTAAATGTCATACACATAGCCTAAGGAAACCTTTCAAGTATCACAAAACCTAATACGGAGGCAATAGATTTTTCATTTTGTTTTAAATACATGAAGGTTTTTTACAAAAGAGATATCATATATAAATTATATCTCCTTTATACTTAAATTTCAGCGTGGGGACGCAAAAGATTTGACGATCAGTTTTGTCATGAATGCTGATTTTGACACAGTTGGCCTGCAAGATGCTTCTATACCTACGCTTTGTTTAAAGGATCCAATACTATAAGAAGGCGGAAACACAATGTGCTGACACAACTTCCATTAATGGCACAAGTAAGAAATACCAAACTTTTTAGTGCGCGAAAGAATGTTTTTACTGTGTACAATATTCACAATGTTGCTATGAACAAAAAAATATCTCAGTTTAATATTTATCAGTTGTCTAGTGTCCACAGTACAAGCTTCGGCTTAGTTTGGGGCCAAACGGCGCTGTGTGGCCTGGGCGTGACATGTTTTGAGTTTTTTTATTATTACTTTATTTAATAATAATAATAATAATAACCCAAGACATGCCACGCTGGGCCACACAGCGCCACCTAGCCCCAAACTAAGCCGAAGCTTGTACTATGGGTACTAGACAACTGATAAACTTACTTAGATATATTTTTTTTTTTTTTTTTTTTGTAAATAAATACATATTATACATAGAAAACACCCAGACCAATACAAACAGACATGTTCATGAACACAAATGTTTGTACTGTGCGGGAATCGAACCCACGACCCTTGACTCAGAGGGCAGTGTCACTACCAAATGAGCCACCGAGCCTGTCTGTATGTTATGTTGTCAGTTATTTTATTATTTTTATAAGTCGGTAGCGCTTGACCCCAAAAAGCCTGATGATAAGCGATGTTGGAGCCTAGGATGAAGCGCGCTACCCAACAAAAACCGATTCACTCTTGTTTTTTAAATCTTAAGAATGATCCTTTGGAATGTTAAGATAATATTAATTTCACATACTTCTGTGTATAATGCCGATACGTACTTACTTACTTAACCAAAATGAATATGAATATTATTATTATATGTACATTGACCAACTTTCACAAAACTGCGACCAATGAACTAGTTAGCGTTTCTTTTGTTACAAGCCGATTCAATTCAACCTGTTTGACTGAACATAAAGGCTGAACGGCTGAACTATTGACACAAAATAGTTGACTTTTTACATCACCTACTTTCAGCTTTCACCTGAAATGCGTCAAGGATAGAATAGGCTTATGTCAGCTAAACAAATGTCTTTATATTTTTGTTATATTGGGTCAATCCATAGATAAACGATAAAATGAGAAATAGCAAGTATAATTTGTTAACCACTTACTTGATTTCAAGAAGAGAACTGCGGTGTATATCGGCCAAAAATTCATTTTCACAGTATTTGAGGTACTCGTGTAACTGCAACAAGAAAATGAAAGCACTGAATTAATATTTTAAAAACTTGAAGGAATGCGAACTGTCAATTCAATAGATACGAGTACAGTTTATCGTGTATCTTTTAACGGCCTTCTTCTCGTCCGAAATACCTCAGTCTTTGAAGACAAAAGTCTTGTCTCAGTGCGTGTTACCAGTGATGACCTACGGAACCGAAACGTGGTCTCTCACTATTAGCCTCATGCGAAAGCTCAGGGTCGCACAGCGAGCTATGGAGCGGGTTATGCTCGGCGTTTCTCTACGAGATCGAATCAGTAATGAGGAGTTCCGTAGACGAACCAAGGTCACGGACATAGCCCAGAGGATTGGCAGGCTGAAGTGGCAGTGGGCAAGGCACATAGTGAGGAGAACAGATGGCCGTTGGGGCCGAAAAGTTTTGGACTGGAGACCCTTCGACCGAAAACGCGGCGTGGGACGCTCTCCAGCGAGGTGGACTGACGACATTATAAAAGTCGCAGGATGGAGCTGGATGCGGGCAGCTTGCAACCGGCCGCTGTGGAAGTCTTTGGGGGAGGCCTATGTCAGTTGCAGTGGACCCCCTACGGCTGAATATGATGATGATGATGATCTTTTGACGGCCAGATAACTTCAGAGGTAGTAAACGTTGTGGTCGCGAGATCGATCCCCGAAGCGTATAAACATTTGTGAGCATAAACTAAAACATGTCTGGTAGTATTGGTCTGGGTGTTTGCTCTGTATAATATCTATTTATCTTGAAAAAAGTAAAGTGTTGCCTCTGTGGCAGTGGCTTTAGTGAGATTCTCTCGATCCCAAGACGTGTAGGTAATCGTAGGGCTAATGCAGCATCTACAGCGGCAACACATTTCAACCATTTATGCATGCCGTGGCAGCCTCTAATTAAGGCGTCACTTTAGCACTAATATAGAACTATTTAATTGTTAATACCATGTTACTAAGTGATTGTTTTATTGGCTGTCCTTAAATCTACATAATATAAAACTCAAAGGTGACTGACTGACATAGTGATCTATCAAGGCACAGCCCAAACCACTGGATCGAACGGGCTGAAATTTGGTATGCAGGTAGATGTTATGACGTAGGCATCCGCTTAGAAAGGATTTTGATCAATTCTACCTCCAACGGGATGAAACTCTATTCCACGCGGACGAAGTCGCGGGCACAACTAATCTATACTTATAATAAATCTGTAGAGAGGTCAATTCTGTACATAAAATATTTTTTCAAAATAACTATCAGGGGGTGATAAGTGATCGATACTGATACCAAAAATGCAATCAGTAAAATTTTTGTCTGTCTGTCTGTCTGTCTGTTCGTTATAGAAAAAAAAACTACTGAACAGATTTTGACGAAACTTGGTACAATTATTCTTCATACTCCTGGGCAGGTTATAGGATATTTATCATCACGCTTTGATACTTTTCATCACGCTACAATCAATAGGAGCGGAGCAATGACGGGAAGTGTTGGGAAAACGCGAGAAATTTAAACCTGTATGTTTGAACGCGCATTACGCGAAAACTACTGCATAGAATTGAATGCGGTTTTCACCAATGTATTGCTAGAGGTCTAACTTAAAACTTAGGCATAAGGTATAGATGGGTATTATATGGAAGTCCGTTATTTTTGAAACCCGATATCCACGCGAGCGACGCCGCTGGCACAGCTAGTAAGTAAATAAACGTATTCCGTATCCCCAAATTTGCTCCAAGAACTTATGCATGCACGTCACAAGCAAACCTAATACACACATCGCGAAAACTCAATTACGAACCAAAAAATCCGTTCGGAACTAGTTCACAGCTCTCAAACGTTGGCATTCTAATCAAAACTGAGCTGAACTGTTCTGACCCAAATACGTCATCAGACGTAGCAGTGGATGTTTCGTAGGAACGTGAACGTACGATACCGTCGAACCGTCTTTGTGGAGCCTGTTAATTGAATAGTATACTGTTGCAGGGAAAGTTGGAGGGTAGGTATGTGATCGATCTGTTTCGGGATTTGCTATTGATATTTGACCGTGTGTTGTCTTATCCTGTAGGTGTCATAGAAAGCTAATAAGGGAATATCAGGAAACGTGCAGCAGCGTTTACCGGACAGCGGACAAATAAAACTCGCCTGCTAAGCGTGGTGCCTAACGTAATTCTACGACAATTGTCTTTGGAGGCTATATACCTACATATAGACGTGAGCGTTTGATGATGATGATGATCATAATATTCATCATCATGATCATGATAATATTGCCCTAAGTGGCGAACAGCTGGAGAGGTCAATGTCGAGCAGTGGACTGTAATAGGCTGATAATGATAATATTCATCATATTCCACTTAGGGGAGGATATACCCATAATCGCCACGCAGTGCAGGCGGGTTGGCGATCGCAGGGCGTAGCTTCTAGCTCCGGTGACGCTGCTGCCCGTCGTTGACCTGTGGTATTTAGCTACGACGTCAATTGTGATGGTTATACCACCACCAGTCGGTTGCCAGCGCCTCGTTTAATATTCAGCAGGATGAACCACGGGCAGGTGAGGTTGGCTTGGGCGAAAAGATAGGCCGCGCCCTTACACCCCGATAATGTTGCTGCAAGCAAATTTATTTGGGTAGATATTTGATTGATCTGTTCTTGAATTTGCTTCTGATATTTTATTCCTTTGCTATAAAAAATTAAAATGAATAATTAATTTATTCTTTTTTTTTTATAGTGGCTCGACATAATGGCTTCCCTACGCCTGATGGAAAGCGAGAGAGAAGCCCAAGTTGCTGTGACAACGGGCAAGTAGGGGAAAGCAGGTAGCATTCGTACACTTTTTGTTCTCAACCGTTTGTATGAAAAACTATTAATTATTTTAAAATAACTTTAATACTGACGTATACCCTACTTATCTGGCTTTCATTATAGTAACGAATTGTATCGATACAAAACATAACGGAGCAGCTACGGCCACTTTTCTAAAAAGTGGAAATTGTACGAACCTCCCCCACAGGTGGGGTAGATTCGTACATAGTGTGGGTTACATTCGTACATGGTGTGGAGGCTTCGTATTGTCAAATATAATGCCATTTTTATAATGTTTTATACCATTTATTGGTGCAAAAATCAAATATAATAATAAATACAGAATTTACCTGCTCTGTTTCAACCATAACAACAGTATTTTTTACTGTAAATTTTATTAAACAGTTGAGGAATTACATCCCACTTTTTTATTTAACATTTATTAATTGAAATCAAAGTTTGAGACACTTTGTTTTTGTCTCTTTGGTTTACCGGAATTCTGTTTCTTACGGTGGTGATTATATCTTCATTTGATAATAAATTTAATATTCTCTTCATCTCCTTAGCTCTTCGTTTCATGTCTTGTTCTTCCTTCTTAATTTTTTTAGCTTTTTCGGTAAGTTCCTTTTCTGGCAAATTGGATTCCTGATCCTCTCTGGTACTTTGGGCCGCTTCTAACAGCTGGAGAGCTGAAGTAGAAGCTTGCATAAATTTCGATGTTGACGGTGGATTATGTAGAGTTATTTCTTTAGCAATAATTTCTTCTAAATTCGCTGTCGGAGCTGAAGCTGAACTAAAAGCTTAGTGATAAACAAACATTGGTGCAAAATCGTCGTTACAAAAAAAATCTCCCGATCGTGTACCTTTCTTTACGTATATTCTTGGCTTTGTTCTGTAACAACAATAACATTATTGTTAAATATCGTGAAAATAGAAAGGGAATGGGGAGCATTCGTACAGTACGAATCTACCCCACTCGTACCTGTACGAATCATCCCCAATCCAAAAAAACAATAACATATTTGAAAATAAAATTATCTATTACAGTTAGCCACAAAAGGATTGTTTGCATGTCAAACTAAGTTAACACTGCAGAAACTATGACAATTAGCTTTTGTGATTTGATAAAAATCTGTCAGCTACGCGTCATCAAACGAGAATACAAAAATTACTTACGGAGCTCGAAAACACGTTTCGACCAGTCCCACCAACGCCCGTGGTCGCAGTGTCTACCCGTTCCGTGGGCGACGTTGGCACCTGAGCGGGACTCACGCACACAAATACGGGCTCGCTAATGTATAGGATAGTGGAGATATAACCACTGTACGAATGCTCCTGGTGTACGAAGCCTACCTGCTCTCCCCTAACTGTTTAGTTACCTGTCAGTTGCCACCGCCATGTCGGCCCAACCCCAACCCTCCACGAGCTCCGGAAACCCTACTCACCGACAGGAACATGACGCGGAGGTCATTTGGCTGCGGTATTCTATAGGGTGGAGGTCCTTCCCCCTGACGGGCAGTTACTTGCCAGTTGTCACAGCGACTAGGGCTTCTCTTTCGCTTACCATCAGGCGAAGAGAAGCCATTATGTCGAGCTACTATAAAAAAAAACTTTTCTAAAAGTAGTTTCTGTCGAGTAGAACCGGCAAGAATCTCGAGATTACTCATCTTTATCGCTCACATTGTTTGTTTGTTGTTACTACTTTCAAAGCTAGAAATTGAATGCAAAATGCGTTTCATAACACAACAAGTTAAGATCAATGTAAAATTTTATACTAAACTCAATATTACATTATCAAGAAGAATGCAATAAAGAAACATTTCACTAAAAGGAAAGATTTCAATTTTGCTTATTGCAGAAAAATGTAGTTTATATTATTCTCCTTCGAAAGCTCTTTGAAAAGTTAAAAAGGATGTAATCAGTCTAAATTATTTATTACTAGCTGCTGCCCGCGGCTTTGCCTGCGTGAACATCGGTTTGTCATGAAGAGCTTACTCTGTCATTATATCATGTACGTACGCGTCTTTGTCTCTTATTTTATCACACGCGCTTACGAATGGATGCTCAAAAGAGGATGAAGATATAGGTATTCGATTTGAGTGCTGAGAAATCTGAAAATAGGTTGACACAGGACAAACACAATGTAGGTACATCATGTTGGCCTCTGGTTGGCCATTGGAAGCCGCGGCCCATTGTTCAGGAATCACCTGGTCTTAAGCTATGGTTCTCTTAACTGTAAGTTCTGGTGATGACTTATCCAGAGCGACGTCTTCCTGAATTATTCGAGTTAACTAAAAAAGTTTCTACATTGAATCCTACCGGGAACCGATATAATGCGCCACTGGGGTCAGCAGTCATCAGATAGTTATGTCGCGTCCGTACTTTTTTTGAGTCAATTAGTCTTTTTTTGGTATCAAAAACGTAGATAACGTATCTAGTTACTACTATGAATTCTCATTATTTCAAACAGAGCAACCGCACGTAATGCACTTGTGTATGGGCATAAACATGCACACTTCAATATCTCTATATTTTAATCTCTAGATTAATATAGAAATCATCATCATCATCAGCCTATTACAGTTCACTGCTGGACACAGGCCTCTTCAGTTGCTCGCCACCTAGGGCAAACATCTGGAGGATATTATGGGTATAATCGCCACCTGGGCAGGTGGGTTGGCGATCGCAGGGCGTAGCTTCTCGCTCCGGTTACGCTGCTGCCCGTCATAGGCCTGTGATATCTAGCTACGCCTTCCATCGTTATGGTTTTACCACCACCAGTCGGTTTGTCAGAGCCTCGTTTGTTGGTCGGCAGGATGCACCACGGGCAGGTGAGGAAGGCTTGGAGTGAAAAGGTGATAGGTCACTCCCATATAATATAGAAATACGGATACTTATTTTGTACTTTTGGAAAATAAGTGCGTTTAATAATCTTATATCTATACCTACAAACAACTAAAGCAGAACCTGGATATCCTGTGTATGAACATATTTTGAGAAGCCATGCTACAAATACTAAGTATCTTCTATTCGATTTTTCTTTATGTCATACTGAGCATCCCTAAGAATATGCTGTGAAAATTATTTACCGATAAAATTAAGATTTTTTAAATATAAGGTGGTACCTATGTATGTACAATAAAATATGTTAGTACACAGGTTTTAAGTATCACGCCGACCAAAAAGCGACCACTTGGCCGGTGTATAAATCTTAACTTACATCAAAGCGTTATTTTCTTCCGACATGCGTAATTAAAACGATTTTATTATAATATTAGTATATTGAGGACAGAAATTACAATTTGGATTAGAAAAATATTTATTAAGCATACACTAATCGCAGTTTCGTCGCATCCGAGCTAGACATGTGGCCCGTTGTGAGCCTTCTGAGATTGCAGTAAGGTTTTTGGTTCTTGGTCACTGTGATTCATTATCAGATGCAGGTCGCCTTCTTTACGGGTTATGCTAGATCTGTTTTGACTGTACACAATTCTGAAAGTTTGTTCCAATTTGTTGCTGAATGAGGTGCCTCTGAAACTGAGCAATATTCTAGTAGACAACGCCGGTCGTTATCCCTTTACGTTGGTCGTCTTTTCAGTTATAGCAGTTTGCATATAGTATTTTCCGAAGAATTTCATTCCGAAAATAAGCCGCACAATTTTAATTCACAATTATTTGTACTTAAAAGTGGCGAATTTCCGTATTTGCCTACCTCGATATCAGTACCTGTCATGTCAAATTGATAATTTCGCTGACAAAGTCAAGAAATGACTGTATCTATGGTGTATTCAAAAAGTTTTTAATCATTCCTTAACATATTTTCCCGAAATTCTAAATGAAAAAGTTGATAAATCATTGTAATTTATAGCCTATATGTTTTTTTTATTTTTATTTATTTTTTATTTATTTATTTATTAAACCTAAAATACACTACCCTTACAGACTAATCTAATGCGGCAGTATACCTAATCTTATCTACTTATAGCTAATTATGTACAATGTTACCCTTGTGAATTCACTCAGAGAACACGAGAAAATGTCTATCGCCTGTGCGACCGCGTTGATAGTGCGCAAGGCGCGCGTGAGCGGCGCCTCGGCCAGCAGGTTGGTGCGCGCGCGCGGCAGCGCCAGCAATGTTAATCTGATGCATAAACAATATTCGTGTAAAGTTTCACTAAAATCTGTTCAGTAGTTTTTGCGTGAAAAGGGAACAAACATCCATCCATCTATCCATCCATCTATCCATCCAAACAAACTTTCGCGTTTATAATATTAGTGGGACTTTACCGTCGTGGTTGCGGAAAGGTTATTGAAATAAGTACGGTACATTTCTTTATGAGTTATACTTTTTTGCTATCTAAACCAATCCATAATTTTTTTCTATAGTAGCTCAGCATAATGGTTTCCTTACGCCTGATGACAGTACAAACATTTGTGTTCATGAATGAACAGGTCTGTTTGTATTAGTCTGGGTGTTTTCTATGTATAATATGTATATATTTACAAAAAAAGTGTCAGTTGTCTAGTAGCCATAGTACAAGCTTCGGCTTAGTTTGGGGCTAGGTGGCGCTGTGTGGCCCAGCGTGGCATGTCTCTTACTATTATTATTTATCTTTCATATAAAGAACATGATCATAAAGATCAGACTTGCGAACTACAATCATTTCCTCATCCTGTCACATTGCGAGTATCAGAAAACTTTTTGCGTGCCAAATTCGGAGCAAAGGGAAAATCCACCCAATTATCAGTTACGTCTGCGGAAAAAATGTCCAATCCCCGATTGCGATCCATCTCAATTATCCGAAGGCCGGTGAAAATATCTAATCCACCGAATTGGGTACATATCGGACCGAGTTCTACTTCGGTATAGATAATTACAACGCCTTGGAAATTGACTTTAATTAGTGCGAAATTATCGTCATTGAAACTGGAGGGAGGATAACGTTTGGTGTTTTTTTTTTGTATTAATTTTTTATTCTAAGTGTTCTGTACCCAAATAATTGAATACGACCCAAAGGGTATCTTATTTTTATAGATGGGAATGCATGAGGCACCTTCATGCATGGTGTACATTTTTCATGGTGAGTCCTCACACCTCCCAAAATGAGAAGGCATACCCACTAAACCCCCATGTGTCGCAAGTGGGTAGTAAGTTGTAGGGACACGTCCCTACAACTTGCTTGTAGCGCTGAAGTGGCCAGCAGCACATGACATGCGGCCGCCACTCCTGGTCCAGGGAGGGCAAATACCCCCGGCTCCGGGGAGCAATAGAGTACTCCCCGGGCGGACTTCGTGCACGGCTGCACCCACCACACCGTTACGCCCCAGTGAGTGGATCGCGCTTCCGCGCAGTCCACTCGGGGCACTAAGGAGAGGCCTACCAATTTCAACCCGGCTTTGGTAGAAGAGGATTAAGATAATTGGTATTGGTATCATTATTGGTATCAGACAACATCACATACATTGCTCTAATCCCAGTAAGTAGCTTAAGCACTTGTGTTATGGGTATCAGAACAACGAAGGTACCAAAAATAAATACTTAAATACAAATATAAACATCCAGACACGGAACAAACACAAGTATTCATCACACGAATGTTTGTCCCGGGTGGGAATCTAACCCACGACCCTTGGTTCAGAAGGCAGGGGTCACTACCAATTGAGCCACCGAGCCAGTCAATATAATAACAGAATACGAGCAGCAGCGTTTAACAGGGTACAAATAAACAACTGCGGTCACCAACCCGCTTGCCAGTGGTGATACAGGCAAGCCCGGTTTTGTGGATAAATATTTTAAGAGCGCTTCCATGAAACAAACGCGATTTTTCCTACGATTTGATATCAAAATCGGCTCCAGGTAAACACTTGGACCAGAATCATACCCCAACTTAATAGTCTTGCAAAGTTTTCCTGTTATTTCAACAAAATAACAACCCTTGTTGAACACCTTCCTAGAAATCTAATTTCGCACAATCGCAGCTTTATCTTCTGTCGACGGTTTAGTAGAAAATTTATTCATGATCCATGATCGCGATAAACCCATCGTTATTGGTGTTTACCTTAAACGGGGCATTTATGATAAAGGGATGTTAAAGGGTGTCTGATTTCAACGATAATATCCGATCTGCTATAGGTATACATTTTCATTTGAATATTTTAAAGTTCCTATGTGATTAATCACTGGTACTTACATACATGTTTGTACTGTATGTAAACATTCTGTTCAGATTTCAAAGACTAAGCTCACGGTCAAAAGTGTATTCTGCATGGTTCCACATAAGCTACCTGGAGATTTAAAAAAAAAGTTTCAAACATTTAAAAAAAAAACAATATACAACTACAAATTGACAGAAAAATTTTTCACATGAAAAACAAATATAAGAAAAATAAAATAAAAAAGACAAACAAAACAATGTTAAAAGAAAGACCGGACGCAGGGTTGTGACGCCCAATGCAAAAGGGCCTCACTCAGCATTGAACCGTGGCCCGCGCTAGCGAACCACGGCGCTGGTTTTCGGTGAGCCCTGCCGAGTGAGACCCATTGTCAAATTAAATGGTCGTCAAATTTACACAAGCTAACTAGATCATTTTTTTATGAAATAGGGGGCAGATGAGCATGCGGTTCACCTGATGGTAAGCGATAACCGCCGCCCATGTACATCTGCAACATCAGGAGTTACCGCTGCGCTGCCGGCCTTTAAGAGGTATGCTCTTTTCTTAAAGATCTTATTCCAAAAAGCTAAGATATTAGTCAAGGTCGTCTTCGTCATAAGTTCCCAGTTTATTTGCAAAAGCGCTAAAATACTTTCTGCGTTGTCCAACGTACTATAAATACAAAATTGTATCGATTCCAATCTTTTCATCCATTCGGGTGCAGAAGAAAATTGCTTGCTTCGTTCGAGTTGCAAATTTATTCATGTTCCCTGATCGTAGATAAGATTCGCTGTTTTGTAGCTGTATGCGTTTAGTTTAGCCGCAAACGTGAAGGGTCAAGGGAAGGAATGTGTTTGTTTTATGTCTATTGTGATGTGACGTTTATAAATCATGCTTTTTTTTACGATAGGATAAGAATAAGAAAACTTTATTGCGATAGGACAATCTGGTAAAGATCCCAAGTCGATAAGTCCTAGGACTTATTGCTTAAGGTTAGGATTTGCCATAGTCCGAGAATCTAGAAATACATATGTAGAACTTCATACCCGTGCTTAGGGTCCCCAAGATACAGGGTTTCCTAGTTTGGGGCCCATTGCATAATTCATTTTATCATGTGTGTCTTTTCTAAATACATTTTTTATTATTATTATTAAATAAATGATGACGTGGAACGACTCCCAGAACACCTACACCCGAGTTGAATTAGAAAAGTCCATTTCCCACTATGACTTATCCGAGAATCTACCTGAAACCTACGGATCGTCCGCGCTATTACCGTAACATTCTAACCATTACGCCACCGTAACCGGAGACTTTTTTTCCGGGCTGATTCTGGGATTCCTGTCAAGGAATAGTTTAGTTTGACGGTTAGAGGTATGTGCATAGGAAAGCAGAAAATAGACCCATTTTGAAAACAGGATCCAACCTTGAACATTCCGCCCACTGAGCTCCCGGCTTAAGTCAATAACTGAATAATTTTAATCGAAGCAGTTAATGAAGTATGAAATTGCTTCTCGAACGTTATATAAAGATATTTCCCGTTGAAAAATGTTGTTTCCGATTTCCTCAAAAGCTTGTTTACGTAAACACTTTGTTATTAACAAAGCTGTAATTAACATAAATTGATTGCTTGTGTTTTTTTCATCTCATCCCGTGGGTGTTGTTTCTACAACATCACATGACTAAGGGAATCAGGAAACGGGCAGCAGCGTTTACGATACAGGCCTCTCCAGTTATGCCCCACTTTGAGAAAGTATCTGGAGGCTTTATCCATAATTGTCGCGATGGGCAGGCGGGTTGGCGATCTCAGGGCGTAGCTCCTCGCTTCGGTAACGCTGCTGCCCGTCATCGCTCTGTGGTATTTAGCAACGCTTTCAACCGTGATGGTTATACCGCCCCGGTTGGTTGACTGACCCTTTGTTATTCGTGGTGGGCGGGTTGGAGCAAAAAGATGATTTTTTTTTTAAAGTGGCTCGACATAATGGCCTCCCTACGCCTCATGGAAAGCGAAAGAGAGGCCCAAGTCGCTGTGACAACTGGCAAGTAACTGGTCAGTTACCTGTCAGTTGCCACTGCCATGCCGGCCCAACCCTAAACCGCCACGGGCTCCGGACACCCTACTCACCAGCAGAAACACGACCTAAAGGTCATTTGGCTGCGTTATTTTATAGGGTGGAGGTCCTTCCCCGGACGGGCAGCTCAATTCGAGCGAAGATTCGCTATGCCCTACCTCTCTTGAAGATGATGGAGTCACATTCAACTACTGTACTATGAAAGGAAGCACTATGACAACATATAAATATCGTTTCACGCCCCACTTAATCTGCTTTCATAAGGAAAAATATGCCTCTGTATATGTATTCATACAGAAGATTACTCCACAAAGCGATCTAGGTCATAAGCCCACAAAGAGACACGCCAAACTCGTAAGGTCTCCAATTTGTCAACAAGCGTACCTACGTCAATCGGATGTTAGTGACTGATTAAGCTTACGCGTATTCTGACGTATACAGAATTATTCCATCCCAAATATTTGTTGGTTAATGGTTTAGCAAAAAATAAAACTTTATAATCTACTGGCAACTTTTTGGTAACATAATATAGGCAGACGCTTTTCCGTTAATTAAAATAAAATATCGAAAATAACGCGTCCTATGACGAGAATATAACGAAAACCAAGAATTAATATGTAAAATATAGACATACATTGTAAATGTATATAGGTAAGAAAATATAAATAAAGACATTAAAATATAAATATTATTATATTGGAAACTGTAGTTACCTACACAAACATCTAGGAGGTATAAATACAAGCCTTATATTCAGGCTCAATTGTACTTCTACACACAGATTAGGGTAAAACCGTCTATGTCGTCATAGGAATCCCGACCATTTCATGAAACAAAACATTAACAGTCTAAGACATTATGAGCGCCAAAGCGGTACCTGTAAGCAAGATCAATATTCGCGTGTAATATTTAAGTAGTGTGCTCTAATCTAAATATTAAATACTACTATGTATTATTATTTATCTTTTACCAATTGTGAATCAGTTAATAGCTTACCTCACTCGTTCTTTTACTCTACTAGGACAACCTTAGAAGGTTTGGTCTGGAAAAGATCGCTTATCACAATAAGACCGCCTAAATTGTACAACTGACTATTACACTTAGTTTAATTTAAACTACATGGTGGGTAATCAAATACCTACATCGCAACACTATGTTCTGTAAAGTGATCATAAAAAAATATCACTAAATAGTGCGAGTATAAAACAAAAGTCATTTTCGTCTGTCTGCCAGTCTGTCCCTGTATATTTAAGCATTTTTAAAACTATGCAACGCAGCGAATTTTAATGCAGTTTTTTAAATAGATAGAGTGATTCAAGAGGATTTTATACGTAAAATACGTGCATAATATAGTAGAGAGACACATTTTAGTGCTTTTTAATGTGTTATTAAATACCCAAAACGAAGCTAGACCGAGTCGCTAGTTTATTTATATTAATTGATAAATGTTGTGTATATGCTATTTCGTGCAGCAAGCAAGTTTGATGTTTGTTTAATTTAACATGTATTCAATTTTAAATTCAATACACTAAGGTTTAAGTGTCTAAACAACTTATCATTTCAGCTGACCGTACGACACTAGCAACTAATTTACAAGCGGCCTAATGTAGGCGAAGACAAAGGGATGATAAAATGTCCACCCGCACCGCCCAGGGGAAATTATCGGACACTAAGGGTAAGAATTCACGGAGCGATTTTTGGCCCTCGACCGCTGCGGTTTTTTTTATTAGGTTTACCAACAATGCTACAACAATGCGTCTTACGGCCGTATTCACAAACGTTACTATGCGTCGCGGGACCGCACAGGTACCCAAAAACGTATAGGATTTTGGGCACTGTGCGTCCGCGTGTCGCATAGTTTCGCAATGTCGCAATGTTTGTGAATACGGCCTTAAGAAAAAACAGATAGGGATTTCAAAGTTAATTTTACAATTAATTATGTACAAAGGCCATACTCGTATTATCGTGTTTTCACATTGATTGGACTACTTTAGCAAGTAAAACGACTGAGTAAACACCGATTCAAAACTATAGTAAGCCACAGTCGCCATTGACTGAGTAACCAGTGCAGTGGCCAGTCGACAAAGCGCAAAAAAAAGTTCAGATACAAAACTACGGTTACGGAACCGCTACAAGCGCGGGCGTAAAACCGCTCCGTCAGTTGTTAGCCTAAATGTGTTAGATGACTTACGGCCTCAGTGTGAATATAAAATGATGCGTGTAACAACGAGAATATTTAAGTGAAATATGAGATGGTCCATAGGAGAGTTATACTAGAGTTCTGTAGAACAGTAAAATTACGTTTAGTATTATTGTCCTGGCTATTGTCGCAGTATTTTGGTAACATCTATCTACAATATGAAAAGGATAAATTAACTTAATGCTTACAGCATTCTAGGTTGCTATCTGAATAATTGTTGAGATAAAAGTTAAACGGGGGAAGGCGTAGGCTCTATTTAGATGTTTCAAAATCTCATACGGATACATGTATCCATACTAATATGGGAAAGTCAGTCTGTTTGTCTTTCTTTCACGGCAAAACGGAGCGACGAATTAATGTGATTTTTTTAATTGGAGATAGTTAAAGGGATGGAGAGTAACATAGGCTACTTTATGCCCCTTTCTAACCCCCCACTTCCCTAAAATGGGGGGTGGAAGTTTGTATGCAGAATTTAACGCGAGCGAAGGCGCGGGCAAAAGCTAGTATTTTCATAAATTGGGTAGCAAAACTGTAACTTTCGGATCTTCCGCTCTTTGCGTTCAAGCTATTGCACCACCAGAGGTCTCAAATTTGAGCAGTGCTATGACATACTTGACTTATTGTCCTGTCTCCTATATGACGCAGAGGACGTACCTTACACGTTCATCATCATCATCCTATTGCAGTCCACTGTTGGACATAGGCCTCTTCAGCTGCTCGCTACTTAGGGCAAACATCTGGAGGATATACCCATAATCGCCACACTGGGCAGGCGGGTTGGCGATCGCAGGGCATAGCCTCTCGCTCCAGTGACGCTGCTGCCCGTCATCGGCCTGTGATATTCAGTTATGCCTTCAATTATGATGGTTACACCGCGACCAGTCGGTTGCCAGCGCCTCGTTTGTCATTCGGCAGGATGCATCACGGGCAGGTGAGGTTGGCTTAGAGCGAAAAGATGATAGGTCGCTCCCTTACATCCCTTACGTTCACTTACGTACAGCAGCATGGATTTTACAATGAACTGGAATATTTTGAGCTTAACTCTCCTGGTCCTTCCGCGATTGCCACACAGGACGAAGCCTTGCGAAGGTTGCTCTCCCTTCCTGCATGTACATTCAAACTTCTATGGCCCCCACAACGATTTATCAGCGTCAAATTAAAAAGGCAACACGCTATTTTCTATGCGCAACGCGGCCATAAGTCACTTCGCGTACATTTAGTGTCCAACCAATAATTTCCCTTGGGCTCATGACGTCCGACATTTTATCATCTCCTTTGTCTTTCCAACTTTCGCATTATCATGGTAAACTGATTTGAATAGTATGGTTTAATCCTTTGAAAATGAGGAATGAGACACAATGGGAAATCTATTCTATGGAGGCATGGAAACCTCAACATGGTGGAAAAGTTTAATAAAATATAATATTGATTGGAATAGAATATAGATCGGAGAGTAAGATAAGACGACCGATGGTCCCCAGAAGCTGGGGGTGTTTGCCTTTCCCAGAATAATAATATAAGTACAACTAATAATAGAATAAAATAAATATATAAGGGGTGAAATAAACTTTATGCTCGATGTTACTAACGAAATGTTAAGTTACGTTAATCGGACGGGACAAAGAAACGGCAAAAAGGCTCTATTTATGGTAAGTACAAACGCAAGGACTTGCTCGATGAAGGCAAGGTATTAAGCATTAAAACAATTTCCTAAACTGATCCGTATTTGCTAGGTATGAGCGGCCAAACCCAAACCTGTATTAAAAATGTGATATTTCCTGCCCTGCCCTGATAATCGCAACCATACATCTTGTCTCATATTGGCAAGGAATTCTACGCGCGCGACTCCGACTCGCACTTTCTCGGTTTGTTTTTTCATTTCGGAACCTATAAAAAGCCTATTACGTTACAAAACGTGTCAACATTTCTACGAAATTCACTGCCATTCATTCCATTATGTTAAAAGCTTGAACAGGACGAATTTAACTAGAAATAATTTGAAATGACAGCTCCTAATGAGGTGTTTCGTCACTAAATTCTGATACGGTTACGTTCCGGGTAACCTTGTTACATTTATGGAGCTATTATGAGCCAACTTTGTTGTTAGGTAATGAGAATACCTTTTCTACGTAGTTAATGCAGGATTATTTTCAACTAATTTCGTAAAAAGGTTGTGAATTTCTGTGGAAAGGTTTGAACGGGATATTTATAGGCATGGTTTACATAATTGCTAGTAAAATAAAATAGTTTATTTCTGCAAATAGATTCACTAGTAATACTTTTGCACGTCAAAATGATTTTAATGCACACGCGATAAGGCTACAGGATGTAAGGTGACCTATCATCTTTTCGCTCCAAGCCACCCTCACTTGCCCATGGTGAATCCTGCTGGACAACAAACGAGGCTCTAGCAACCGACTAGTGGCGGTATAACCATCATGATTAAGAATTGAGCTAAATACCACAGTAGGATGACCGCCCAAGTAATGAAAGTCACTGCCCTAGACGAAGTTCATCAGGCGATGAGGCAACTTCGAACAGACAAGCCCTGGAGGGGATTGTAGGGACATGGACATAGCTCTCTCCAGTCTTTGGCCACTATGGACTAACCTCTGGAGGCCTTACCCATAATCGCCACACTGGGTAGGCGGGTTGGCAATCGCAGGGCGTAGCTCCGCGCTCCGGTGACGCTGTTGTCCATC
Source organism: Conogethes punctiferalis (assembly GCA_031163375.1). Classification (NCBI taxonomy): domain Eukaryota; kingdom Metazoa; phylum Arthropoda; class Insecta; order Lepidoptera; family Crambidae; genus Conogethes; species Conogethes punctiferalis. The sequence goes on from CM062102.1 coordinate 2,810,414, forward strand.
ATCGGCTTGTGGTATTTAGCTACGCCTTCAATTGTGATGGTTATACCGCCACCAGTCAGTTGCCAGAGCCTCGTTTGTTATTCGATAGGATGCACCGCTGGCAGGTGAGGTTAGCTTCGAACGAAATGATGATGGGTCGCTTTCTCACACCCCCAATCACATGACTTGAAATCCATGGAGATCTCGATTTCAAGCCATATGATTAGTAATTCGCAGTACAGCTCGTCTCCGCTTCACCTCAGTGCAACAGCAGCTTTATACTTTTGGTAGCTCTACACATGCCCGCCTCTATGGAAACGCATCCTAAATCAGATTAACATCCCTTAATCTTTCCCGAAATGAGCATCTACTATTCAAATCAAATTCAATTATGTATTCACAAAAGATCACGCATTGTATTTGATGCCCAAGACACTTGGCTTTGTAACAAAATTATATCTACCCTCATCATTTCAGGATAAGTCGCTATCTCCAAAAATAAAACCGGTAATGTCAGAGACTGCACACAAAGGGAAGTTCCTTACCCAGAATCTAATTAGGCAAAGAAAACTGTGTCCGTGTGGTTTCGTATTTAGAATAGGACTACATACCCCATCTCATCCCGAAGGTTTCGTAGAAGGCGACTAAGGAAATATCAGGAAACGGGCAGCAGCATTTACCTGGGTACAAAAAAATATCGGTCCAGCTGTGGACGCCTGCAGGCTGATGATGAATTACGCAATATCTACGGATATATATGCAAGTTAACTAGGCAGAAAAAAAATCATATCATTCTTATTTCTACCTTATTTTTTTTATAATAGCATAATGGCATCTCAACGCCACATGGAAAGCGAAAGACAAACCCAAGTCGCTGATTATAATACCGAAATATTGTTCTTTCTAATGCTAAAATTCTAATTTTAGATTAGGTAAGTAGTGCGTGCAGGATGAAAGAGGAGAGATGGACCAGGATCGTCACACAATGGGTGCCAGAAGACGGCTACCGCCGAAGAGGGCGGCCCCGGAAAATATGGTGTAACGATTTGGTCTATCAATCAGACGATTGGCAGGCTCTCGCTTTAGGTAAAATTTGGGGGAGACCTTTGCCCAGCAGTGGGACAGGATAGGTCAAGAAAGTAACTTAGTAGTACCGCCTACGACCATTAGGTTTCATTGGATTGTCGACAGGAAATCTGTTATTATTAATTCCTGGACGACGTATCCCTAAACATCCCGCGCATCCCGCAACAATGTGCTTCAGTGTTACATAACTCGTATGTCTGTCAAACAGATGATGAGGGTATCATCCTGAACGCGATACGACTCTCCACCCATATCTTGGGGCTTTATACTAATTTGGTAATAATTGTAGGTACTTATTTAGTACGCCATGTAGGATATTATAGGCTATAAATTGCTGGCTTTTGGTAGTGATTCAGGCCATTTACTCACAAACTAAGCCGAAACTTATAGTGTAGATGGAATCGCAAGCGGTTACGTGTGGTGCGGTGAAAAAACTTAACTACAGGCAGTAAACCAAACAATTCTTCGGAACATTCCCATGATAAATGCGGATTTGATACGGAACCTCAGATTCAGATTCACTGAAAAGCGGTTTCTCGTTTTTTTTACAGCCCGTGATTGTCGAGTGACCTTAATTCAGGATTCAGTGACTGTTTCATAATTAAATTAGTCTAGGGCTGTCCCCCAAAAGAGGTTTCGACCTAAAACGTGTAGCTTACGAAAAAGTGTTTTACTAAATTAAAAGAGATGTACGTGTAGAACGAATTACACAAGCTGGGTGCGGTATACGTAGTGTAGGACGCCCTCAGGCCAGGTGGAGTGACGATTTGTTGACAGGCTCGGTGGCTCATTTGGTAGTGACCTCTGCCCTCTGAGCCAAGGGTCGTGGTGTGGATTCCAGCACAGTACAAACATTTGTGTTCATGAACATGTCTGTTTGTATTGGTTTGGGTGTTTTCTATGTATAATATGTATTTATTTTAAAAAAAAAAGTATCTAAGTAAGTTTATCAGTTGTCTAGTACCCATAGTACAAGCTTCGGCTTAGTTTGGGGCTAGGCGGCGCTGTGTGGCCCAGCGTGGCATGTCTTGGGTTTTATTTGTGCATTTTGTTGGTGCATTTATTTATTATTTATTTATTTGTGCACGACGGCTGGCGAGTGCTGGATGCGAGAAGCCCAGGATCGATTTATGTGACGAAGATTAAGAGAGGCCTATGTATAGCAGCGGACCAAAAGAGGGAAGATGCAGCAGGAGACGGCCCACTACGAGATGGACTGATTACCTAACTAAGATAGGGGGAATTCTTTGGACAGGACTGGTTTGGCAGGAACATGGTTTCACAGGTATGAAGGTCATTAGGGGAGGCCTATGTCCAGCAGTGGACGTCTGCAGGTTGATGATGACGTTGAGGATGAAGTAAGTAAACACCGCCTACATTTTACAAGCCTGTAATGGGTACTTTTTCTTCAAGTAAAATATATTTTATATTTTCTGCTATAAAGAATATCTGTCTATCTATAATTTCTTTTTTTCTTTTTAAATAACCAAGACATGCCACGCTGGGCCACACAGCGCCACCTAGCCCCAAACTAAGCCGAAGCTTGTACTATGGGTACTAGACAACTCATAAACTTACTTAGATACATTTTTTTTTGTAAATAAATACATATTATACATAGAAAACACCCAGACCAATACAAACAGACATGTTCATGAACATAAATGTTTGTACTGTGCGGGAATCGAACCCACGACCCTTGGCTCAGAGGGCAGAGGTCACTACCAAATGAGCCACCGAGCCTGTCATGCCTGTCAATTCAGCATCCAATCTTTGCATTGTTCTTAAACTAAACCCAATCCTGCCGTCGCGCCTTGCGACCTCCGCTACGTGAGAAACTCCTCATTTCCTCGGCCCTCGGCTCGGTACTGCGTTGTTTTGATATCGCTTTACCGACCGCGGGTGCTCCGGAGCTCGCGTTGTATCGAAAGTGGAATTTGCCTTTCGCTTCTGTTTGTTTGCTTTGGGATTTAAGCTATATTGGAGTTTTGCTTCCTCTGGAGTGCAAGCTTGCGATTTGTTCGTGTTTTGAAGATAAATAATGAGATTATAGAAGTTAATTATGATGCTCCCTGTTATTGTGTATGTAAGTGTGCCGACCTGGTGGATTGTTCCCGAATAATGAATAATAATTTTGTTACCTTCTCGACGGATTATGCACGTATCCGCAATAAAGTAGTAGTAGTTAAGTTTCTCATTGTAAGTGACTGTATGGTTTTTTAATGAGAAAATAAATATTCTTTAAATATTCTTTAAACCTTTTTTAAACCTTTTCTAAAATTATCTGTGCTCCTAACTTCTGCGTGGATTCACAAATCCAAGACACTTCTTTGGGTAGCATATTTAGAAAAAAAACAACGTACCAAAAAAATACACATTAGCACAATATAAACTGGCAACCGACTGGTGACGGTATAACCATTACAATCGAAGGCATAGCTAAATACCATAGACCGATTACGAGCAGCGTCACGGGAGCGAGGAGCTACGCCCTGCGATCGCCAACCCGCCTGCCCAGCGTGGCGACAAAAGTGGCAAACAACTGGAGAGGCCTAAGTCCAGCAGTGGACTGCGATAGACTGATGATGATGATATTGATGTTTGACTATTGTTTAACAAATCAAACAACCCCAATAAATATTGCAACAATTTCAAACTTCAATGAAATCCCATGTCTAGTGCTTAAAACTTTCCTGATTTAGCTATCCCTAGGCTTTATCCGGGACCTCACTAAGACTGGAATTTAGATAGTGTTAGTTTTAACGGGACGATTAAATTAAACGACTAGTCGAACATAGTATGTTGTTCATATTAATGGCTGTTGAATAGTTGGATCGCAAAGCCTAAAGGACGTAAGGTTCGGGATGGATTCCTGGTCGGGTAAGTTTAGGACATTTTTCTTTGAAATTGCCTTGAGTCTGTGTGTTCTGGGAGACGCCCACGTGCATCGTCTGGTTCTGATAGAAAAAGAGAAACCCTTAAACCAAATGTTCGGTGTGAAAAAACGTTTTTAAGTTGTCTTGAGTCTAAGTGTTCTGGGAGATGACCGCAAGCATTCAAATTCAATTCAAATTCATTTATTCGTCATCATAGGTGATATACATAGTTGACAGTATTAATATTATATAGGTACTCCATGATCATCATCGAGTACTGTGAGTACAAGGAAAACTCCTTACATCAGATGGTTGATGTCAAAATAAAAGCAGCAATAATAGGTATATCATTTACGATGGGGAGGCAGATTTGAAAAGAGTTTTTAAAAAACCATATCATAATTTTTATATTAACAAAGGAGTAAGTAAGCTACGAAAAATATGTCTTTTCAATTTCTCCTTACAGTTGATTTTTAATGAGTTCAAATATGAAAAATGTGCTAATGTGCCTCCTTCTCCCCTAACAAATTTTGGCCTAACCTGATTCGAACCATAATATCTACCACTCAATTATCGGATGGTGACTGCGATTTAGTAATCGCAGTCACCATCCGATATTATATAGATTGATATTATATAACCTAGTGGTTATATAATATCAAAATCTATACTAATAATATAAAGCTGAAGAGTTTGTTTGTTTGTTTGAACGCGCTAATCTCAGGAGCTACTAGTCCGAATTGAAAAATTATTTTTGTGTTGAATAGACCATTTATCGAGGAAGGCTATATAACATCACGCTGCAACTATTAGGAGCGAAGAAATAATGGAAAATGTAAAAAAAGAAACGGGGAAAAAATAACTATTCCACGTGGACGAAGTCGCGAGGACAGCTAGTGATTAATAAAGTTGTCTAACTGACTACATCCGCGATATTGGCTCTAAAGACAAACCCAAACAAACACATTTTGCCCTGAATCGTAACTATGTAAAACTACTACAAAACTTATTTACAAAGTTGCACGAAAAGTTCTGACATAGGAAAGCTTGTGAAATACGACTTTCGTTACGTATACAATTTTCCAAAACTCACCTTTCTCAGTCACCAGTCCAAGTCAGGTGGAATCACTCGAAACACAAATTTTAGTCATGGCCGCCACCGGGACATTTAAAAGAAAAAAGAAATTTGAAAAAGGAACTAAACGTCACTCGTGGTATAGTTTTCCCGCGTTCGGTGGGAGCGCGCGACGCGTCCGCTCCCTGCAAACTCGAAAGCGGTACTGACTGGCGGTTAGGCCTGCGAATGACAGCGTTCGAAGTTCGAAAATGTTGGGCAGTTTACATGCTACGATATTTTGAATGGTTTTTGAACGCATTACGCAGTTTTTTTAATCATTATTTTACGGCTACGGTTATACAGCCGATTTTTTAAAAATTAATAGCTCTTTTCATCTATTTAGTTTTCCCTACCCATCTAAATCCGGGCTTTATGACTTTATTACTTGTTCTATGTACATTTTGGTTTGACATTTTTTATACTTTTTTAGTGTTAAAATTATAGGGAAAAAATACGATAACGGTTTTCACAAAACGTGCCTATTAGGTACTGTTGAAAACTATAGAATGTAATTATGGAATTACTGCATTCAATTGATTATAATTATAAATGCATTCAGTAAAATAAATAAGTAGGTAGTTAAATTGAAAAATCAACAGGCATTGCAAGACCATTTTCAAAAACGATGATATCGTAATATTTATAGACATGGCAACAGACAGTAGTTTGTTTTTATAATAAAAAAAATATACGAGTATGTATCATGGACCTTATTTTATAATAAAAAAATCCAGTGACAGAAAGAGTCCCAAAACTAAAAAGGTTGCAAAAGTCGCAGTGTGTAAATGACATTAGGCAGCGTGTTGAGTGACGGGATGAATGCATTTTGAGCGAAAAGTTAAATTACATTTTCTTGGACACGTGTTTTCGGACTAAAAGTACACCGGATATTGTAATAATTAGCTTAGTGTGAATCCCGGAGCATCCGGCGTCGCAGGCCTAGTTGTATTCATCATTATTATCAGCCTATCACAGTCCACTGCTTGACATAGGCCTCTCCAGTTGTTCGCCACTTTGGGCAAACATCTGGAAGCTTTACCCGTAACCGCCACGCTGGGCAGACGGGTTGGCGATCGCAGAGCGTAGCTCCTCCCACCGGTGACGCTGCTGCTCGTCATCGGCCTGTGGTATACATCTTCAATGGTCATGGTTATACCGCCACCAGTCGGTTGCTAGAGCACCGTTTTGTATTCAGGATTAGGTAACGATTAGGGAAAAGATGATAGATCGCTCTCCTACATCCCACATTTATCTAAAATACCCGAAGCGAAGCAAGGGCGGGTTGCTTGCTTCGCTTCGGCTTCGTCTAATGATGTTTTTTTTTTATAGTAGCTTGACATAATGGCGTCCCTACGCCTCATGGAAAGCGAAAGGGAAGCCCATTTCGCTGTGACAACTGGCAAGTAACTGGTCAGTTACCCGTCAGTTGCTACCGCCATGAAGGCCCAACCTTAACCCCCCACGAGCTCCGGAAGCCCTACTCGAGGAACACGACCCGGAGGTCATTTGGCTGCGGTATTCTATAGGGTGGAGGTCCTTCCCTGAACTTAATCCGAGTGAAGGATTCTAATTTAATATAACCTCGGTCACTTATCACCATGCTCTCTCCTTTACACCACGTGACCGAGTGAACGCGGTACCCCGCTCATCAAATTACCTATAAAATTCGTTGAAGATTTATTTCGATTTATATTCGATTTACACCTCACAATTTACCGACTGAACCCGATAATTTGACGATAACGAATGGGATGATAAGACCAGGTACAGATGGAGCGGTATCCTTATTTACGATGTTTACTAAGTATTCATAGGTATTTTTAAGTATACTTCACGGTAGAACTTTACAAGAATAGGTATTCTTATTATATAAGAGAGGTAGGGCATAGCGAATCTTCGCTCGAATTGAGCCGCCCGTCCGGGGAAGGACCTCCACCCTATAGAATACCGCAGTCAAATTACCTCTGTTTCGTGTTTCTGTCGGTGAGTAGGGTTTCCGGAGCTCGTGGGGGTTTGGGGTTGGGCCGGCATGGCGGTGGCAACTGACAGGTAACTGACCAGTTACTTTCCCGTTGTCACAGCGACTTGGGCTTCTCTTTCGCTTTCCATCAGTCGTAGGGAAGCCACTATGTCGAGCCACTATAAAAATAAAGTATGGTAGTACTGTATAGTGGGCTACCGTCGCCTGACGATTAAGGTGCAGCGCAGACGGCACACTTTTTGTGCTGCCGACAGAATGATCGAAGATGTGCGTCGTGTGCGTTGAGTCTGTAAAATATCCGCGACAGATTTTTGCGCGTCGTGTGCGTTACTGCATATAATTGCAAAAAAGTGCGTCACGGATAGTCTGTCGTCTGCGCTGCCCCTTAACAGTAATTTTGTCTACTTATTGTTGTTTTTTATGACATACGGGGCAAACTGGCCTGAAGGTCACCTGATGGTAAGTGATCGCTTTTTGAAGGTCCCTAAGTCGTATCCGGATTCGGAGAACTCGCTGCTAGAAGCTGATTTCAAAGAACTGGCAGTGGAGGTCCTTCCCCAGACGAGCGATTCAATTCGAGCAAAGATTCGCTATGCCCTACCTCTCTAAAGCTAAGGTAACGCTCATCAAAAAGTAATCACTATTTTTTACTAACTATCGCTGCTTTGAACCTTCCCTTCACAACCGCCGATGCATATTCACAAGCCGACGCATGTGCTTGCCTCCCCTCGAACTGGCTCACTGGTTCATCGAGTTGCTCCACTCACCATGGTGTACGCTTCACCGGGTTAACGAGGGTGGTGGCTATGGGGTTTAGGTTTTACGTTAACGTTGCCCTTACTGATGCAGCTAAGCAAATTTTTTGTGTATTCGACCTCTTTGGCTAAGCCTAAATTTTATTATAAATAGGCTTATTGCCGTAAAAATGTAATTACAAGTCTTTTAGTTTATTAAAAATTAAGATACACTTCTTTTTATTTTATTTCTGGCTGGCTGACTCGCTTAATGGCTCATTTGGTAGTGACCTCTGCCTTCTGAGCCAAGGGTCGTGAGTTCGATTCCGGTACAGTACAAACATTTGAACATGTCTGTTTGTAATTGGTCTGGGTGTTTACTATGTAATATGTAATAATTTATAAAAAAAAAGTATTTAAGTAAAAAAAAAATTTAAGTAAATATTTTATCCGTTGTCTAGTACCCATAGTACAAGTTCCGGGTTAGTTTGGGGCTAGGCGCTGTGTGGCCCAGCGTGGCATGTCTTGGGTTATTATTATTATAAGTGCACATTACTTGGCTCATAATTATACACTCTTTTTCCTAATCTACTTACACCGCCCTTCACATTTCCCATTTAACAGAACACACGGCTCCGTAATTCAACTCGAGACTGTCAGGAACGTCGACGCGGTCCAAGTTTTGATTTGTAATTCATGAAATCATTAAGAAGTTTCCAACCAACTTAAATCGACTTCCCTTGTACTTACCAACAAAGTTTTACCTGCTTTTAACATTGAAGTCGGATGAAAAGTGTCGCCTTTAAACAGTGCAATATAAAGGTGATATTTCTTTGGCAGGAGTTTTTGGGATGTAAATGAGATTTTTGCTTGTAGATAGCCGAGCAACAGTGAGTGACGTTGACAAATACTCCGAAGGAATGATATCTCCTGATGTGGGACTGATTGGTTGGTTTTTAGTTTGAAAGTCGTTTGAGTCATTTGGGGATAAAGTTTCGATGTAATTTTGGTAGCGGATGCATTAATTTTCAATGGGGACACTTTAAATTCGTCGATTTTTAGGTAAGTAAAGGAGATGACCAAATTTGTATGCACAAAAAAAACAGAATCGACAGGAACGAAATGTGCACCAATGGATTAACAATAAAATATAGTAAATATCACCAAAGGGGCTATCCCGAAATATTTATAGTATAAGAGCTGAGAGCCAATAAAAAACAAGTATGTTCAAAAATCGGAGGTTTAGTCAAGTTGTGGCTAGACATGCTGTTTTTCATTTTACTTACTTAAATAACAACTAAAATGAAAACAATAAAAATATACTTACTTATTGTATGAAAGTAACAGAAAATAATACTGACTTCCATACTAATCGACCACAAAAACTAGATTTTGGCTAATGCTACTACACTATAATAAACACTGTACTATCAGTTTACACTATAGCTATATACTTTAAGTAAAAGTAAACAAGAATAAAAGAAAAAAATTGGAACAATGTCCCTATACTATTTAAGGACTATTTTTGCAGTAAAATGGTTTTTCCAAAAATTTAAGTTGGGTAGATATTTTATTATTCGTAGACACATAGTAGACACTGCGTATTTCTGAGTCTGGGTGTTTATATTTGTATTTAAGTATTTATTTGAGGTATCTTCGTTGTTCTGATACCTATAACACAAGTGCTTAAGCTACTTACTTTGGGCTCGGAGCAACGTATGTGATGTTTTCTGATTTTTTTTTTATAGTGGTTCGACATAATGGCTTCCCTACGCCTGATGGAAAGCGAAAGAGAAGCCCAAGTCGCTGTGACAACGGGCAAGTAACTGGTCAGTTACCTGTCAGTTGCCACCGCCATGCCGGCACAACCCCAACCCCCCAAGAGCTCCGGAAACCCTACTCACCGGCAGAAACACGACTCATAGGTCATTTGACTGCGGTATTCTATAGGGTGGCGGTCCTTTCCCGGACGGGCGGCTCAATTCGAGCGAAGATTCGCTATGCCCTACCTCTCTTGACTTTATTATTATTGATTTGCGTACCTACGCAGAAAATATTATAGTTGGTACTTTAGTGTGCGCAAAAACAGATGCACTCTCTTTTCCGACAATCTGAATTTCGGTGCTGTTACCTACTGAGTCATGCAATGTCTTAAAAAAGTCTTGACAGAAAAACTAAATCTTGGACTACGCTACTTATATCAAGCTAACGAAAGAACCTACCGGTTATTGAACTCTACAACTAATATTATGAACAGTGTTCACAACATATTTTTCTAGCTCGTAGTATCTCGTACGTAATATTCCCGAGAGTACGAGCCGAGCCAAATTGAACTAAAGTTTAACGTTTCTCGATTTCCAAAATCATGAGCGTAATATGTTACGTCTCGGCTTGTATGTTAGGCTGTGTCTATAAAGGTTAGGTTTCTATTTGGTGTCAGTCATCAACATTTGACAGGCTCGATGGCTCATTTGGTAGTGACCTCTGCCCTCTGAGCCACGGGTCGTGGGTTCGATTCCCGCACAGTACAAACATTTGTGTTCATGAATATGTGTATTTATTTACAAAAAAAAATGTATCTAAGTAAGTTTATCAGTTGTCTAGTACCCATAGTACAAGCTTCGGCTTAGTTTGGGGCTAGGTGGCGCTGTGTGGCCCAGCGTGGCATGTCTTGGGTTGGGTTATTTCATTGAATTCACAGAGGGATTTGTCCGTGTGTTTTCCGGATTAAGAATAGGTCTATTCCACCTCATCCCGTGGGTGTCGTAGAAGACGACTAAGGGAACGGGCAGCAGCGTTCATAAAACCTACTGCGGTCACCAACCCATGCGTGGTGACTATTGCAAATACCAAAATTAGAACAGACGACTTTTTCTTTTCATTGGGAAGGAATTCCTTTACCCATATACCAGGGCCCTGAATACGGGACAATTAATGTCCTTAAGAGTTTTACTTAGAAATGAAAAATTTTGCTTTAAGTCAAGTGAAGACTTTGCGATCTAGAATCAAGTATATCACTTACCAAATCACTTGCCCTATTAGCCCTGCATAAGAACATACTACTACCTAGTTTAATATCGACCAATGTCAGTACTGTCTCCTAACTCCTAACCGTTAAGGAGTTCTGTGGCTTCATCATCAGGACCAGATGTTGACGCCCGGAAGCATATACCTGAGTAAAATATGATTACGTAACAAAAACACCATATGAGCATACAATTTTCGGTTGTTGCCCTCAATTTCTCCAGGATCTCATCATCAGATCCTGACTTGGTGATAATGGGACCACCTCGGAAGTGTCCTCTGTCGAATTGTAGAAAAATTTTGGAAATCCATCCATAATTGACGGAAATATCGGTGAACAAACATAAAAAAAAAAGAAATATTATACATACAGACGAATTGAGAACCTCTTCCTTTTTTCGAAGTCGGTTAAAAAGGGCCTCACTCAGCATTGAACCGTGGCCCCATTAACACTAGCTAAATAAATATAACTCAACCAATCGCAGTGTGAACCAACTCTTACCCAGAGCAGACGTTCATAATTCGCATCGCAGTTAAATCTCATCTTTGTGCAAATCAAATATTTAGCGGCGAGACGAGCGGTCGGGATGAGCAGCCGCTAATTCGTACGTTTCGATGCCGCCGTATGGTTGAGAGGCGTTATGAGCCCGTTGAATACACTATGTGGGTACTATCTGTTAGTTCTACATGTATTACATAACATAGCCTATGTCGTATCTACACTTATAATAAATAGATATTCTTTATTGCACCAAATACAAACATTTATAGACAAGGTATTACAGACAACTAGTGGTACAATTTGGGCGGGCTTATCGCTAGTAAGCGATCTCTTCCAGACAACCTTCAAGTAGAGGATAGATTAAACAGAAGGGATGAGGTAAGTAATCGACTGATGAAACAGATTATAGTCAATATATAAATACATAATAATGAATAAATGAATACATAAATAAAATAGAGATATTTTATAATAAATACATAGGTTTAAAACATAAACAAATACAATAATATAGGTGGGGCATAGCGAATCTTAGCTCGAATTTAGCCGCCCATCCAGAAAAGGACCTCCACCCTACAGATTACCGTAGCCAAATGACCTCCGGGTCATGTCTTCGACGGTGAGTAGGGTTTCTGGAGCTCGTGGGGGGTTAGAGTTGGGCCGGCATGGCGGTGGCAAATAAATATAAATATCAGACAACATCACATACATTGCTCCGATCTTAAAGTAAGTAGCTTAAGCACTTGTGTTATGGGTATCAGAACAACGAAGGTACCACAAATAAATACTTAAATACAAATATAAACACCCGGACACGGAACAAACACAAGTGTTAATTAAACGAATGTTTGTCCCGGGCGGGAATCGAACCCACGACCCTTGGTTCAGGTTTAACTGACCAGTTACTTGCCCGTTGTCGCAGCGACTTAGGTTTCCCTTTCGCTTTCCATCAGGCGTAGGGAAGTAATTTTATGTCGAGTTAGGTCCATAGTACACGGCGTATTTTAAACGCGCCGACGACGCGCGTTTCAGGAACGCACGTCTTCGGCGCCGTGGATGCTGCTTGTTGCGTTTACATTGATGAAACAAGCGCGCGCATGAAGCGCGTATACTCGCGTTCGAAGCGATACAAACGCGCGTACAAAGGAGCAGTGTTGTCTCAACCGAGTCCATTGTGCAACTGAAAAAGAGGAGTCTCTGATCAAAACGCAAAAGCTACGCGCATCTACTGCGCTTATGCACGCAGATACAGCGCGTATAAGCGCAGTCGAGGCGCGTTTCACGAACGCCCCGTGTGCTTAGGTTACTAGGTTGCGTTCGAATTGCGTTTGAAGCGCGTATACGCGAGTCATCTGCGCGTCGTCGGCGCGTTTAAAATACGCCGTGTACTATGGGCCTTACTATATAAAAAAAGGAAAGATTTGTATTTTCGTATGTATCAAATCAATCATCAACCATTAGCCTGTTGCAGTCCACTGCTGGACATAAGGCCTCTCCAGTTATTCATTATACGAATTTTCATCCCGGACTGAACGAACGACCTTTGATTCAGATGGCAGGGGTCACTACCACTTAGCCAAGGGGCCAATCAAAAAAATCATTAAAGTCATCGCCTATACTTTGATAATACAATCTGCAGTCTTCACAAACTCTTGTTCTCCACAGCCTAATCAAAAGTCGAGAAGTTTTGCATACCTAATCACCATTCCATTGTAGCAGCGCAATATTTTTGTAAACTCGTCGGAAATGCTTAACTTTGATTTGTAATTCATGAAAGTCGTCGAGATTTAGCCTCGAGTTACTAGAGTTTTATGATATACAATTAGGGGTTCGAATGAGGAATGAGGCAAACCGTAAGATAATTTATTTAAGTACCTTCAAAACCGACTCTGTGAGCTCGGTGGCGCCGCGGTCTTGTACGCTTTACAATGATCGCAACGTTGTGCAACCATTGGCGCGGTCAATCCGATGATGGGTGACCAAAATTTGACACCGATTTCCTCCGTGCTTCGGAAGGCACGTTGAGCTGTTGGTCCCGGGTGCTATCTTTACCAACTCAGATAGCAGTCGTCACATCATATCAGAGATGATGATAACTCCTAACTGGGAATGGGTATAGCTTACCCTAAGTGTTGCGGAGGTCTGATGGCAGTCGCTCTGTGTAAAAAGCTTAGCCCTCGCCAAATCTCTCAGTTTGGGAAGCCGACCCTGAGACAATCGGGAAAAAGGCTAGGATGATGATGACCCTCAAAACTGACTCTTATGACATTCACGGTAAGAGATGTGGCACTAACTTGTAATTTTTATCCGTCACCGCACGCACCATTACCTACCCTACTACAAATTGTATAAGTTGAACTCTGTTTTATTAAGATGCCTGTGATAGATAATACGAATATAGTACGAATTAAAGAAAGCCTACACTCAGCAGGGAATGGACCAGAGCTATTGATTTTTCATTTAAAATCAGTCAGAGCATCAAAAATCCCTAATTAAAAACACAAAATCAACACACAAACGAGTTCAGAAGTCAATCAAAGTAAACAAAATAAATATTAAAGATGGTAATTACTTCTTACTTCCCCGCGCTTCGGCCCAATCTAACTTCAAGATATCTTGTAACTTTTTCTACGCAGCTCATTAAGTATATTATCATTGCGCTTAAAGTTTTTTTTTTGCTTTTTGCGAATCCATTTCTTTACAATGGATCGACTGGCTCGGTGGCTCGATTGGCAGTGACCCCTGCCTTCTGAACCAAGGGTCGTGGGTTCCATTCCCAACGGGGACAAACATTCGTGTGATGAACACTTGTGTTTGTTCCGTGTCTGGGTGTTTATGTTTGTATTTAAGTATTTATTTGTGGTACCTTCGTTGTTCTGATACCCATAACACAAGTGCTTAAGCTACTTACTTTGAGATCGATGCAATGTATGTGATGTTGTCTGACAATGACGCAACACTGCCTTACTGTCAGTTGATGGAAATCTTAATAGTAGAGGATCCTGCCATACAACGATCTTCTCCGAGACGTTTATTGGATGAAACTTATTATTTATGTAACTACTGGCTGTGCCGACGGCGTCGCACGCGTGGATATCGGATTTCAAAAATAACGGACTTTCATAAAATATTACCTAAAGGTTAAGTTAGACCTCTAGCAATACATTGGTGAAAACCGCATTTAATTTCAAGCAGTAGTTTTCGAGTGACCTGCGATCAAACATACAGATAAAAATTTCTCCCGTTTTCCCAACACTTCCCGTCACTGCTCTGCTCCTATTGACAAACAAACAGACATACAGATAGACAGACAGACCGACAGACATACAGACAAAAATTTTACTGATTGCATTTTTGGCTTCAGTATCGATCACTAATCACCCCCTGATAGTTATTTTGAAAAAATATTTCATGTACAGAATTGACCTCTCTACAGATTTATTATAAGTAAAGAAATATGTCTATAAATATACTGCATATTGGTTGCCGATCAAATTTTGGTCCAGGGTATGATTTTCAGGTTTTATTTGTACCCAGGTAAACGCTGCTGCACCTTTCCTGATAAGACCTTAGTCATCTTCTACGACACCCACGGGATGAGATGGGGTGGTACTATTCTTAATACACGTTGCATCCACATCGCTTTAAGGCGAATACTCGCCGCGGCCCCCTTTGTAATTGTAATTTCAGCATAAAGATTTACGCACTTTTATTCACGAAACCTTGAACCCAGAGTTGAATGCCTCCATATTGCCCCATTTTGGGGAGGGGGATTAGGCGTTAAGCCCCGAAGCAGGCAGCGATCCCGCAAAATGAAGCATTATAAGTAAATCGACGGATTTGTATGTACGCTTCATGCATGTACCATTTTGGCTGATATATTTCTTTCAGGTTGTGAATATGATATCGGGAAGAATAATCGAATGACATTAGTCATCGGTATCTGCGTAAAGCTCTTATCAATCCTTTAGGTATACCTGCTATTATTTTAGGTGTTAGATCTCTTCCCCAATAGTATAAAACAAAATATAGCCTATTTATCTTAGTTCTTTAAAAGGACGCAACGAATTTTAGAGCGACCTATCATCTTTTCGCTCCAAGCCAGCTGATGTTAACAAACGAGGTGCTAGCAACCGACTGGTGGCGGTATAACCATCCCAATTGAAGGTGTAGCTAAATGCCACAGAACGATGACGGGCAGCAGCGTCACCGGAGCGAGAAGCTACGCCCTGCGATCGGCAACCCGCCTGCCTAACGTGGCAATTACGGGTATATCCTCCAGATGTTTGCCCTGAGACCTATGTCCAGCAGTGGACTGCGATGGGCTGATGATGATGATGATATGTTGTAATAACTAACGACGACATTCTTCAGAGTGGAACGTATATAGATATAGAGATATTATATGAATTAGTTTCAAATTAGACACATTAATTATTAATTAATTGGAACAGTTCAACGACGCCAAACGCTTAATTTATAATTTCCATTCAATCTACTTGTGCAAATAATCGTTATATTCATTTGCAGAAATTGCCTATTCTATGTTTACCATTGGTTTTAATTGTGTTTATTGAAATATACATTAATTTACATAAAGCAAACTGTTTATTAGCTCACCGAACAAAGGATTTAAATTATGTTTCATTGAGAGAATCTCTGATGATAACATTTAAAGCAAATTTGAAAATATATTGATTTTGGTTTTAAACCATATTTGATTGCATTTAGTTCAATGTCTAGAGGTTGCAAATGGTAAACAACTATATAGGTATAGTATATATACTCGTATATAGAGTTTCACATTTTCAGGTAATGAAACGGTTGGTATTCAATGGTAAATTAATTCGTAGAACCATAGATGGCGGAAATTCAATTATAGTTGTATATTCTATCTGTAATGTGAATACGTGAAATATTAAACGGTGTGACCAATAGCTAATTAAAGTACGGATGAAAATAAACAATAAGCCTAATTTCCAGCTAAAGCAGTTTATCTCAAGTCACCATAGTTCATTAAAATTTAAGCTATAAGTTTAAGTTTTTCTCTGGTTTAAAGAAACATAAATTGCAATTATTGTATGAACTTATCATTCTTATATTGCTTGGTGTTGCCTTAGTCATCACGCTTGGCAGGTAAGCTTATGACGCAGTAGGTTTTATTTATACCCAGATAAACGCTGCTGCCATTTTCCTGATAACTGATAATCCCTTATACGTCTTCTACTATATCCACATGATAGGATGGTCCCATTCTAAATCCGGAAACATATTAACTCTAGATAAGACGAAAAGATTTTATTTTTATTACTATTTATACCATTCTACCGAGTTCTCATTCTTTAACTTTAAAACCTCTTTTATGACCATTTTACCTAAAACCGCGCACACGTTAAAATGATGTGGCCCATTTTCCGCGTCCCTTGCAACAACGTTTAAAATCGGTTTATCAAACTGTAGCACTGCTACGAGTTCGTAGCACTGCTCGGAGTCCGTAGCGTTGGACATTTTTTGTTTAGTTTCCGTCGCGTCACGGCTGCGGCAGAGATAACGCGCGAAACGAAACAGTTTTGAGCGAGACTTTGTTAAATATTTTGCTGTTTTTGCCCGACCATTTTATTTGAATTGTATTTTATTTTTGCTTAGTTGAATAAATATGAAATAATATAAGTGAAACCACCATGATGTATACAGCTTAGTGGCTTATGTTTAATCACTATATAGTATTAAAACGAAGTCGCTTTTGTTGTGTGTCTGTCTCTATGTACGAGTATGCTCATATCTTTAAAACTACGCAACGGATTTTTATGCGATTTTTAACTATATAAAGGGTTTCTAGAAGGATAGTATTGCACCCTTGTGATGCTAGGGCGAGTCGCTAGTATTCATATAAACCTAGTAATATTTTGTCAAATAAGAGAATAGAGAGGGGGAGATAGGCTGCTAATGATGATAATTATTTCTATGCAAAGTTACTTTTGGTAACAAGTATAACCATCACAAATCAACATAGGTATAAGTTTTTATCGCACAAAAACAGTAATCCGACGCCCAAATGACCTATTTCAGGCACATTAATTGTCATCTACAGTTGGGGAACATATTGCTCTGTGGCCAGAAATAATTATGTGTGGAATTCAACCAGACACAATGAGGCCCTGGATTAGGAAGCTTGGATGGATGCGGTAAGTAGATATCGGTCTTAAGCTCAATTTGCGTGAAAGAAATAGCGTAAGATATCAGGAGGACCTTAAAAACCACCAAAAAATAGAAAGTCTAGCGTAGGTATATAGATCAGCCATCAGCCTATTGCAGTCCACTGCTGGCCCTATGTCCAGTGGTTAACAACTGGAGAGGCATAGGCCACTTAGGACAATCATCTGTAGAATTATACCCATAATACCCACGCTGCTAGCTTCTCGCTCCGGTGAGGCTGTTGCCCGTCACCTCTCTGTGGTATTTAGCTACGCCTTCAATTGTGATGGTTATATCACCAGTTGATTGCCAGCGCCTCGTTTGTTATTTGGCAGGTTGCATCATGGACAGTTTAGGTTGGCTTGGAGCCAAAAAATGATCGGCAGCTCCCTTATACCACTATCAGACTATCGTAGTATAACAGGATAAATACCCAAGTAAATGGGTACAAATAAAACCTACTGCCATCATCGACCAGCTTTCCAAGCGTGGTGAGGTGACTAAAGCTGGGCCCCTACCACCAGAATCGAAAACGATCGTTTGTGGGACAAATGGGAGAGATTTATGGTGCAAAAGTACGCGATCCGTTCAACGAACGGAATTTAAGAGAGGTAGGGCATAGCGAAGCTTCGCTCGAATTGAGCTGCCCGTCCGGGGAAGGGCCTCCAATACCCTATACAATACCGCAGCCAAATGACCTCCGGGTCGTGTTTCTGCCGGTGAGTAGGGTTTCCGGAACTCGTGGGGGGTTAGGGTTGGGCCGGCATGGCAGTGGCAACTGACAGGTTACTGACCAGTTACTTGCCAGTTGTCACAGCGACTTGGGCTTCTCTTTCGCTTTCCATCAGGCGTAGGGAAGACATTATGTCGAGCTACTATAAAAAAAAACGAACGATCGTTTTCGATTTTGGTGGTGGGGGCCCAAATCCCTCGAAACTACAATTCTCTTTGTGGGAGGCCTATGTCCTCCACTGCTGGATGTTGGCATACTGATGATGAACAGGATATTATCTCTTGCGTACTTTGCAAGTCCCTTTACAGTTTGGCCACTGAAGCCGAAATCCCGTCTGTAGAGCATTAATCGCGCACCAATCGAGCGCCTGAATGGCTCATCCAATGAGCGTTCAGTATTCGCGGCAATGCGTGCATATGACGTCACAAATTGTCCTCTATTCAGTTGTGGAATTACAGGCGGCGACGCGCCGAACTAATTCCACCGAAAATTGCGAAGCGAAAATTAAGCGAATATTATTCATGGAGCTCTCGTAGGGAAAGCATTCTGCGTTGTGGACAAGGCGACTGTTGTGGGACGGATGACGTTGGTGGACGATGTAAAATTGATGTTAGTGAAGCGCGTCTCACCGATGTCGGTTTGCGGATGGGTGGGCAAAGAAAAAAGTTGTATGCTGATGTACCGACCTGCTTTCGCTTCGCTTCGGGTATTTAAAATACTTGGTCAAGGTATTGAGATAGATGAGCCGTGGTGGGCGTTATAAAACTGATTATAGTCAAGCGGGTCTTGCCGCGGTAGGATTCCGCATGGGTGGGCGAAGATATAAAAGTTATAAGGATGCCATAGCCAAATGGCAGAAAACGGAACCGTTATAGATTTGTCATATCTGTCTGTTTATCTGTCCTTCCGTATGTCACAGCCACTTTGTTCCGAAACTATTATACTGTTGAAATTTGGTAAGTAGATGTATTCTGTGAACCGCATCAAGATTTTTACACAAACTTAGAAAATCTATAATATAAAAATGAATCGCAAAATGCGTTGGTAAGCGCATAACTCAACAACGCCTGGAGCAATTTGGCCAATTCTTTTTTAAAATGTTCGTTGAAGTCCAAGGATGGTTCTTACGGCGGAAAAATTTGAATAAATGCAACAAGGAACCGCGGGTAACACCGCGAGCGCAGCTAGTAATTATATAAATTTTGGGGATTCCCCATACTAAGAACTGACACTTAATTTTTTTTCATCAAACTCATTCGTGTATATCTACGGTAGGTACTAGTCTTCTCTTCCGGGCAATATTTTGGTGAAAACTTTTTAGAACGGAAACGGGCTAAGGGCCACTTGTTTCTATACATGTAGAACGAAAGAGATGTTTGTCATAGAAACTGACCGTATAGGAAAATGCAACCAAACATTATCGTCTATCAGAAACTACACAAGTAACATCATCCGATCGCGCATTCGCCAAACCCGCCGAGCGTCACGTCGATATTTTGCCAAATTTACGCTCCCGACGTGATAACTTGACGTGAACTCGTAAAATACGCGCGTAATTCCCTCTTGGGCTACTAGCTATCCCCTCCGCAGTGTACTTTAGTCAACGAGCTGGTTACATTTCCATAATGTGTACGAGGTGATAAATTTCCGTTTGGGCGTTTGATATGCCTTGTAATACTCTCCTGCCTGAATTAAGGCTATAGCGACAAATCTCTGAGGAGACCAAATACGCAAACGGTACCGATTACTCTCTACCTGAATTTTTTTATAGTAGCTCGACGTAATGGCTTCCCTACGCCTGATGGAAAGCGAAAGAGAAGCCTAAGTCACTGTGACAACTGGCAAGTAACTGGTCAGTTACCTGTCAGTTGCCGGCCCAAACCTAACCCCCCACGAGCTCCGGAAACCCTAGTTCTGCCGGTGAGTAGGGTCTCCAGAGCTCGGGGGATTAGGGTTGGGCCGGCATGGCGGTGGTAACTGACAGGTAACTGATCAAGGTTGCTTACTTAACTTGCCCGTTGTCACAGCGACTTGAGCGTCTTTTTCGCTTTCCTTCAGGCGTAGGGAAGCTCTTTATGTCGAGCTACTATAAAAAAAAACAACCAGCATAACGAGGCCTATGCCCAGTAGTGGACTCAGATAGGTTGATGATGATGATCATTATGAAGATGCCTTTGTTTTACTATGAAAAAAAAACCAAATATAAATAAAAATATAAGGACAACAACTTCTACACAAAAGGAAATCTAGTACCAATATTAAATTAGCACCCGAAATCTCTAAAAAATCGTGAATATGGAAATTACATCCACCCAGCCGCTCGTCGTGGATCCCATTATCCCTTCCTTTGCTAAAAACGGGATAAAGTAGGATGAAAGAGGTGAATCGATGACGTCATTAGCGATCGAATACCCACTCCAATTACGCGTCACCCTGTATCTTTAGCTGCGGCCCATAGTCTGCCGTCTATTCATCGGTACAGTCAGAGAGAATAGGTAGAATTATTTAAATTCGATCAATGGTTTTTTGTTTTTGTTTTTTTTTAGTGAAGACCGCGTCTCGGCAAACGTAGTGTAGGACGCCCTCAGGCCAGGTGGAGTGACGTCCTGCGCAGGACGGCTGGCAAGTGCTGGATGCGAGAGGCCCGGGACCGATCGAAGTGGCGAGGAGAGGGCTATGTCCAGCAGTGGACTGATGTGGGCTGATGACGATGACGATGATGATGATGATGAATGGTTTTTTGTTACTTGCTTTTTTCTGCTTGGTATAGCAAATTGCTCATGGCATACAGCCATGTCAAGTGAATACTTTAGGTCGAATTACTTCAATTTGATCAATATTCTTTTGTTGGAGAATATTTTCTGTGTATAAAGTATAAAGTTTTGTGCTAAGAGGGTTATTTCCCTTAACCCCTTCCGTTGCTATCTTTCACAATTTTAAAGCTTGGGATACTATCCCGCCACAATCTTGTGTGAACAATGCTTCCAGTTAGCTGAAAATGCAGAAAATTTGATCAAGTTATTCACATATTTTGTGAAGAATTATCCGAGATGTCACAGTCAACTGCTTAAGGGAGAGCTTGAAAAATTTCAACTTACCGGCCGGTGGTAGGCCTTATCCGTCTGGTAGCCACCATCTTATTCTTGATTGCGTATGGGGACAATAATTTAAAATGTAAATAAATAAATTACCCAAGACATGCCACGCTGGGCCACACAGCGCCATCTAGCCCCAAACTAAGCCGAAGCTTGTAGTATGGGCACTAGACAACTGATTAACTTACTTAGATTCTTTTTTTGTAAATAAATACATACCTATTATACATTACTATGTACCACCCAGACCAAATACAAACAGACATTTTTATCGCTTCAAGAATTCTGTGACCGACTGTACGGAGCAACCTACTTGCATACAAAATACTACAGCGCGATATAAATATATTTGTTCCTGCAATAATGAGATTCTTTTGTCGAGTTTCGCGATGTTGCGTAAACGGAGAGCTGAATGCTGGGTATACAAAGGTGATATATATATATACAAAGGTGAAAATTCTCTTAAGACTTTGGTATCACTTTACAAAGCTGTTTCTTTACTTGCTGGAAGCAAATGAACTTGCTCTATATTTATAAAACAATAAACTTTATTTTAAGTTTATTTATTTTAACTTTGTTGCACAATAAAGTAGTATACAAAAGGCAGAATTAATGTCTCACGTCACTCTCACGTCACGAATTAATGTCTCAATCACGCCTATATGTCAAGGCGTGATTTAAGAAAAAATATTTTTAATTAAAATTTTAATGTAGACCTTCGTCAATTTTCACCAAACTAGGTTTTAGGTCAAAAAAATTGGATGGGGCAAGACTTTTTACAGGAATTGAAAATACGGCCAAAGACTGATTGTATTTGGCACACGATGCACCAAACATCCTGTATAACAATCAATAATTGGGCTAATCGGAAACTTAAATTTTATCACAAAGTTTGTTAGAGAAAAAAAAGCATAAATACCTACCTACATGACTGGTTCGGTGGCTCAATTGGTAATGATCTCTGCCTTCTGAGCCAAGGGTCGTGGTTTCGATCCCCACACATTACAAATACTAGTGTGCATGAACATGTCTGTTTGTATTGGCCTGGGTGTTTTCTACGTATAATATGTATTTATTTACAAAAAAAATGTATCTAAGTAACTTCATCAGTTGTCTAGTACCCATAGTACAAGCTTCGGCTTGGTTTGGGGCTAAATGGCGCAGTGTGGCCCAGCGTGGCATGTCTTAGGTTATTTATTATTTACAAAAAAAAATGTATCTAAGTAAGTAATCAGTTGTCTAGTACCCATAGTACAAGCTTCGGCTTGGTTTGGGGCTAGATGGCGCTGTGGCATGTCTTGGGTTATTTATTTACCTACTCCTTTACATACGAGCTCTATATCTTGCCAAAACTCCATTTAGTAATTATGTAGTACACACCAGACACGATAGAGGCGTTTCGACACGCAGCTTCTAATTGATCCCGGCGTGTTCACTCCGCCTTCGAGCCCGAAGTGGCGAACGGAACTCGGGAGAAAGTGCTTGTTTGTCCTACATGTCAATGTGAGTTAAGGATCTTTTGGATTCGGTACCCAAACGTCCGGGAATCGTAACCTGTTGTGCAAATTGTATGACGCGAAGATGTGCAAAGAAAATTATAGTTGGTAGTTCTTTAGACGTTTCGTACAATCACCATCATCAGGCTATAATAACAGTCCACTGCTGGACATAGGACTCTCCAGTTGTTCGCCACCTAGAGCAAACTTCTGGAGGATATACCCATAATCGCCAGGCTGGGCAGGCGGGTTTGCGATCGCAGGGCGTAGCTTTTTGCTCCGGTGACGCTGCTGCCCGTCATCGGCCTGTGGTCTTTAGCAACGCCTTCTATCGTGATGGTTTTACCGCCACCAGTCGGTTTGCCAGAGCCTCGTTTGTTGTTCGGCAGGATGCACCACGGGAAGGTGAGGATGGCTTGGAGCGAAAAGGTGATTAATAGTCGCTCCCTTACATCCCTGTACAGTCGATACGATTGTATATATTTTCATTAAGAAAGGAGACAATAACCAAACTAATGTCGGTAAGATGTTTCGAAACCACTACATCGTATGTAGTCGGATTGAACATGGCAATACTAATTAACTAACAGACGCCGACATGCCCTAGATCTTTGCTTATACAAGCTTGCGTCGTGTATAAGTAATTTTCGTTCTTCTCGCCTGATATCTTTTTTTTTATACCACTGGGTGGCAAACAAGCCTACGGCCCGCCTGATGTTAAGCCGTTACCGCAGCCTATGGACACCTGCGACACCAGGGGTATCACACGCGCGTTGCCTACCCTTTAAAAACCTCTTCACAACCTTTCTAAGGAAAGTAGGATCAAAGATCAAAAGATAAGTCAAAGTAGGATCTTGTACAGTAACAAATGTCCCAAGACATGCCACGCTGGACCACAATTCGCCATTTTTTTTTTTTTTTTTTTTTAGCCGGGGAAAATGCTTTTACGCATCCCCGTCACTGGGGGGGGAGTGACGGGGTATGTGGGACTCACACCGCCCTCAGAAGGGAGAGCGGCACCCTGCCTCAGGATGGTGAGGAGGCAGGGAATACCCACTAAAAACCCCGGCCCCTCCGTCTAGCGCTATGGGGTGGTGTCGAGGGTCCTGAAAAACATAGCTCCACGACACCAGCACTGCCCGCCTACGCAGGCCCAACTGGTTCCCCCGAAGGGGGAGCGCCGGGAACAGCCCGAAGGGTCAGTCCACTCCCGTCCGACTAAGACGGGGATCCGTGCAAGGCGGGTAGCGGTGCCCCCGCACCATCCACCCGCTGGACCCCGTCAGGCGGCATCAAGCGGCGAAACTGCCGCTGCGCCTTACCACCTCTGCGTCTACGGAGCTGGGGAGCGGAAGGGTCGTTCTCCCGCTCTCGCTCCGCTGCCTCCTTCTGGGACATAACCGCCTCACAGAAGGAAGCGACGGCTTCCCAAGCCGTGCGACTCCCCACCATGGCCGAGACCACGGTGGGGAGCGCTAAGTCAGGCCCAATAGTGCCGGTCAGAACGGCACGTTCGGAATCCCAGGCCGGACAAATGCATAGGGTGTGCTCAGCCGTGTCTGACTCTGCCCCACACCCATGACACACCGCGGACTCCTCCCGTCCAATCCGATGCAGGTAATGTCCGAAGCACCCATGCCCGGACAACACCTGCACCAGACGGAACGTAAGGAACCCGTGTGGCCGCTCTAGCCACTCCTTAAAATTAGGCACCAAGGCACCAAGAAGGCGCTGCCCGTATCTGGCGCAGGAGAGGCTCTCAGTCCACTGATGGACTATGTCATTGTAGGCTTCCCTGCGCACTGCGTTCTTCTCTACTGGAGTAGGGCACTCCCCGCGTGCCCTCTCCGCCACCATCCAATCATGCACCCTGGCCAGCACCTGGGCTTCGAGTTCCCAGGGCGGGGTACCAGCTAGAGCACACACCGCGTCATATCCCGTGGTACGGTATGCCCGGGAAATCCTTTGCGCGATTGCCCTCTGGGGTCTTCTGAGGTGCACCGCGTTGCTGCGCTTCAGTACAGCATCGGCCCAGATTGGCGCCCCATAGAGCGCCATACTTTTGATGATGCCGGCGTAGAGGTGCCGGCAATGGGACTTCGGTCCCCCTAGATTGGGGAGCAGCCATGCAAAAGCATTTGCTGCCCTCAGAAGACGCGGTGACAGCCCGCTGAAGTGCGGGCCAAACTGCCACCGCGTGTCTAAAGTAAGTCCCAGATACTTAATGTGCGATTTAACTGGGATCCGCACTCCCCCGACATAGATGTTCGCGTCAGGGGGGACGCGCAACCGAGGTCCGTGGAAAAATATGGCCTCGGTTTTTTCCAGGGCCACTTTAAGGCCTAGGAGGCCTATGCGATGGGCTACCAAAGCCCCTCCTGCGGACGCCAGACAGGCCGCGTCGGCGAAAGTTCTTCCTCGGGCAGTAACAAGGGTGTCGTCTGCATAACATAAAATACTCATGCCCGGGAGGAGAACACCCCTCAACATCCAGTCGAATCCGATGTTCCACAGAAGAGGTCCCAGAACAGACCCCTGTGGAACACCGGACTCTACCTTGTGGCGACGCAGAACACCACTCCCGTCAACAAAGACAACCTCGCGTCCGGCTAAATAGTCAGCTAAGAGGTTCTGCAGGTAGATAGGGAGGCCATGGAAGTGAAGGGCCTCCAGGATAGTGGCATGGGGGATGGTGTTAAAGGCGTTAGCTATATCAAATGATATGACCAACACACCCTCCCCATGCTCTTCCGCCTCCCTGCATATACTCCGTAGCCGTGACAGTGCGTCTATAGTAGACAATTCGCCATCTAGTCCAAAGCTTAGCTGAAGCGTGTACTAAGTAGTATCTAGTAAGATAACTGATAAACTTACTTAGATTTTTTTAAATGTCAGGAAACGGGCAGCGGCGTTTACTTGGTTACAAATAAAGCCTACGTTCCCTGCTAAGAGTTAAGAAAGCAGGACTTAGTCCAGTAGTGGACGTTTGCGGGCCGATTATGATCCTTTAACAAATGAGGACAGTTTGGTTTGTGCCTGTCCGTGCTTCCACTATAACAATTAAACAGTGATGATGATGATGAATGAACAATGGTGATAAACAATGGGATGAAAGGGAACGGCCCATCTACTTTTCGTTTCAAGCCAACCTCACCTGCCCGTGGTGCATCCTGCCGAACAACAAACGAGGCGCTAGCAACCGACTGGTGGCGGTATAACTATCACAATTGAAGGCGTAGCTAAATACCACAGACAGATGACGGGCAGCAGCGTCACCGGAGCGAGAAGCTACGCCCTGCGATCGCCAACCCGCCTGCCCAGCGTGGCGATTATGGATATATCCTCCAAATGTTTGCTCTAAGGGGGCGACCAATTGGAGAGGCCTATGTCCAGCAGTGGACTGCAATTGGCTGATGATGGTGATGACGTTGAAGTAATGGAGAAATTCTGTCTTCTAAACTCTCGAACTTTCAAATTAACAGCGTATTACCGTGCCGTTTCTCTCAGTAGGAGCCAAAATTGATTCACGAACACACTAATTTAATACCAGCAGATCTAGATTAAGTAATTCTCAGGCTTCAGCTTTCGAGTTCGCTACGAGTACATCCAGTTGGTACAGCACTCGTACTGCGATGCTTATTCCGCTCTATACAAGTTGCTGAGTGGGTAGTAACTTGTTTTGCTGCAATTAAGTTATTGTTCTTCGCAGTGGCGCGGTATCTCGTAACTAAGTTAAACTTAAGTCTGGTGGATATCTTATTTGAACTTGGTTTGCAACTGATTAGTAGTTGGTTATGTGTGTTGGAAATTTAAAATTTGGTTTAGTTATTTAAGGGGTTCAAGTTTAGTCACATGATTTACTAATCATAGAAAAACCTATTAGACAACAAAGTCTGGAACACCATCGTAAAGTCGCCTGTCTGTCGGTATTTTATCAGTTGCATTTTGGAGAGTGTGCGATGGAATTAGTTAATTTGGTTCCTCCAGCCCCTTTTTTATCATTGGACAATAAATAACCCAAGACATGCCACGCTGGGCCACACAGAGCCATCTAGCACCAAACTAAGCCAAAGCTTGTACTATGGGTACTAGACAACTGATAAACATACTTAGATACATTTTTTATTGTAAACAAATACAAAAAATACATAGGAAACACCCAATCCAAAACAAACAAACATGTTCATGCACACAAATGTTTGTAATGTGTGGGGATCGAACCCACGACCCTTGGCTCAGAAGGCAGAGGTCACT
Organism: Conogethes punctiferalis; assembly: GCA_031163375.1. NCBI lineage: Eukaryota > Metazoa > Arthropoda > Insecta > Lepidoptera > Crambidae > Conogethes > Conogethes punctiferalis. Next base: position 2,837,486 of record CM062102.1, read on the forward strand.
AGCAATTGAGCCACCGAGCCAGTCAATACGGTGACCGATATGTTGCAAGTTCCTAAGACTCGAACAGCGGCTTTCGCTTTTAATTTCATAGTGCTAACGGCTAAACTATGGATTTCTTTGTTCCTCGAGAGATAGCTAGCCTCCTTTGTTATTGGGCAAGATGTACCACGGGCAGGTGAGGGTGGTTTGTAGCGAAAATATGCTTCCTTAGGTACCTACATTCATGAAGTAATCACGTTTTGACAGCTACTTAAAAGTGTATCAATTGACTTGACACACTTGACAGTACACATCCCCATTGTCACGACTGACAAAACAGCCCATAAAAGTCAGATCTAAACCGTCGTGTGTATTCGTTCTCACGTATCTCATTCCGCGTTGGCCGTAAAATATGAAGCTGTGTTTTGTCGCCGATTTTAAAAACGACACGTTTTGAAAACGTCATGCCTTTTTTTATTATGTCACGTATGCAGTATTAAAAAATACTCATCGCAATTATATGTGTGAAGTAGGTATTATTATTTATTTTAACGTCATCATCATTATCATCAATCTACAAACGTCCACTGCCGGACATAGGCCTCCCCCAATTTTGGATTGACTTCTCTGCAGATTTATTATAGGTATAGATATAGATAGAAGATATAAGAGACGCGTATTTTTTTAATTTATGAATTTGATCAAAAATTACAAAGATATCGCCCGCTAAAGCTGTGCCGCTAAAGTTACGTGTGACGTCAAAGAACCACTAAATTTTGTTTTATTTGTTTAAATCGAAAAAAGAAAAAATACGTGGGCAATATTTTTTATAACCTAAAATATATAGATAATGTAAATATTTTGACCCTGAAAATAACCCTATTTTAAGCGCAATACAATTTAAATAAATGTAAGAATAGCGTTGGTGTGTACTGCACAAAGCAATGAATTCCTCGCCATATTTTACACAGTATAATTTGTAAGCGGTGTATTATTTCGCTGCCATGGCGCTTACACTGAAGAATATCCTTTTAGATGACATGACAAGTGCTAAACTAATGTTTGTCGCTTTTATTTCATACCTAAATGAATTACAGTTTCAATAATACTTCATTTTGTTTATACAGTTCAACAGTGGGCTGGCCATATTATAGTCGCTGTGATAACTGGCAAGTAACAGGTTAGTTACCTATCAGTTGCCACTGCCATGCCGGCCCAACCCTAACCCCCCACAAGCTCCGGAGACCCTACTCACCAAAATTATTATTAGCCGCAGAACCGTAAATTAGGGTAAACGAGTTCTGGAGTGGATACGTCTCGGCAAACGTAATGTAGGATACCCTCAGGGCAGGTGGAGTGACGATTTGCGCAGGACGGCTGGAAAGTGCTGGATGCGAGAGGCCCAAAATCGATCAAGGTGGCAAACATTAGGAGAGGCATATGTCCAGTGCAGTAGACTGACACGGGCTGACGATGATGATGATACAGTTCATAAAAATGGGCATAAGAACTACACATTTGACATTTTGTTCATTGACCTAAAGAAGGCATACGGCATTCTTAATAATTGGTCAGAGTTTCCAAGAAAGGTAGGGCATAGCGAATCTTCGCTCGAATTGAGCTGCCGGTCCGGGGAACGACCTCCACTCTATAGAATACCGCAGCCAAATGACCTCCGGGTAGTGTTTCTGCTGGTGAGTAGGGTTTCCGGAGCTCGTGGGGGGTTAGGATTGGGCCGGTATGGCAGTGGCAACTGACAGGTAACTGACCAGTTACTTGCCAGTTGTCACAGCGACTTGGGCTTCTCTTTCGCTTTCCATCAGGCGTAGGGAAGCCATTATGTCAAGCTACTATAATAAAAAAGCCGACCAGAGACAACAATCTTAACTAATATTATAAAGCTGAAGAGTTTGTTTGTTTGTTTGAACGCGCTAATCTCAGGAACTACTGGTCCGAATTGAAAAATTCTTTTTGTGTTGAATAGACCATTTATCGAGGAAGGCTTTAGGCTATATAACATCACGCTTCAACTATTAGGAGCGAAGAAATAATGGAAAATGTAAAAAAAAAACGGGGAAAAAATAACTATTCCACGCGGACGAAGTCGCAAGCACAGCTAATGACAGATATTTGTGTTAGTTATGTAACCGATATAATCATATTTACTCATTTAAAACCACACGAACACAGCTTACTACTATTCCACGCGGACGAAGTCGCAAGCACAGCTAATGACAGATATTTGTGTTAGTTATGTAACCGATATAATCATATTTACTCATTTAAAACCACACGAACACAGCTTACTACGAGTATAATAACAATGAATTTATTATTACCAGCGAGGCCTAACTGTGAATATTGACAATCAGTCATGAGCAATAATTTGTATCTAAATTTGACATCAAACACGCGGGCGCAGTCCGCAGTTGAATAATGGACGTCAAAAGTGACAATGCAATGTTGCAGTGACACAAAATCTGCAGTCATTGGATATGGGACCTAAACTCTAACATTATTCAGCATAAATTCGACTGGGCCACGTTTAGCTGAAGCGTTAGACCAAACTCAATTTGAATTTCGGAACTAGGTATGGTCCAAAATTCTGAACTTATTGTTAGCAGAGACGAAACTTTGAGTATAATTTATTAAACTATTGTTCAGGTGTGTGTATTGACGGCCCAGATGGTTTAGTGGTTGCAGGTGAAGCTTCAAGAGGGGGGGGGAGAGATGTAAGGAATGTTAAGGAGCAGTCTATATATCTTTTCCCTCCAAGCTGACCTCACCTAACCGTGGTGCATCCTGCCGAATAACAAACGGGGCGCTGGCTTAAGTCAAATCAGATTAGTGACCACGTGGAAATTGGAATGACTAGGTGTGTTAGCTAGCACTAGAAGTCTATCCAGGCTTTTGCTAAGTTACGAGTATGTCTAGACAGAAAAAAACTAACAACAACTATCACTCCAACCCTATTATAGTCCACTGCTGGACATAGGCCTTTCCGGTTGTTCGCCACTTAGGACAGACGTCTGGAGGATATACCCATAATCGCACTGGGCAAGCGGGTTGGCGACCGTAGGGCATAGCTTCTCGCTCCGGTGACGCTGCTGCCCGTCATCGGTTTATAGTATTTAGCTACGCCTTCAATTGTGATGGTTTTACCGCCACCAGTCGGTTGCCAGCTCGTTTGTTATTCGGCACCACGAGCAGGTGAGTTTGGCTTGGAGCGAAATGATGATAGGTCGCTCCCTTACCGAAATGATGATAGGCCGCTCCCTTACCGAAATGATGATAGGCCGCTCCATTACCGAAATGATGATAGGCCGCTCCCTTACCGAAATGATGATAGGCCGCTCCCTTACCGAAATTATGATAGGCCGCTCCCTTACCGAAATGATTATAGGCCGCTCCCTTAACGAAATGCGTCAAGGCATTTCCGACGTAAAAAGTAAAGCAAGCTAGTAGAAATGAAAAAATATATTCATCATCATCATCCTAGCCTTTTTCCCGATTGTCTCAGGTCGGCTTCCTAAACTGAGAGATTCGGCGAGGGCTAAGCTTTTACACAGAGCGATTGCCATCAGACCTCCGCAACACTTAAGGTAAGCTATACCCATTCCCAGTTTAGGCGTCAGAGTTATCATCATCTCTGATATGATGTAACGACTGCTATCTGAGTTGGTAAAGATAGCACCCGGGACCAACAGCTTAACGTGCCTTCCGAAGCACGGAGGAAATCGGTGTCAAATTTTGGTCACCCATCATCGGATTGACCGCGCCAATGGTTGCACAACGTTGCGATCATTGTTAAGCGGACAAGACCGCGGCGCCACCGAGCTGAAAAAATATATTGCTAGTTGCATAATCATTGCACCAATTACGAAGTGTCTATCCCATAGTGACGTAACTCAATCAGTTAGCATATACGCAGCCGGTGACGCGGCTGGCCCGTCCCAGTTATGACCTACATATCTGATTTTGAAACGTCCGTAAAATATTAGCAAATGGCCCGTAAAATATGACCAAAATGGCAGCGGTTTGTTAATAAAGGACATAGTTTTAGCGGATTGCATTTTGATTGGGTTTTCGAAATATGCAATTTATGCTTAGGTGGTGTGAATGAGTATAGCCCCAGTTTACCGGCTAACTCAGTTTTGACGTGTCCCTCTAAACACTTGACATTGGCGAATTATCCGCGTCAACATATACGCGTGATAGAGTCCATATACGAAAAGAAAATGTGAACATGATGTTTTGAAGGCCTCAGTGGCGTTAAATCGTACCCAATCGAATCACTTGAGCATCACCCTATCGTAGTCCACTGCTATACGGCTCCCAGTTGTTTGCCCCGCTGGTCAAACATCTGGAAGCTTTGCCCATAATCTCCACCGTCACAGTAACCTTCTACTTCTCACACCCGTAAAGCAGCCTAACTTAACATCGGACCGTACAGTTTTGAGCTTAATTCTCCTGGTCATTTTCCGGGTCAAGCACAGCGGCTTGACGCGCAATGCAGCCATTGGAAAGGTAACCAAATCAATCACTTATTAGTTGCCACTGCGAAGCTGACCTGTTAGACAACTCTCGCAACACAGAACCCAAAACGTAACTGAAGTTACTTTACGGGTATTTCGCCGAGTGTGCGTAAACCCTGATAGAGCTAAGAAGCTAAACGTAGTCACTTATTCGACTCTTACTACTGACTGACTCGGTGGCTCATTTGGTAGTGACCTCTGTCTTCTGAGCCAAGGGTCGTGGGTTCGATCCCCACACATTACAAACATTAGTGTGCATAAACATGTTTGTATAAATTGGTCTGGGTGTTTTCTTTGTATAATATGTATTATATTTACAAAAAAAAATGTATCTAAGTATGTTTATCAGTTGTTTAGTACCCTTAGTATAAGCTTCGGCTTAGTTTGGGGCTAGATGGCGCTGTGTGGCCCCGCGTGGCATGTCTTGGGGTATTTATTTATTTACTACACCCGTAGAATGAAATGTGGCGGTGATTTGTATTATTTTCTGTCACCGCACGAAAAATTGCGGGTTGATTGACCTCCATTGTCACTCACATGTGTGAGTACCTTTATAATGTTTCAGTTCTATTGTGTATTTAATATTAAGTAAGAATGCAATTATTACGTACTCATAATATAGTTTTTTTTATAGTGGCTCGACATAATGGCTTCCCTACGCCTGATGGAAAGCGAAAGAGAAGCCCAAGTCGCTGTGACAAAGGGCAAGTAACTGGTCAGTCCAAAATCCAAAATCCATCGCTATGGCAACGTTGAAGACACCACAAGTTCCCAGTACACTCCGGCCAGATACGTCAGTAGGTGCCCTCCCTTTGATTCAACGAATATCCATAGCTAGCATACTCAGAATATCTACATACAAACGATTATACGGAACACACTCATATTTGATCACATCTGGGTTACGTAGGCAATAGGATACCTGTGTCTATATTGCTAGTGCACTCCCAAGAGAAATTATGGCGAGTATTCGGTTGCAGTGATAGCATAGGCGCCTGGTTATGCAATGGTTAGATTGTCTTGGCAATAAAATCTGAACTTCGTTGTATATTTGTCACCGGAAAATAGCAAGAATCGTAAGTTGATCAATTTCCTAGGTAGTTGGTTAACTTCAGGAAAATAAAAAACGGCAGTTGAAATGTATTATTTAATGTATGTATTTTAGTAAACTGATTGAAAGATTAGAAGAAATAAAGAACATATGTAACGGAATACAAAAAAGGGGGGAATAAAACAATGGGACTTAGCTCAGCAGATGCTTCCTGAGGGAAAGACGTGGCAGCGCTGGTTTTCAGCTTCTCCTCTGCCCTCTCAAATGTTGGCGGCAAACTTTTGAATGGACTGGTAAATCTTTTGCTACCTATGCATCAAAAATAGTTCAATGTTTTCTAAAGTAATTACATATACTTAGTTTGTTGAGCATTTTATGTTGATTCATCAAAACTTAAATGAACAAGGTACGGAATCCTGTAGTAGATATCAAACAAATCCTCTTCTATCCAACACTTACATTTCGAAAGCTCCATTTATTTGCGAATCACAAAAGACAATATTTTGCTTGTTCTCATTCCGATTACTAGATAGTGGGCAGGAAATTGAAAATGTTTATAGAAATAAGATCTTTCTCAGCTGAAGTGATACGGTTTCGGTTACGTATCCTAACGTGGGCGGTGTCTGAGATATAATCGATGGAGGTATTGTTTTAGCATTATATTTAAATAGAGGTAGGACATAGCGAATCTTCACTCGAATTGAACCGCCCATCCTCGGAAGGATGGAGATCCTTCCCAGGACGGGCGAAACGGGTGGAGACCCTATAGAATACCGCAGCCAAATGGCCTTTGGGTCGTGTTTCTGCCGGTGAGTAGGGTTCCCGGAGCTCGTCTCGTGGGGGGTTAGGGTTCGGCGGGCATGAAGGTGGCAACTGACACAGTAACTGGCCAGTTACTTGCCCGTTGGCACAGCGATTTGGGCTTCTCTTTCGCTTTCCATCAGGCGTAGGGAAGCCATTATGTCGAGCTACTATAAAAAAAAATAACGATTTACTACAGACTACCACAAGGTAGAAGATAGTTAAGAAGAAAGCATTATTCTTACTAGAGATCCGCCTCGGCTTCGAACAGAAAATCATTATTATTTCATTCCACCGCCCATCATCATCAGCCTATCGCAGTCCACTGCTGGACATAGGCCTCAGAGTTGTTCGCCACTTTGGGCAAACATCTGGAGGATTTACCCTCATTGGCCACGCTGGGCAGGCGGGTTGGCGATCACAGGACGGGCTCCTCGCTCCGGTGACGCTGCTGCCCGTCATCGGCCGTGGTATTTATGTACGCCATCAATGGGCCTGTTTCCGTAAAAAATGTAATAAGTCCGTCTTTTAGATTGTTCAAAAATAAAAGACACGTATTTTTTCATTTAGACCAACTTAACTTAGCTAATTTAGACCAAAAATGACAAAGATATAGCCCGTTAAAATTACGCGTGACGTCACAGAGTGGGAGTTTTTTCGCCACTAAGTAACGTCAAAGACCCCCACTCCTAAATTTTGATGCCTTGTATCTTTGTTATTTTTTGTTTAAATGAAAAAAGGAAAAATAAGTTCTAATATATTTTTATAATCTAAAATACGGACTAAATATAATGTAATTATTTTGACCCTGGAAACATCCCCATTGTCATGGTTATACCGCCACCAATCGGTTGACAGAGCCTCGTTTCTTATTCGGCAGGATGCACCACGACCAGGTGAGGGTGGTTTGAAGCGAAAGGATAATGAGTCTCTCCCTTATACCCATTGTTACATTTAATACAGAAACTTTCTTAACAGGAACAGTTTGAATCTATTTTCAGACTACTTAAAAAAGCAAAGTCCTTACAAAAACGCTTATCATTAGGATTATCCCATCGCTTTCAGACAACGCCTCCACTTTTTATTAGACAGATAACGAACACTTCAAAAAAGAATTAAGAACTTCTCCCGCACTCTTAATGTTCAAAACTCAGATTCGAAAGCGAGCAAGGAAGCCCCCGATCCGTATTTAATTGTTATTTACAGTACAACGTTACGTTAACGAGCATTTAATGCTCAACTTTGATCGTAACTCATCCCGAGATGCCGGAGCATTGTTCACGAAACACCCCTTCGTTTTGTCGAGTGTGAGCACGCAATTGTAATCTAACACGGAATTATATATACTAATGCCGCGTGACTATAACTTTCGTACGTATTTTAGTGACAACGCAAAGGTATGGGAGACTTTATGGGAAACGAGGTAGTGAATGTGAAAAGTAATGCATCACTATCATATCGTTTAAAGTACCACAAATCTTCTATCTATCTTCTATCTATACTTATTTAAACCTGTAGAGAGGTAAATTCTGTACATTAAATATATTTTCAAAATAACTATCAGGGGATGATTAGTAATAGACGCTGATCGCAAAAATTCAATCAGTAAAATTTTTGTCTGTCTGTATGTTCGTTATAGAAACAAAAACTACTTGGCACAATTACTTATTCTTCATACTCCTGGGTAGGTTATAGTATACTTTTCATCGCGCTGCGATCAATAGGAGCAGAGCAATGAAGGAAAATGTTGGGAAAACGGGAGAAATTTTTATCTGTATGTTTGAAAGTGCATCACGCAAAAACTACTGCATGGAATTGCATGCGGTTTTCACTAATGTATTGCTAGAGATCTAACAAAATGTTGGTACCATTTTACGGAACTCCGTCATTTTTGAAACCCGATATCCACGCGTGCGACGCCGCTAGCACAGCTGTATATACTAAAATACATACACCCAGACACAGAACAAACACAAGTGTTCATCACACGAATGTTTATCCCGAGTGAGAATCGAACCCACGACCCTTGGTTCAGAAGGTAGGGGAACCAATTGAGCCACTGAGCCAGTCTATACCAGTCAATGTACCTAACATTATGGACAAGTACGACTGAAAACAGAGAGGCTCTAGATTCGAATCTAAAGTTGTTTTAAGCTATGGAACTCTTTGCCGGAGTCCGTGTTCCCTGAGAGATATAGTCCTCAGATTTTCAAGGCGAGAGTGAATCGGTTCTTGTTGGGTGAGCGCGCTCCACCTTAGACTCTAACATCGCTTAAGATCAGGCCAGTTGGGGTCAAGCGCTACCCCATTCGAATATAAAAAAAAATAAAAAAAAAATTCACTGCTGTTGAACTTAGGCCCCTCCAGTTGTTCGGCATTTTGGGCACCTTCAAAAACGTTTGTTGTACAATCTAAGTCGATTTGTTTCTTTCATTATGTGAAGTGTGCCATATGTGTTATTTGTTGTACAAATATTGGAATAAATTCCACGTGGCATCACTTACGTTCCTCAGCCGCGTAGGTAGCACCAAAAACTGTCTGTTTAAAAACATCGTGCGCTGAATGTAACATCTCGCACAAATTATTATTCAGTTTCCAGCTTTGTTTGCCAATAAATTACAAACTTCGACAAGAATGCGGCGAAACTTCTTGAATATCATTAATTTTAACGAACCTACAATCCCCCCATATTAATCAGAATTAGTCGGTCGTTATTTGTTCTAGAATATTCATAAGTGTTTTTAAAGTACCAATGGAGTCCGATGAAAGTTGTATAAGTTCGTAGTGCGCTGGAAACTTTGAGAGGGAATAACAGTAAAAGCGTTAGTGTTATCGGTTTTAATATTCCTTGTAGACTTAGAATAAGGCCATCCCATCTCATCCGCGGATATCGTAAGACGACAAGGGAATATCTGTGTACAGATAATTCTACGGTCATTAGCCCGCCTGCCAGGCGTGGTGACTAAGGCAATGTGAATGATATTGATTGAATCTGAGAGGTAGGGCATAGCGAATCTTCGCTCGAATTGAGCCGTCCGTCCGGGGAAGGACCTCCACCCTATAGAATACCACAGTAAAATGACCTCTGGGTCGTGTTTCTGCCGGTGAGTAGGGTTTCCGGAGCTCGTGGGGGGTTAGGGTTAGGCCGGCATGGCGGTGGCAACTGACAGATAACTGACCAGTTACTTGCCCGTTGTCACAGCGACTTAGCTTCTCTTTCGCAATCCATAAGGCGTAGGGAAGCCATTATGTCGAGCTTCCATAAAAAAAAAGTATGTTGCCGCATCTACTTGGAACTCTTCCGCTTTCCATCAGTCAACGGAAGGGCGCTATGCAGTGCTTAAAAATCTTTTACACAGCTAGCAAAGTAACAGATCAAATTTCAATTTGGACGCTTCTACAGCCGATCCAATTTCCGACATAAAAGTAAGCTAGCTATGTTAAAGCACGTTCCCATCTTTAAAAACAAACACAAACTCGGCGCCAAGATTGAGCTCCGCTGCCTGAGTCACGCTCTGCCTATTAAGTGTCGAACTAGAGCGATATTAAGGTCTTCTTACTACTCGATAAGTTTTCTGTAAGGCTTCGGAGTCTTCCAACAACCCATGACATTTGCAGCCAAATTATACTCCCTTGCCCAAACACCACAGCAAGGAAAACCAATAAATGATAAATAAATAACCCAAAACATGCCACGCTGGGCCACACGAAGAGCCGAATAACAAAGGAGGCGCTGGCAACCGACTGGTATAACCATCACAATTGAAGTGTAGCTAAATACCACAGGACGATGACAAGCAGCAGCTGCCCAGCGTAGCGATTATAGGAAAACCTTTAGATGTTTGACGCAATTGGCGAACAACTAGAGAGGCCCATGTCCAGCAGTGGACTGCGATAGGTTAATAATAAATAAAATAAATTTATTTTCGACTATGGTCCATATATTGTTAGTATACAAGCGACTTAATGATGACGAACAAACACTGCAGCTAAAAAACCAACAAGTCAACATAAATTAATTACATTTGCAACAAACTAGAGCGGCACGCTTGAATCTTTCTTCTTTTTCTCTTTAGTTTTAGTTATGAACTAACTTAGACTTATAACTTAGTTATGAAACGGTCGAACATAGCATGGCTCACGCATAGATTTATAATGCCTCACGTATATTTTTTAATCTCTGAACTCCAGAACCTTGGTTTCCGTTCTGGGCAACAACGAGGCAATCAAGTCAATGCACCATTTTTTTAGAGGGGAATGCATTATGCACCTTCATGCCGCCTCCGAGAGGAGTCGACATGGTATGTGGGACTCACCTCCTAAAAGGGGAGGGCTTACCCACTCAACCCTCCTGTCTTGCCAGTAGGCAGCAAGTAGCAGGGACACGGGTAGCGCCGAAGCATACGGCCACATCCCTGACTGTCCTGGACAGCCGCAGATGACAAGCGGCCGGCACTTCTGGTCCGGGGTGAGCAAATACCCCCGGCTTCTGGAGAGCGTTAGAATGCTTCCCGGGCGGACCTCGTACAACGGTGTGGCTGCCACCACACCATCACTCACCATAATTAGACTGGTCGAATCAGTGATACTCTCAAAAGTTAACTATGCAGATGCCGTGTTTGGCAACTGTCTATTGGCACGCACTAAGAAAGCAATACAGCGTCTCCAAAACGCATGTGCTCGCTTCTGTTTCCCCATCCCCAGCCGTTCCCATGTCACTCCCTACCTGAATCATAACAATTTAATGAAAATGGCCTCTCGACAAACTATCCACTTTGCTTCTCTACTCTTTGGTGTCATAAAAAATAAAGAACCATCATATTTATACGATAAACTAAAATTTGCGCAGTGTAAAGTAAGAATCGCACCACGTCTCTTATGTCCACAGCACGGAACAGCTGCGTTTCGTGGCAGTTTTCGTTATGCTGCCACGAAGTGCTGGAATAATTTGCCACCGCCGATTAGGAACTCTCAAACAGTTTATACTTTCAAACGAAATTTAAAAAGATTCCTTCTCGGTGAACAAAATACTGCTTAATTGTTGTGCTGTGCGCTCCCTAAATATAATAACATCTAAGGATCTACTGGGTTATACCTTGTATTATGGATTACGTAGATATGTGCTTACTTACTCGCTTCGCTTATTCATTTATTTCATTTTATAGTATATTATTTCATTTTATAGTATATTATTACTCTTCACCTGTTTATTTATATGTTATCCCTTTTTATAAAAAATATGTAAACACACTTCGCATCACTTATATATGTATATTAATATTCTTCGTCCATGCATGTAGCGCTCCTCTGTTTAAGGTGTCACTGAAAACCAGCGTCGCGGCGCCCCCGCGCCACGACACATGCTGAGTGGCAGCCTATTTGGATGCATACCTTATTATTTGTCCATGTAACTAGACTTAAGTAACCCAACAAATTGTAGATAAGTATGCTCCAAATAAATTTATTTTCATTTCATTTTCATTTCATTTCATAATTCAACATTGATCCACGCATTTAGCGCACTCAAGGCCGACCGTTCTTTGATACTTATCTACCCGCCACTCACTCTTGCAGTGTTCACGGAAGCTACAAATCTGTGTGCGGACCGCTCGCTCCATAACCTCAATTTACATTCGCGGCAGAGCTGAAATGGTGAAATATTTTCATGGCTTTAAAATATGAGTTCAGGTAAAATGCGCCGCGAATTTGTTGTCAGTCAGCAGATAAGCGCGGCTCTTCCTGAATACACGGCTGGCGGGTAGCAGGATAGTTTTATACAGAGAACGCAATGTAAGCTGACGGCAAGCAATTAAGCACGCGGTTTTCTAATTAAATGGAATGGAAACCGTTTGGTTTTTTTTTTTTTTAGTGGCTCGGCATAATGGCTCCCCCCCACACGATGAAAAACGAAAGAGAATCCCAAGTCGCTGTGACAACCGGTCAGATAATTACTTATCCGTTGCCACGAGCTCCGGAATCCCTACTCACCGGCATAAACACGACCCGGTGGTCATTTGGCTGCGGTATTCTATAGGGTGGAGGTCCTTCCCCGGACGGGCGGCTCAATTCAAGCAAAGATTTGCTATGCCCTACCTCTCTTGAATAAGTACGCGGTTATAGGATTTCTAAGTAAATAGAATGGTATGGAATAAATCTCTACTTAATCAAAGTTAGAGATCTAAATAGTGACCCTTAAATAGCGCCTCGTTTTTTATTCGGCAGGATGCACCACGGGCAGGTGAGGTTGGCTTGGAACGAAAAGATGATATGCCGCTCCCTTATGTCGTGTGGTACATATAACAGAATGGACTTTTTTTATCCTTCCAATCAATCAACCAATATCCCTGGTCCACCCACTGCTTAACGTAGGCCTTCTTTAATCCACGCCACATTTTTTTTTATCCCTTGCAAACAACACTACAACTACAACTGATAAACTTACTTAAATAAATACATGTTATACATAGAAAATACCCCGACAATACGAACAGACATGTTCATGAAAAACACTATTCACTTTACACGCACTATTTACATGGCCACATCTAAACCGACCTACTCTATGCACCCGCATGCTTGTACCGTAGAAGATGTGTGGCAGCGTTTACTATAAGCCGGTATGCACTTACAGCAGACGTAGGGCGAATAAATGTGATATTACCGTCATAGTGCAGTGTAGCGCAGTCACAGTAAAGCAATGAGGTGTGTGACGGGTGCATTTTAATATGAAAACTTACATAATTAAAAATGCCTTTTCAAGACGATTAAAAGGTATGCTATTTGCGTGGTCTAAAAGCTCACTATAAGAGAATGCTCGTAGCATTAAGTTCGCTTTTTGTACCATTGTGTACAATAAAGTCTATTAAATAGATAAATAGGGATGTAATGTAACCTGTATCATATTTTCGCTCACCTGTCCGTGGTGCATCCTGCCGAATAACAATGACTTTAGCAACGGACTGGTAAGCCGTGGTATTTAGCTACACCTTTAATCGTGATGGGTGGCGATATAACCATCACAAATTAGAAGGTGGAGCTAAATTCCACCGACCGATGACGGGCAGCAGCGTCACCGAAGCGAGAAGCTACGCCCTGAGATCGCCAACCAGCCTGCCTTACGTGGGAATTATAGGCAAAATAGATGAAAAAAAATGGTGAAGAACTGGAGAACCCTATGTCCCGAAGTGAACCGCGATAGGCTAATGTAAAAAAATATATTTTAAAAAGATGCAACTGACAGGTAAATGACCAGTTACTTGCCCGTTGTCACAGCGAATTGGGCTTCTCTTTCGCTTTCTATTAGTGTAAGGAAGCCATTAGATAGATAGATAGGTCTTCTTTATTATACAAACATTTATAGACAAGGTATTACACAGACAATAAATTAGTGGTACAATTTAGGCGGTCTTATCGCTAGTAAGCGATCTCTTCCAGACCACCTTCAGGTAGAGATATTCTGAAGAGAGAGGCAAAATCGTGCAAACTGTTTAGTTATATTATGTCTAGCTACTAAAAAAGATGCATTTATCATGTTCGTTGCTGCCGCTCACTGCACTGTGGACAATGCTACCATTTTCTTTATAAATGACAAGTCTTTTAGCCTACCGGATATCTCGCGGAGACTTTCTTTATCATGTTGACGTTTACGGGCTATTTGCCACGTGACTGATTCCTTCGCGTATATTCACTTTATGAAACGCACTTAGTACAAGTAATTTGGAAAGAAATTGTGTGAACTTTGGTACGTTAGTAAAGTGTTTCTGCTACTTGTGGCGGTCTGCGGACGTTGAGGATATGAAATCTTTTGTCTCTATCTAATACATTTCTCTCTCTCTCTCCTCAGAGACAGAAGAGAGACATACAGAGAGAAGAGTTACAGCTGTTGTGTCTCGTGTCTCTAGAATACAATTTAAACTTTCGAATTGCAACGTACACGTTGTAGACATGAAGTATTCGGAATTAACTACGCATATTGAAATCCCCAACATTTCATTTCTTTCTAGGACAAATTCTTATCTACACTGACATTATAAAGAGGAAAGATTTGTATTTTTGTATGTAACGAATAAACTAACAAGTACTGGACCAATTTCAAAAATTCTTTTTTTATTAGAAAGCTACATTATCACTGAGTCCCATGGGCATATGTTATCTGAAACGCCCGAAGCGAAGCGAGGGCGGATCGCTAATTATTATACAAAATGGGTATTTTGGGTTTGGCTTTGGCCATTGCGAAGTCTAAGTCAAGAAATAGCCAATACCATCACTTATCAGTTTGTGTTTCTCTTCCATTTTCCTCAATGCGAACGAGGACAGTAGGCCAAAATGCTGTGCTAGAAGAAAAGCCTGTACAGACCTTTGTCTAAAGAAAGCGAATCAATGACGTCACATTTCACTTCATAAACTTACCCAGCGACCTTCAAAGTGAACAGCTCATTAGCCAACTTTATATACTCAGAGGCATTTCACAAGGCTCTTTAAAGAATACAGGGCTAAAACATTATCATCTCGGTGTCTCGTCCAGTACATTACCTCTTTATCTTCCGTTTCTACGCCACTGCCTTTTATGACTGTGAAATCTGTATAGCTTTAAAACTCTTTATGTAACAGGCTATTCGCGAGATGTTTTATGTGTGAGGAATTGTTATTACCGCGATATTATGTGATGGAATATGGCTGGGTTGAACGTTAGTTTAGTAAATCGCCAGAGGATCTATTGGTTGTACCATCAGATTATGAACATGAAAGATTGAGAGTACAGCTTTGTTATGTAATGCTTCCTTCTTTTTCAGCGAAGCATGGCATAATGGCTTCCCTACGCCTGATGATAAGCAAAAGAGAATCCTATAAACTGGGAATTTAGCAGTCTCCTTGGAAATTAGCGAATTCAAACTTAAAATAATGTTTTATTTACAACTCAAATTAATATTCAGCAGCAGCTTAGCTACGCCTTCATTTGTGATGGTTGTACCGCCACCAGTCGGTTGCCAGCGCCTTGTTGTTATTCGGCAGGATGCACCATGCGCAGGTGAGGTTGGCTTGGAGCGAAAAGATGATAGATAAATTAACATACCGGATCAAAACTGACCCGGTTACCATACCTCAACAATGAACGATGAAAAACATGTAATTGAAAAATACATTCGGTAACATTTATCACTCTATCTGACAAGATAACGATTAACTCCGATTAAAGGGCAATGATATCACAGTCGCGTGTAGTTTAGTCTTCGAATGAGTGGTGTATGTGTTGGTTAATCTGATAAAATGGCTAAGAATGTTAAAAATAAAAAGGTTGAAGTGAAAGCGACGAAAAGTAATGTGACTAAAAAGAGTTCAAATGTAAGTTAGATTGTCAGCTATGTAATATAAATGTATGTTTAATATACCAATAAATACTATATGGAATAGTTATATTTGTCCATTTAGATAAAGTGCCGATGAATTCCTATTCAATTAAAAGTTCGTATAATAGAGCTAGTGATGTGATAAATATCAATGTATCAGGCACATCACATGTATACAAGTAGCCTCCTTTACCAAAAAAAGTAGCTTGAGCGCTTGTGTTATAGCTATTAGAACAACGAAGTATCACAAAATATATACCTGCGTAAATACAACTACAAACACCCAGATACGGAAGAAACACAAATGCTTATCACACAAATGTTCGTCTAGGTGGGAATTAAACCCACGACTCTTGGGTTAGGAGGCGGGGACCACTACCAAGTTAGCTATCCACCAATGAGCCACTCAAGAAGAATGCACATAGTACCTATTGATGGGCGCCTGATTATGTCGAAGACTCCTTGACTATCCAATGGTTGGAAGCGATGGTCGATGGCATAAGTATCAAAGACTCGATATGAACTTACCTTGAACTTATTACATTGTCATTGTAAAAATTGTTACAATAACAAACCTTATCTTATTCACTGACGTGTAGGATTGAATACCGGTCAATTGTTATATTTTAATCCCGATAAGCTGAGAGTTAATATTAGCGATATAAAACTACCTAATTGATTTGCTAGCATTCAAAATCATCATTAATATTTCAAAACCCTAAACCCAATAGTTTTTTGTGTTATTCCTGAGTCAATCTAGTGCAACCATTTTGAAGCACAATTAATTTTTTATTATGTCTCATTAGATCCCTCGACAGTCAAAGGGTTAAACAAAAACATTTCTTATATTCCAGTGTTGCCTCATAATAACATCGCTCATAGTTGTATCAATAGCAGTACTTTCATACAAAGTGCACGAAAATGTAACGTATGTACCGGACATGCCAGAAGTGCATCTGAACGAGTGGTGGGGCCCTAACAATACCAGAGAAATACAAGACACTTCTATAAGGCCGTTTAGGATCGTCTTTAGTGATTCTGTGAGTATGAATTTGAGTGTCATCGCCATTTTTTAATGTTCATCATCATCATCAGCCTATTGCAGTCCACTGCTGGGGTCCACGCCACTTAGGGCAAATATGCGAAGGATATACCCATAATCGCCACGCTAGGCAGACGCGTTGGTAATTGAAATGAATAGCTTCTCGCTCCCGCTGATGCCCATCATCGGATTTCGGTATTTAGCTACACCTTCCATTGTAATAGGCATACCGCTACCAGTCGGTTGCCAGAGCTTCGTTATCCGACAGGACGTACCACGGGCCTGTGAGAGTGGTTGAATCAAAAAGATGATGGGTTAATGTTACTTTTACTTCGTGTCATAGCTGGTGATACTTTGACACTTATGTTCTGTTCTTACAAAAATTTCCAGATGGATACAGACTTCCGTAAAAGGGTCGAAAACTACCGCCAGTTAGTCAGACCAAAGACCTTCGAAGGGGCCGGTTGGACTTACGGCGTCAACTCTGAAGGGTTCGGTCAGTTCTTCGCCTATTGGATCTTCCAGTACAAGTTGAAATCCCGCGAAAGGTTCCTGAACCAATACAATCATTTTAAGACCAACGTTCAAGGCCTGGATATCCATTTTATGCATGTGAAGCCCAAAGTGGAGAAAAATGTTAAGGTATGTGTATATTTTGTACTAGCACATTATGATGGTTTCCCTACGCTTGATGGAAGGCGAAAGAGAAGCCCAAGGCAACGGGTAAGTAGATAATTATTGGCCAGTCACCGTCATGCCGGCCGGAAAGATGCTGAGAATCCCAGAAGGCATCAATGAAAAGAGAAAACACATTTAAAATGACAATGAGTTCCACATCTTGACAATGCGGCAAAGAGAAGAATCGCTGAACTCTTTCGTTCGGGAATGAATGTTCTCTGTGGTGAAACTTTGACTACCTATGCAGGTCAGCACGTGTGGTTCTGCAGCGGAAGAGGGAAGATGATGGTGTTGAATACCATTGATTATGTCTCAGTAATACGTAAATTAGTTCATAGTGCTGTTCCTAGATGGATACTTATTAATGGCATTGTACAATCGTGATGTCTTCTGCTATTCATTTCTTTGGCTGTTAGTATTCCGACTTAATAAATAAATTTACAACGGTGATTGTAATGAAATCTTTCATAACAGTCACAAAGACAAGTGGCTTTAGATGTGTCCCTTGTGAAACCTCCAAGTTTACAAATTTTAACAGAAAAATACTTTTTTACAGATTTTAATTTTAACAGAAAAATTTACATAGATTAGTAATTTGTCTAATGATTCGTGAAACCTTTGTTTTAGACGGCAAATAGAAAACATAAAAGGTTTACTCCACTAATGACTGTTGCGTTCAGCAATTAGTTTTAGATCTTGATTAATGGAAAAGGGTTTCGATTGTTTCCCATTCGGTTTCTCTACAGGTATTACCACTCCTGCTTCTCCACGGCTGGCCGGGATCATTCCGCGAGTTCTACGAGGCTATCCCACTCCTTACCACCCCAAGACCTGGTCGTGACTTCGTCTTTGAAGTTATAGTTCCTAGTCTTCCAGGATATGGGTATTCACAGGTAAGATTTTGTAAATGTCTTTGTTCACGAAACACGCATACTGCTGTAAAGTTATATGAAATGGCATCTACGGATAGAATGATAAATGAAGTATCTAGTAACGACTTATCCAAGTTAGGGTTTCTCTTATCAAATTCGATGTCTAAGCATTGTCACTGTCCAATTATTTACGTTAGAACAACAATAGTTATCTAATTCGATTCTACTTCCGAAGAGTTCTGAATAGACGGACAGGTTATAAACTAAAAGAAATTTTATTAGAATAAAGGTAAAATTTACAATTTAATCTTAAATTGTAATTTAGTCTGCATAAGAACACCTTTATCTGAAACCTAACTTTTATTGTAAACGCATTGTGTTTTATAAGATTTTATACTTTGATTGTATTTATGCAATTTTCGTATATATTTTTAAACTCATATCTTATTATAGGGAGAAATACAAGGAATTTAAATAATGTTTTTACAATCGTTTCAACTTTTTCAAACTCTAAACAAAGTTGGTCTTAGAATAACAATTTAAACGTAACCTTTTCAGCTTTGTTTATTTTTGAAGTTTTGTTTTGGAAACTTACTTTATGCTCAACCGGTGGGCTGTTAATATTGTTCAAAATTATACTAGCTAGATTATGATAAATTTATTAAGATTCGACGATATATAAGTTAAGAGCAGCATAATTATCACTTATTCATTCAGCTCTATAATAATAACTTATATCTAAACTTTTAATATTTTTATTGTAAAAAATGTAATCAATATTTTGGATATTAATCACATCCATACACATAAAAATGCTTCTTCCATTTAAATTTCGTTAGTCTACTCAATATAATTTCAAAGGATGAAGATTTTCTTACACAAACCAATAACCATGAATAAAAATCTGCGGGTAGGAATGAAGCAAATAAATCACGTTTAAATGAAAGAAATGAGAGCAGTTGCAATAAATACAATTCTAATCAACCTTTTATATTCACAGGCGGCAGTAAGACCAGGCCTCTCCACGATCAAAGTAGCCATAGTCTTGAGGAACCTGATGAAACGACTGGGTTTCAAGCAATTTTACGTTCAAGGAGGAGACATGGGCCACATAATAGGGTCCGGCATGGCTACCTTATTCCCTAAGGACGTCATAGGGTACCATACAAACTTGGCATTCTCTATCACCAAGGTTTCAACACACGTTTGGGTCTGGGGAGCGATTTGGCCAAGCTTAGTAGAAAACGAATATACGGATAGAATGTACCCCTTGAAGGAAAAAATTGAGTTTTTCTTGGAAGAATCAGGATATGCTCATATGCATACCACAAAGCCTGATACTTTAGGTAAGTTACATGATTTTCATCTTTAGTATAAATATCAAAATGCGCATAATTACTTGTAAGCCTTACGACCGCTTAAGCTGGTAGTTTCAAACAAGATAATGGTACCGTCTTGCTGCCCGACACCACTCAGTTCTGGTTACATGAAGTGATAACATTATGTATCAAATACTTAAGTACTTCTTTTGCAAATGTTAACACTTATATTTATTGTAGAAAAGAATTAACTACCAAACTAACTACCAAAACGAATCTGCAGAGAGTTACCAGCTAGTAATACATCAGTACGACGATAATAACATTGCACAAATTTTCCCCAGGCATAGCACTTCAGGAATCTCCAGCCGGTCTTGCTGCTTACATTCTGGAGAAATTTGTCATTGGAACAACCCGTGATGGGAAGTTTAAGGAAGATGGCGGCTTAGAGGGCGTGTTCTCCAAGGACGCTCTTCTAGACAATATTATGATCTACTGGGCCACTGGCACCATCACTACCTCTATGAGACTGTACGCGGAAACAACAAAGTCGGAGCTGGAGAAAACCATACGATTGTAAGTCATCTTCTTCTTTCTCAAAGTCAATGTCTTTCAAATCCACGAATTGTCGAGATTAGTAAAAAAAAAGCTATACAAAAACCGGAATTTAACTATCTAGCAAAGAGTTTTGTTTCTTTTAATTTCGTTGAGTGAAGCGGCAAGTGTTTCTGACCCGCGATAGTTGTTACCTTTGAGGTTTGTTTATTCTATAATTAGAATAAATTCTAGCTTAACGTAAGCTAGTTATTTATTCTCAGCTCTCACTCTCTTTCTCTGAAATAGATGTGATAATACAATACTAATTTGGACACAGTGTGGGGAAAATACATCCTTATCAGGATTCATTTCATTCGTTAATTTTTGAATATAAAAAGATATTGCTTGCATAAAATAAGCGTTTATGATAACTTGGTAACGAGGATCAAATTCAATCTCTAATTTAGGATATTATCTCTATCCACCTATATCTCTGACCTTATATTCTTTAGAGCCTTACAAATGTACCTTACGCTCTGTCCAGATTAAACCCTATCTTAATAAATAATAATAAATAACCCAAGACATGCCACGCTGGGCCACTCAGCGCCACCTAGCCCCAAACTAAGCCGAAGCTTGTACTATGGGTACTAGACAACTGATAAACTTACATAAATACATTTTTTTTTTGTAAATTAATACATTTTTTTTTTATTCCATGACATGCCACGCTGGGCCACATAGCGCCATCTAGCCCCAAACTAAGCCGAAGCTTGTACTATGGGTACTAAACAACTGATAAACTTACTTAGATACAATATTTTTTTGTAAATAAATACATATTATACATAGAAAACACCCAGACCAATACAAACAGACATGTTCATGCACACAAATGTTTGTACTGTGCGGGGATCGAACCCACAATCCTTGGCTCAGAAGGCAGAGGGCACTACCATATGAGCCACCGAGCCTGTCATCGCAATTAATTAATAATCGCATTCTATACTTTCAGGATCCCAACAGAAGTACCCACGTGGGCATTACGACTAAAGTACGAGCTCTTCTTCACCCCTGAATGGTTGCTAAAGAGGAAGTACCCCAACCTCCTCGGCACTACAACTCTTGAGGAGGGAGGCCACTTCGCTGCCTTGGAGAAACCCA
The DNA here is from genome assembly GCA_031163375.1 of Conogethes punctiferalis. Taxonomy (NCBI): domain Eukaryota; kingdom Metazoa; phylum Arthropoda; class Insecta; order Lepidoptera; family Crambidae; genus Conogethes; species Conogethes punctiferalis. Next base: position 2,858,811 of record CM062102.1, read on the forward strand.
CCATTTTCGCTGATGATGTGTTCGAAGCTGTTGGCAAATTCCAGGAGTTTCATAGAAAGAGATAACTGATTTTATGTGAACAGAATTAATGAGTTGTTTACAAATGGTTGTTTTTTCATTCATACCTTTTTAAAATTGATAAATACACTCTAGTTGAGATCTTTGATATATATTGTCTGGCTCGATGTCTCAATTGGTAGTGACCCCTGCCTTCTGAACCAAGGGTCGTGGGTTCGATTCCCACCCGGGACAAACATTCGTGTGTTTGTTCCGTGTCTGGGTGTTTATATTTGTATTTAAGTATTTATTTGTGGTACCTTCGTTGTTATGACACCCATAACACAAGTGCTTAAGCTACTTACTTTGGGGTCGGAGCAATGTATGTGATGTTGTCTGATATTATATATTATATTCTTTAATTGGGATGATGACTAAAAAATAATTTAATGTCCATCAGATAGATTAATGAAAAATATTGGATACGTATTTTTTATTTTGCCTCTTGTTCAAAAACTTACGAAGATACATTGATTTTAAATGTCACATGACGTCACGTTAGAGTACAATATACTCTAACGTGACGTAGTTAGCCCCCACTCCGTAACTTTAATGCGCTATATCTAAGTATTTTCTTGTTATTTCGACAAAACAAAAAATACGGGTCTTATATTTTTTTACTATCTAAGAGACGGACTAATTATTTTCTTCATTTTCATACCTTGTCATCATCCGTATTGTAACCAAGAGTAATGACACCTCACATCATCATCAACCTATTGCAGTCCACTTTTTAGGTCTCTCCAGTTGTTCGCCAATTTGGTCAAACATCTGAAGGCTTAATCCATATTCGTCACGTTAGGCAGGTGGGTGTGCGATCCTTCGGACCACTCCCATGACTCCCCCCTAGAAGGGGAGCCTGTTGGGGTCTGTCCTGACCAGGCCGCGTCGGTGATGTCTTGGTGGACATACATAGTACCCTCGACACCACCTTTAAGGCGCATGACGAAGGGGCCGGGGTTTTTAGTGGGTATTACCTGCCTCACTTCCATCTTCGAGGCGGGGTGAGTCCCACATACCCCGCTGCTCCCCCAAGCAGCGGGAATGCCGCTAATTTCCGCTGCTTGGGGGAGTTTAAATGCATTTTAAATCCAATGACGCTGCTGCCCCTCGTCTACCTGTGGTATATACCTAACTACGTTTTTACCGTATTGCTTATACCGTCACCAGTCGGTTGATTAAAACCCATCAACCAACCAACTCGGAAGTACTGGGTGTACTTTCGAACAAAAAAGAACTTTTCAAATCGGTTCACAATTCTCGGAGATATGGTAACAAACATACTTACAACAAAAAAATCAGTCTTATTGAGAACCACCTCCTTTATTTTGAAGTCTGTTAAAAATTCCAATACACTGAGGTTTTATTACAACAGTTCTCCAGAACTTCTATAACTAGTTCTCACGTTCACAGCACTTAACTGCAGCGCGAGTAAAGCATATACATTTGCACAGCGAGCGACTAAAGCAAAACTAAACGGGCGGCTAAATAAGTTGCTCCGGCAACTAAATAACTTTTTCCGTGGAGTAGGCAACGCGATTTCCCTCGGTCTAGACAGACCGAGGCTGCGGTTTCCGCTCTAACTGAATTGCACGCGTCTGTCTACATTTTAGAGTTCCCTCGTTTCGACGCGTGACTGACAATGGTGGATCAAGAATTGTTAATCCCTTGAACAAATGAGTCACGATGGAAAATCTATTTTAATCAATGCTGGACAAAGGCTTCTCCAGTTGTTCGCCACTTATGGCAAACATATGGAGGATAAACCCATAATCGCCACGCTGTTTGGGCGGATTGGCGATCGCAGGGCGTAGCTTCTTGCTCCGGCGACGTTTTTTCTAGAGGGGTATGCGTTAAGCGCCTTCATGCCGCCATGGCATGGTGTGAGGGACTCGTACCTCCCAAAATAGGAGGGCATACCCACTAAACTCCCCTGTGTCGCCAGTGGCAAGCAAGAAGCAGCGACATGGGTAGCGCCGAAGCATACGGCCACATCCCTGCCCTGGCCAGCCACAGATGACAAGTGGCCTGCACTTCTGGTCCGGAAAGCGTGGAATGCACCTCGGGTGGACCTCTTTCAAAGTGTGGCTGCACCTACCACACTGTCTGCCCCATTGAGTGGTTTGCGCCCCCGCGTTTACCACTCCGAGCACGGAGGAGGGGCTCAGAGGGCATACGGCGCGTTGTATGCCCTCCGACGACGCCCAGGCCGGGGGCGGCGTAGAGCGGCACGTCTGCTGCGGGGGTTTGTAAGGCCTACTTCAACACCACAGGGTCGGCACCATGCCTCAATATGATGAGCCGGCAGGGTATACCCACGAAAAATCAGGGTCCCCCACATATTAAAACTGAACAAATGAATTCGGAAATAGAATCCGATGGAATACGACGCAACTCAACCTTAACTGATTTTTTATATAAGATTGTGTGCTCTCAAACTTAGTTGTGAAAGTTCGCTATTTGAAAGCCCCACTAAGCGTTTAAGTTTTTTCGGAGTTGCGGTGCTCATAGAACTTTTTCTAGGAACTTCAACAGAAAATGACTGAGTTGGTAGAAATACGCATTACATTATGGTAGCTAAATAAATACTTCTTTTTAACCGTTACCACATTACTGGCGTTACCCGTGTCCTTGCAACTTGTTGCCCATTGGCGACACCGGGGGGCTTAGTAGGTATACCCTCCCATTTCGGGAGGTATGAGTCCCATACACCATGTCACCTCCTCCGGAGGTGGCATGACGGTCCCTCTAAAAAAGGGGCTTCTCCTCCTCCTATCTAGCGAAGAATACCAGCAGTTCTTCTAAGGCCATAAGCCCTTCATAGAGCATTCCACTATTGTCGGTTCTCTGGCAGACATGACCAGTCCACTGCCACTTCAGCGTACTAATCCTCCGGGCTATAAACACATAGTACCTACACTACTTCACCTATCCCTGAGAAGGCATTAAGAGGCAGGAGTAATCTCCCGACTATTGTTCCCCAATGTTTGGCGTCGTTCAAGGTTCGACTCGCCGCAAATCTCCTGGCTTATGAATAATACGATATAATTCGCTCCGCTTAATGACGCCCGTCTGTAATTTACTGAGATACAGTTCGGGGTACTCCCGGTAATGTCGTTGAGTTAGCTAGCATGTTATTACAAAAAAATATATTAAATAAATAACCCAAGATTGCCACGCTCGGCCACACATGGCCATCTAGCCCCAAACTAAGCCGAAGCTTGTACTATGGGTACTAGACAACTGATAAACTTACTTAAATACTTTTTTTTTGTAGATAAATACATATTATACATAGAGAACTCCCAGACCAATACAAACAGACATGTTCATGAATAGAAATGTTTGTACTGTGCGGGAATCGACCCCACGACCCTTTGCTCAGAGGGCAGAGGTCACTACCAAATGAGCCATCGAGCCAGTGATATTTAGCTACCTACGCCTTCAAATTGTGATGGATATACCGCCACCAGTCGGTTGCCAGCGCCTCGTTTGTTATTCCACAGGATGCACCACAGGCAGGTGAGCTTAGCTTAAAGCGAAAAGATGATAAGCCGCTCCCTTACATCTCTTACATAAATATGTATTTATTTACAAAAACATGCATTTATGTAAGTTTATCAGTTGTCTAGTGCCCTAGTACAAGCTTCGGCTTAGTTTGATGGCGCTGAGTGGCCCAGCGTGGCATGTCTTGGGTTATTTATTACCTAAGTAAAAAGTCTCTGGTAGGAAAAAAGTGTGACGTGCAAAAGTATTACTAGTGAATCTATTTGCAGAAATAAACTATTTTATATTTTATTTTCTTTTCTACTTAGCACTTGGCATCCAATACGTGACATCAACGCGACGCGCCACGCTATACATATTCGATGGCCCTCAACATTAATGCGAGCGCTCCAATATGTAAATTGATTGATAAACGGATATTACTGTACGTAGAGTAAGCAAATGTTGATTTATTTATTGAGCCACCAGATACTGTTAACAAGTCTTGATTGGTGAATTAATTATGTACGTACGCAAACAATGAATAAAGGTTACGAGCAATTTAGATTTAATTAAATTTGATTTTAATCCTAATAAATCCTTGTTTATTGAAAACATATGAAGGGATAATCCACTGTAATAATGATGAATGTCTTTTGTATTTTGCTTTGAGATATATTGGGCTTTAAGTTAAAAAAAAAAAACAGTGTTAAATAAACAGCTAGAGAGATGGACCTTTTTTCCGGTCTGGCAATCGGGATGAGTGAAGGGAACTGTTCCTTTGCTCAGCAGTGGAACAGTACTAGTAACAGTAGTAAAAATAACCAAAACAAATTCAAGTATATTTGGACAATCATCATTATTGCAGTGGACCCTTCATATATGTGGTCCTGTTATAGCCTGACAGCCCAAATAGCGATTATCTGGTCCGATGGCTCATTTAGTAGTGACCTCTGCCTCTTGAACCAATGGTCGTGGGTTCGATCCCCGTCAGTACAAACATTTGTGTGCATGAACATGTCTTTGGGTATCCATAAAACCTATTCATAGACAACACTTGAGTGGCGATCGGCACTGTGTGTTCCTTTAAATGAACGCATAACTAAGGGAGTCAGCTAGCTATATTACGCAACGCACAGTAACATTTTGAGCACAGGTTACGTCTAGAAGGGTACTTGTGCGTTCGTGCGATGCATAGTAAACTATGTGAATACGGCCGTCATCATCATCATCAGCCTATTGCAGTCCACTGCTGGACCTATAGGAGGATATACCCATCTGGAGGATATACCCATATTCGCCACGCTGGGCAGGCGGGTTGGCGATTGCAGGGCGTAGCTTCTCGCTCCGGTAACGCTGCTGCCCGTCATCGGTTTGTGGTATTAGTGCCTTCAATTGTGATGGTTATACCGCCACCGGTCGGTTGACAGCGCCTCGTTTGTTATTCGTCAGGATGCACCTCGGGCAGGTGAGGTTGGCTTGGAGCGGAATAATGATAGGTCGCATACATCCCCATCGATCATACGGACGTCTGTCAGTACTTAATAATAATAATACTTTATTGCCAAAAGACACATCTTAACTTTTTAATATTATAAAGCTGAAGAGTTTGTTTGTTTGTTTGTTTGTTTGAACGCGCTAATCTCAGGAACTACTGGTCCGAACTGAAGAATTCTTTTTGTGTTGAATAGACCATTTATCGAGGAAGGCTTTAGGCTATATGACATCACGCTGCAACTATTAGGAGCGAAGAAATAATGAAAAATGTAAAAAAAAAAACGGGGAAAAATAACTATTCCACGCGGACGAAGTCGCGAGCACAGCTAGTTTACATAATAAAATTAAGATTTTTGCAATGGGCCCCAAACTAGGAAGCCCTGTATCTTGGGGACCCTAAACTTGGGGACTTATAGGTACAAAGGTAATCTTCAGCTTCAGACTAAGTGGTTGTTATTGTCTACCGTCCTCTATTTATCCCTTTCTCCACAACATGACGAACCAACAATCAGACATCAGACGGCGCACAAGACGGATAGTCTCCCTTCACGGGAGCGATTGTACAAACGCGAATTAATTAGCGGGGCGCAAGTAATGACCGCCGGTATCGGAACAACAATACTCCATTGTCTGTGCTCCGAGCATCTCTTAATGCAGCCGCGGCTTGGTGAAGCCGTGCCATAGACAAGTGTGCGGCCTTTTGTTTTGTTGCCTTGTGTTGGAATTTTAGGATCATCATCATCATCACTGCTGGACATAGGCCTCTCCAGTTATTCGCCACTTATGGCCAACATCTGGATATACCCATAATCGCCACGCTGGGCAGGCGGGTTGGCGATCGCAGGGCGTAGCTCCTCGCTCCGGTGACGCTGCTGCCCGCCATCAGTCTGTGGTATATAGCTACGCCTTCAATTGTGATGGTTATGTCGCAGTCATCTGGTTGAATCTCCTATTCAATTGAATCGCTAGCGCGTTCATTGAATGACGACATTCAATTGAATGACTAGACCGAACGTTGACTAAACACGCGTCACTTAACGTCCAACTAGGTAGCGGATTGAAACATAGCCCTTTGAAAAGAGCGGACGTAAAAGCAGTCAAGTGATTGTAATTTAATTCATTTTTTTCCCGCGCGGCGTTAGTAGTCACTAAAACAAATATGGCGTCGAACATGATCACCTGAGTGTTGATATTTTTTGACTAGATTTACTTTAAACTGACATAGACGTAATAAAATAGTGTAACAGCATAGATTTACCTATTAATACGCCGCCTCCGGATACTTTTAAAGAAAAATTAAAAACTAAACATTAAACAGTCGGCTTTTACCCATTCAACGACTATGCTAAAATAACGTTCAGTCAAGACGTTGAACGTTTCATTCAATAACTTGACGAGTTGACCTTTAGGCATTCAATTAAATGTCGTCATACAATGAACGCGCTAGTCATTCAATTGAATAGCAGATTCAACCAGATGACTGCGACAGTTATACCGTCACCAGTCGGTTGCCAGTGCCTCGTTCGTTATTCGGCAGGATGCACCACGGGCAGGTAAGGTTGGCTTGGAACGAAAATATGATGGGTCGCTCCCTTACATTCCCGGAATTTTGGGATGAGGGATATAAAGAAATAACCCAAGACATGCCACGCTGGGCTACACAGCGCCACCTAGCCCCAAACTAAGCCAAAGCTTGTACTATGGGTACTAGACAAGACTGATAAACTTACGATACATTTTTTTTTTGTAAATAAATACATTTTATACATAGAAAACACCCAGACCAATACAAACCGACATGTTCATGTACACAAATATTTGTAGTTTGTCGAACCCATGACCCTTGGCTCAGAAGGCAGAGGTCACTACCAAATGAGCCACCGAGCCAGTCAAACTATTATCTAACTCGCACTCTTACAGATAGAACGTCCCGTAAAGTTTCCCGCGAAGGGGTTCAATGAATGAACGAGGTAAGAGCTATATTGTGTAAGGGGATGAAACTTAGGCCCTGTCAACAAATAGGCATTGTTCTACGCCGGTCGCTTTGTGCCGCGACGCGGGACTGGGCGAAAACGGACGCCGGGGTAAAAACGGGGATGCGTGGGGATGACGAGTTGGCTCAACTGGCATTAGTTAATGGACTGGGTTGGTCAGATAGGTGTTTGTTTTGGTAATAATAATAATTGATAGTCAAAAAATAGCATTCACTTGGTTCGGACCCGTGAATGTTTAAAATAACCGATGTATTATATAATGTCCAGCCCAATGAAATGGCTATCAAAATAATAATAACCCAAGACATGCCACGCTGGGCCACACATCGCCACCTAGCCCCAAACTAAGCCGAAGCTTGTACTATGGGTACTAGACAACTGATAAACTCCTTAAATACTTTTTTTTTGTAAATAAATACATATTATACATAGAAAACACCCAGACCAATACAAACAGACATGTTTATGAACACAAATGTTTGCACTGTGCGGGAATCGAACCCACGACCCTTGGCTCAGTAGGCAGAGGTCACTACCAAATGAGCCATCGAGTCAGTCACCATTACAAAATAAGCTCACTTGAGGTCTGTTAATTATAGTTCATTCGCGTTAAGAAAATAGTGACTCATCACCAAATTATAATTTCTAGCGTTTTAATTGGCTAGGGGGTGTGGCTTGGCCGGCAGTCGGTGATGAGTCACTATTTTCTTAACGCAAAACTATAAGAATTTAGATATTTCACAGCAAATTATAATTTCTAGCGTTTTAATTGGCTAGGGGGTGTGGCTTGGCCGGCAGTCGGTGATGAGTCACTATTTTCTTAACGCAAGACTATAAGAATTTAGATATTTCACAGCAAACTGATTCTTAAACAACGAACTCACTTATAAAAGTCAAATCAGTTCACAAGTATAACATCTGGCGGCAGCATTTCCCTATCCGGTTGTTATTCATGATATTCATAGCTTCTTCTTTCCATTTGTCTGGAACCGTTCCCATTAGAGTGTATTGGAAACCATGTTTTATAAAACTACAGACTAGTTTGAATGAGATTGCTTAATACAAGGTGACTTTTTAATCACTATCCAAATTTTTTCTGGGCATTAGGTATCGTTATTAGAGCCTATTTCTGCAAAAATAAATATAGTTAATATTTTCACAACAAAGTTATTGTCCCGAATCCATTATAAATTTCGCATGGTTACCATTTCTGGCGTAAATATTTAGTACGCAAAACGATAAGTATCAATGGTATTACGAATTAAGGTACGAATTAAAGGTAAGACGGAATTACCGCGAGTACTGCGAAATGGTAACCGTGTGAAATTTATAATTGGTTCGGGACAATGAATTTGTTGTAAAAATTTTACCTTTATTTTTTTGCAGAATTGGACTCTATTAACGGTACCTATTGGATAGTGATTAAAAAGGCACCTTGTATAATATGACTGGGGTTTAGGGTGAGTATGGGCGAGATACCATGCTGCTCTATGATGCGTACTAGTGTAGGTATACCCTTACGAGATTGTCATGATTATTGATATGTATTTACTCACTAGATATAATGAAATTACGTCTTCATATTATCGGGGTATTTATTTATAATGACACATAACACAAAACCGTCGCTATGGCAACGTTGAGACACCACAGTCCTCCGCCGTGAATTCCCTAGTCGGGTCCCTTAGGGCTACTCTCCCGGCTGGAAGCATTTGGTCAATGTGGCGCCGCAAGGTCTTCCCCCCTTCTGTAGTTACCTCGTAGTGTACACTTCCCAGACGCCGGATCACCTTCCCGAATTCCCACTTTTGGGAAGGGTCACTATAAGTCCGCACCTGCACCTTTTCGCCAGTGACGAATGTCTTTTTCACCGGCGCTTCGGGGGTTTGTGAAGAGTGGAAATGTACATTCTTTTGAAAAATCGTGTGTAATTTTGTCCGTATATCTCTGTTGAACATTAGTTGATATGGAGTCTGGCCGGCGTTGTTCGGGGTCTGTCGAATTTGGGTGATAACTGATCTTACTTTTTCACTAATGTTTCCTGAATTCTCTGCAATCCGTCTCAGTGATTTTTTTATTGTTTGAACGAACCTTTCTGCTTGTCCATTTGTAGCCGGATGATAAGGAGCGCTGGTCTTGTGAATGATACCCGATTGTTTGAGGTACGTCTCAAATTCTGTGGACGTAAACTGACGTCCATTATCCGACACCAGTACATGGGGAATTCCAAATGTAGCGAAAATATCTTTTAACTTAGTAATACACCAAGCACTTGTAGTCGATTTCGTTGGCAAGACTTCTACCCATTTGGAGAATGCGTCCACGACTATGAACAGTTGATAGCCCGCTATTGGACCTGCAAAATCAATATGAATCCTTTGCCAAGGACTAGCAGGAATTTCCCAATGGTGTAGTGGTGCTTTTGTAGGTTCGTTTTGTTGCATTCGACAGGTTCGGCACGCGTTAACTTTGTCTTCTATGTCCTGATCGATATTCTTCCAGTATATGAAACTTCGAGCCAAAAGTTTCATTTTTACAATTCCTATATGTCCAGCGTGTAATTCATCTAATGCAGAAATTCGTAGGGTTTGTGGAATTACAATTCTTGTTCCTCTAAATAAGCAATTATCTTGAACTGTGAATTCATGATCTTTATAGCCCAATTGTTTCAGTGGTCGGCCAGCTAGCAAGGCTTGAATTACCGTTTGTAGTTCTGTATCTTTTCGCGTTTCTTCTTTAATGATTTCTGGACTTATACTTAGTGTATTGATTAATTGTGTCTGGTAAGTAGTGATTCTGTCAATTTTATTTTCAGGAGTCCTGTCAACCGGAAATCGGGATAAGAAATCAGCATTACTATTGTTCAGTGATGAGCGGTATTCAATGGAATAATCAAATCCCGAAAGAAAATGGGCGTAGTGAAACAGGCGCATAGTACTCATTGTCGGCAAAGTCTTGTGTGGGTGGAAAATTGCTGTGAGGGGCTTATGATCAGTAACTAAAATAAATTTTCTTCCGTAGCAGTAATGAAAAAATTTCTTTAAGCCCCAGTAGATAGCTGTAGCCTCTTTGTCGATTTGGCTGTAATTTTTCTCACTTTTAGACAGAGTTCTGGAGGCAAATGCAATTGGTCTTTCAGAACCATTCGGTAGCCTGTGAGACAGAACTGCGCCCAAGCCAGTCGGTGAAGCATCTGTTGCAAGTATCACAGGTTTATTGGGGTCAAAGTGTGCTAGAACGCTGTCACTTAAGATATGCATTTTAATTGCCTTGAAACTTTCTTCACATTCCTTCGTCCATTGAAAATCAACTCCAGTTTTAAGTAGTTCGTTTAGAGGACTCGTAATTGACGCTAAATTTGGAATAAATTTGTTGTAGAAATTTGCCATGCCTAAAAAGGTTCGTAGTTCGGTGACATTTCTTGGTGGTTCTGCATTGGCTATGGCGTTTACTTTATCTTTATTCTTGTGAAGGCCGTATTTATCAATGGTATGGCCTAAATACTTGATGCTTCTTTCGAAGAAATGACATTTGTCCTTGTTGACCCGTAGGTTGTTATCCTTGAGACGATCAAGTACCTTTTTCAGGCGTTGTAGTAATTGACACTCAGTCGACCCCTGGATGATTATGTCATCAAAAAAGCATTTGACACCTTCGATACATTGGAGTGTTCTATCCATGAATTTCTGCCATAAATTTGGTGCTACTTTCACTCCGAACATGAGTCTGTTTACCCAGTATGTGCCCTTGTGAGTACTTAGTGTCTGTAAGAGGGCACTATCATCGTCCATAACCATGTGTAAATAGGCCTGACTAATGTCAAGAGTACAAAATAACTCACCGCCATTCATTTCCGAAAATATGTCCTCAATGATTGGGATGGGGTACTGCTCGTCTTCAATCACTTTATTCAACGTAACCTTGTAATCGGCGCATAAGCGGATACTGCCGTTAGGTTTTACGATGGGTACTATAGGAGTCCCCCATTCTGAGTGGTCAACCTTTGTAATAACACCTTGTGTGCATAGTCTTTCAATCTCCTCATCAACCTTAGCTTTAAGAGCATAGGGTACTCTTCTGGGTTTAACAAAAATAGGATGTGTATCTGGACGTAAATTCAGATGGGCTTGATAATTAGGTATTTTACCTAGGCCTTCAGCAAATACAGTTGTAGAATACTGTTCCAGAAGTTCGTCCAGTTTGGGGTGTGATTCAATGTTTATGTGTCTTATGTCTGCAAGTTCAAGTTGTAGGTCTTTTATCCAGCTTCGCCCAAAAATAGGGTCAACATTCTTATTGATTACGTACAGCTTATTGTAACATTGTTGTCTTTTGTAGGCGTATTTTACATATGCGACACCGGCAGGTTTGATAATTTCTCCCGTATATGTTCTCATCTTTATATCAGTTTTGAAAAGCTTTTTCTGAATTCCAAGATCTTTGAATTGTTTCAATGACATTGATGTTAAAGCTGCTCCTGTGTCAAACTCTAATGAAACTCGTTTATTTTCAATTTCATGTATTTTTCTGGAATGTCTGACTTTATGAGATTGATATCACACAGACTCTCATCGCTACAGATCGCATCTTCTTCAATTTGGTGAGTATTTTGCTTACGTCTATATTGTAGACAAACTCTTGCAAGGTGACCTTTGCGTTTACAGTGGTGGCAGGTGTTGTTAATGCTGCCACATTTATCTGCCTTATGATCATTCTTTCCACACCTGTAGCATTTACCACGCAGGTCAGCAACTGTTCTTGGATGCTGTATTTGTCGACTAATTGAAGGCGTACTCCGTTGCTGACTTTCAAATCTAGGTGGAGTTACCTTATGTACTGGTTCAGCCCAGGAAGACATTTTTGAAATGTGTAGATTTTCAGATTTACTCATTTCCATGGTTGTCGCTATTTTTTGTATGTCCGAGAATGCACATGATTTTTCTTGTAATATCTTGGTTCTTATTTCATCGTCTTTTAACCCTCTTATAAACTGTAAGCATAAGTACATGTCAGCGATTGATTTATTACAGTTTGGACAATTGAAGTTGCAGTTACAGGTTAACTTCTTAAGTTCTGACGCATATGTATTAACAGTTTCGTTCTGATGCTGCAGTCTAGATATGAATCTGTGTTGTTGAACCCAGATGCTAGGTTTCGGATCTAAGTATTCTTCCAAAATTTGGGTTAGTTCCAGAAATGTCATGTCCAGAGGATTATTAGGTGCACATAAATCATATAATTTTTCATGTAATTCAGGAGTCAATGAAGATAATAAAATATATACCTTCATGCGAGGGTTGTCCGAGTAATTGTTCAGTAGTATATGTAATTCGAATCGCCTTATAAAATTTTTGAAAGATTCCTTATCCTGTAGGGGTTGTAATGGCATTTTAGGTTGAGTATTGCTATTGTTTACTGTTGGTACATTTTGGTGGCCAGGTTCTAATCTTATGAGTTGGAGTAGTTGTACCTTTAGGTGCGTTGTCACATCCTCAAATTCGAATCTGTAATTAATTTCATCTTGTAAAGTCGTATCTGCAGTTTCGGATTCGATGGTAGATTGTATTTCTTGAAATTTTCGTAAATTTTCGTTCAAGCTGTCAATTCGTAATTTGATTTCTTCGTTGGTGATTTCAGTTCTTGTGTTGATTGAACTTTGGAGCCTTGTAATATATCCTCGAAGGGCTCCTCGCACGCGCTTAAGCTTTAGAGCATCGTTCGTGGCCATCGTCGCCAATTGATATGTATTTACTCACTAGATATAATGAAATTACGTCTTCATATTATCGGGGTATTTATTTATAATGACACATAACACAAAACCGTCGCTATGGCAACGTTGAGACACCACAATTATGATATTAATGATTATATTATAACTGACTAGCAGCCCGCTCCTCGCTTCGCTTCGGATAAATCAATTATTTCAGATAAACATTTAATACATTGTTGGTGTTTAAGGAAGAACCTCTCATATTTTCTATCAATTAATCTAACCTATACACGCGCTTACAATGCTAAAATTAATGGATGCTAAAAACAAAATGAAGATTCGAAGGCTGAGAAATCCCTAGGAGAAATCTGAACATAGTTTGACACATAAATGGTAAAAAAATAAAATAAGTGAAAATGGTACAAAAGGCGAAATTAATGCTAGGAGCATTCTCTACCCGTTAACCCTTGGGTCATGTAGATGTACATCATGTTGGATTTGAAGCCATGCCCTTTAGTCCAGGAACCACCCTGGTCTTAGCTAAGATTTACTTAACTGTAAGTTCAGAAGAATACTATATCTAGCGATGTCTAAGAGAGGTAGGGCATAGCGAATCTTCGCTCGTATTGAGCTGCCCGTTCGGGGAAGAACCTCCACCCTATAGAATACCGCAGCCAAATGATCTCCGGGTCGTGATTCTGCTGGTGAGTAGGGTCTCCGAAGCTCGTGGGGGTTAGGGTTGGGCCGACATGGCAGTGGCAACTGACAGGTAACTAACCAGTTACTTGCCAGTTGTCACAGCGACTTGGGCTTTTGTTTGGCTATCCATCAGGCGTAGGGAAACCTACTATAAAAAAAATCTAGCGATGTCTCCCTGAACACCGATAGTTCGTTTACTACATTGATCCTACCGGAGCTAACCCTTGAGTCATGTAGACGTTCATCATGTTGGCCTCTGGTTGGGTTTGAAGCGATGGCCCTTTAGCTAAGGTTCGCTTAACTGTTAGTTCAGATGGATACTATATCTAGCGATGTCTTTTAATCACTGATGACTTTAAGAGAGGTAGGGCATAGCGAATCTTCGCTCGAATTGAGCTGCCCGTCCGTGGAAGGACCTCCACCCTATAGAATACCGCAGCCAAATAACCTCCGGTTCGTGTTTCTGCCGGTTAGTAGGGTTTCCGGAGCTCGTGGGGGGTTTGGGTAGGGCCGGCATGGCAGTGGCAACTGACAGGTAACTGACCAGTTACTTGCCGTAAACTCAAAACCTAGGGCATTTTTCATCTTAGTACATGAAATTACCTTGAAAATGATTTAGCAATAATGACGCCGACCAAAAAGCAATACCTACTTTAATAGCGCTATTTTCTTCCGACATGTGTGATTCATCATCATCAGTCTATTATAGTCCGCTACTGGACATAGATCTCCATAATCGCCACGTTGGGCAGGCGGATTGGCGATCGCAGGGCGTAGCTTCACGCTCCAGTGACGCTGCTGCCCGTCAGTCTGCGGTCTGACTGCTGCTGCTGTCGGTCTGTGTTATTTAGCTACCTTCATCTGTGATGCTTAAACCGCCAGAGGCGGCTGCCAGCGCTTTGTTTGTTATTCGGCAGGATGCACCACGGGCAGGTGAGGTTGGCTTTGAGCGAAAAGATGATAGGCCGATCCCTCACATCGAACCGTGCGTCGAACACAAATTCACATCCCCTACCCCATGTGAAATTAAAAATTACATAGTATGGTGTACAGAAATTATAACTTCGGATTAGAAAAGAAAAATATTTATTATGCATGCACAGATCGCAGTTTTCATCATGTGAGCCTTTCTAAACCTTGAAAGAATGCATATATATTTTTGGGATCTTCTTAGAGCTATATTACACTGTGATACAGGATGCTTTGTTTACGGGTTATGCTAGGTCTGTTCGGCTGTACACTATTCCCAAATGTTGTTCCAATTTGTTGCTAAATGAGGAACCTCCAAGCTGATAGCAGCATTGATGCAGGAAACGCCGGTGGTGTGTTTTCAAGTTGGTCGTATTTTTAGCTATAGCAATTTGCTTATAGTATTTTCCGAAGAATTCTATCCTGAAAGTAAGCCGACGGTTCACAAATATTTATTTCATTGTTTGTTTATGTGAATTTCCGATAATTCCGTATTTACTTCGATGTCAGTACCTGTCATGTCAAAATGACAATTTCTTTGACAAATTCAAGAAATGACAGTATCTATGGTCATTTCAAAAAGTAGGTAACATATTTTGCCGAAATCGTAAATTCAAAAATGTATGATACCCTTGTAATCTATAGCCTGTGTGTAAAACTGATGCATAAATAACATTCCTGTAAAGTTTCATCAAAATCCTTTCAGTAGTTTTTACGTGAAAGTACGACTTCATAATTAGAATTTATTTATTTAGATGTCATAACAGTTTAGGTTGCTATGGGAACGTTGGCAAGAGACGTCAGTATGTAAGATATTTTCTTTTTTTGGAGATTAAAACCTTTTTGGTAAATTTGGGTTACATTTTTGGAGTTTTAGCACGGAACCCTAACTTTTTTCAAAATATAATATAGCCTATGTTCAGCGCAGATAGTGTAGCTTTCCGACAGTGAAAGAATTATTCAAATCGGTCCAGTAGTTTCGGAGCCTATTCGTATCAAACAAACAAACAAACATACAAACAAACAAACAAACAAACAAACAAACAAACAAACAAACAATCAAATCTTTCCTCTTTATAATATTAGTTTAGAAACAAACAAACATACAAACAAACAAACAAACAAACAAACAAACAATCAAATCTTTCCTCTTTATAATATTAGTTTAGATAAACATTTTTTTTTTATAGTGGCTCGACATAATGGCTTTCCTACGCCTGATGGAAAGCTAGTAAGTACTAGAAAGCGAAAGAGAAGCCCAAGTCGCTGTGACAACGGGCAAGTAACTGGTCAGTTACCTGTCAGTTGCCACCGCCATGCCGGCCCAACCCTAACCCCCCACGAGCTCCGGAAACCCTAATCACCGGCAGAAACACGACCCAGAGGTCATTTGACTGCGGTATTCTATGGGGTGGAGGTCCTTCCCGGACGGGCGGCTCACTTCGAGCGAAGATTCGCTATGCCCTACCTCTCTTAAACGCACATACTGGGTCTACACCCATGGACTCAATTCGAGTGAAATGCAACTCATATCGAGTTCTGGGCCGGTCCTGTAAATAGGAGTACGTTCGTTGCCCGACGGCTCCTAAGTTGTAGGGTAATTATATTTTTAAGTAAATTTCCTCCTGTTACTCAATGAATACTTTTGTAGTATTATTAAATTTAGGATTTTGTAGTATTATTATAGTAGAAAAATTTGTAGTTACCAGGGAGATCTGACCCCTGGTAACTACAAATTTTGTAGTGGCAAGTCTTTGGTCATTTAAAAAACATTTTTTTAAATGACCCAAGACTTGCCACGCTGGGCCAAACTAAGCCGAAGCTTGTGCTATGGGTACTAGACAACTGATAAACTTACTAAGCTACATTTAGACATAGAAAACACCCAGACAAATACAAACAGCCATGTCCATGCACACAAATGTTTGTACTGTGCCGGAACCGAACCCACTACCCATGGTTCAGAAGGCAGTGGTTACTACCAATTGAGCTATCGGGTCAATAGTGTTACGTAAAATAAAGACCTAAGTTCTATCAACAAACTTTATCATATTGAAATCTCCTTAAACCACACCACACCATTTCGCAAGAAACTGCTACATTGTCAGAGCGTCCGTCATCAATATTGTAAATGACGGCTCGGAGTGGCCGTTCAGGAAGGAACTAGTCTGCTTCCCAAACTTAGTTGATTAAGGGTGCTTCTGCCCAAGTGGATCGCAACTAACTAAAACGTGTATTGAGGCAAGAAAGTTGTGGACTGTATAAATACAGGGTATGGTTTAAAGGTGAAATAAAATATATAATAATGAAAAAGGTAAAATAATAAAACTATTTTCAGACTTAAGGAGACCGTGCAGTATCCGGATTTAGAATAGGATCTTTATTTATTGAACCGACACCCTAAGTTATAACATAAGTATTTTATGATATAAATATCATCATCCTCATCATCATCCTAGCCTTTTTCCCGATTGTCTCAGGGTCGGCTTCCCAAACTGAGAGATTTGGCGAGGGCTAAGCTTTTACACAGAGCAACTGCCATCAGACCTCCGCAACACTTAGGGTAAGCTATACCCATTCCCAGTTGGGCGTCAGAGTTATCATCATCTCTGATATGATGTGACGACTGCTATCTGAGTTGGTAAAGATAGCACCCGGGACTAACAGCTTAACGTGCCTTCCGAAGCAAATATGTATAACAAAAAAAGTAAATTGTTAATTTTCGTTTTTTGTACCCACTAGTGATGTCGATGCGCACAGTGCGTCTCCTTAGGGACATAATATGCGGAAGACCAGCGTCACGGCGTCTCTTGTCGCCGCGACATATGCTGAGCATTTTGTCTTTTTCAGTGACATGTTATTTTATTATTAATGTTATTGTGTTAGACTTATTATTTGTCACTGAATAAACATATTTTCTTTCTTTCTTATTCTGTGGGTATCGTAGAAGAAGACTATATCAGGAAACGGGCAGCAGCGTTTACCTGATACCTGTACAAATAAAACCTACTGCGGTCACCAACCCGCCCGCAAAGGCGTAGCTAAATATAGCTACGCCTTCATTTGTGATGGTTCTACCGCCACCAGTCAGTTGCCGGCGCGCGCCTCGTTTGTTGTTCGGCGGGATGCACCACGGGCAGATGAGGTTGGCTTGGAGCGAAAAAATGATAGGCCGCTCCTTTACATCCCTTATCATGTTTATAACTTCTGCGCAGGTACATTTGTGTATTGTAATACTTGTACGTACATCAATTTAAGACGAAGTAAACAATACAGTGGATTGTCTTGGCCGAACTACGCCCTGAGTATCTCGAAAAGTAAAATTCAACGCAAAAAAAAATCTATACGCAGTCTCGAATACCAGCTACTTGGAGATAAGTGGCTATTATCATAGCATTTTATGCTATCAGGCCAGATGGTGATAGAAACTGAGCAGACAGAATGGCCGCAAACACTGAATTGGGACAAACGTCTCAAACCTTTTATCTAAATTGAGACCCACTTTGAACTAAGTGGGCGGGGATTGTGGCGGCCATGAGTTGGGGAAGAGAGAAGACTTTTCAGGCGTACGGAAGCCGTTATGTCGTGCTACTATAAAAACAAATCATAGATATCAATCAATATACTCGTAACAATCAGAATCCCTACCGATACTTTAACACTTACTAAGCGTTATAAATGTTCCTCCACGCTTTCCTCGTCTTTCCTCTTGACATGATTTTCTATTTTTAACCGACTTCGAAAAAGGTAGGTAGAGAAGGTACCTAACGAAGATTGTTGTTGTATGACGCGCGCGGCCGGGAAATCCACACGACAATATACATTTATTTGTTTGGCTGGCACCTACTTCAAATATAAGTGATAATTATAAAATCCACACGACAATATACATTTATTTGTTTGGCTAGCACCGACTTCAAATATAAGTGATAATTCAAATATAAGTGATAGTGATAAATAACAAATATTGTAATCACCTTTTGTAACACACAGTTATGACAATAAATAATTATCTTATCTTATCTTATCTAATTGTAATATTTAAATAATTATGTATTAAGGATAAAATTAATTACGTTATTTATCGCTTTTTAGTTTTGGTCGTTTGTGTTTTTTTTTTGAAGTCGGTTTAATTTTTTTTTTTAAATAATAATCTAAGCGCTTACAGTTTCTAAAATGACTCAATAGAAATCGACTTATTTAAATATACTAATGTATTATGCGTAATTGATTATGTTTACTTATTTTGAAATATCTACTGTTTTAATTATTCATTCTTGATTTTCCCTTTAGCTCCTGGCAAGAGTGGACCGGTTTTTGCCGGGTGACCGCGCTCCACCGTAGATTGCGGTATCGCTAACCATCAGGTGAATTTCAGTCAAATTCACACCCATTTCAAAGAAAAAACCTACAAAGAATGGGACGTCCTCGTATTCTCAACGTGTGGCCCGCCCAGCGGGAGTGAAGGCTTTGTCGAGATATCGCTCGCGTTTATTTTGCGATAGTTGGAAGCTTGCATGATAAGAGCAATCGAGGACGCGGCCCTCGGTGGGGAGAATCAGCTGTGACTCCCCGATTGTCGGGAGAGCGTTGATGAATAAACACCCTGGAGATTACCTACCCTTGAATATGGGTAGCTGTAATCTGTACATTTTATCATCATCAGCCTTTTGCAGTCCACAGCTGGACGTAGGTCTCTCCAGTTGTTCGTCACTTTGAGCAAACATCCGGAGACTTTACCCATAATCGCCACGCTGGGCAGGCGGGTTGGTGACTACAGTAGGTTTTATTTGTACGCAGGAAGACGCTGCTGCCCGTTTCCTGATAATAATAAAAAAAATATTCCTTTAGAGCGGTTCCGAACCTTTTTCAGTTGCTGTTGGGGGTCCCCCAAGGAAATCAAGCATGTAATCATCATCATCATCAGCCTATTGAAGTCTACTGCTGGACATAGGCCTCTCCAGTTGTTCGCCACTTTGGGCAAACACCTGGAGGATATACGCATAATCGCCACGCTGGGCAGGCGGGTTGGCGATCGCAGGGCGTAGCTTCTAGCTCCGGTAACGCTGCCGCCCGTCATCGGTCTGTCGTATTTAGCTACGCCTTCAGTTGTGATGATTATACCGCCACTAGTCGCCAGCGCCTCGTTTGTTATTCGGCAGGAAGCAACACGGGCAGGTGAGGTTGGCTTGGAGCGAAAAGATGATAGGCCGCTCCCTTGCATCCCAAGAAATAAATAAACCAAAAATTATTCCTAGTTTTGGTCATTTAACGAAAGGTACCAGTACTTAGTCTAAACGCAAGTTTAAACCCACCTGTACCAATCTGTTGCAAAACAGTTTCAGTCCTGTAAATTCCCTTTCGCTCCCGGCTCAAGCTTCGGCTAGCGCTTATCGCGCGTCAGACGTCCCCCGGGAGCCGCCAGCCGGTTTGACTTGTCAACTGAACAGACATTGTGGAGCGCCGATAGCTCCGTATCTGTGCCTATGAGATTTTTGAATAAATTTTCAATTTGATGGCTAAATTTTTTAGAAGTTTTGCCGAAAACTAGGCCAGTCAGCTTCCGGATACTCGGTGGCCGCAGTTATAACCGCGTTATTAACCGACTTCAAGAACAGGAGAAGGTTCTCAATTCCACTGTTTTTTTTGTATGTTTGTACATTTATCTATTTTCTATCTATTTATCTATACTTATAATAAATCTGTAGAGAGGTAGGGCATAGCGAATCTTCGCTCGAATTGAGCCGCCCCGTCCGGAGAAGGACCTACACTCTATAGAATACCGCAGCCAAATGACCTTCGGGTCGTGTTCCTGCCGGTGAGTAGGGTTTCCGGAGCTCGTGGGGGGTTAGGGTTGGGCCGGCATGGCGGTGGCAACTGACAGGTAACTGACCAGTTACTTGCCCGTTGTCACAGCGACTTGGGCTTCTTTTTCGCTTTCCATCAAGTGTAGGGAAGCCATTATGTCGAGCTACTATAAAAAAAAAACTTAAGCTGCTGTCCGTTTCCCGATATTCCCTTAGTCGTCTACTACGACACCCACGGGATAGAATAGAGTGGTCCTATTCTTAATCCGGAATTCACACAACGCTGAACCAAACAGTTTGAATTCCATCTTCATCAATCATCATCAACAGCCTATTATTGCAGTCCACTGCTGAAACATAGGCCTCTCCACTTGTTCGCCACTTAGAGCAAACTTCTGAGAGATATACTCATAATCGCCACGCTGGGCAGGCGGGTTGGCGATAGCAGGGCGTAGCTTCTCGCTCCGGTGACGCTGCTGCCCGTCATCGGCCTGTGATATTTAGCTACGCGTTCTTTTGTGGTGGTTTTACCGCTACCAGTCGGTTTGCCAGAGCCTCGTTTGTTGTTCGGCAGGATGTACCACGGGCAGGTGAGGTTGGCTTGGAGCGAAAAGATGATATGCCACTCCCTTACCTCCATCTTAGTACTAGCTATAGAGGTAATTATGTAAGCTCATGATACACGTCAGTTCCGACCTAGCATGGCAGGTCGATAGTTCCCGAGGGACCGCTGCGTTGGCCGCGGCTGACAGCTTGCGCCTGTATCGGCTGTCAGAGTTAGCGGGAATGAAGCTAGTTTGTGAATAGCTACAGGTGAGTTAGTAGCTTTATGTATTTATGTATAGACTTTAGATAATACGAGTATAAGTAGTTACTAAAAGGAAGGAAGGAGTTTGGTTTGGAAACTGTTTACAAAAAGTTATTGTAATAAATTTTTAGTTGTAGTGCTTTGTAGTACTTCTTGGGATAGGCATAGGCCTGGACATAAGTCCAGCAGTGGACTGCGATAGGCTGATATCAGACAACATCATCATCAGTAAGTAGCTTAAGCACTTGTGTTATGGGTATCAGAACAACGTAGGTACCACAAATATACCTATACTTAAATTCAAATATAAACACCGAGACACGGAACAAACACAAATGTTCATCATACGAATGTTTGTCCCGGGTGGGAATCGAACCCTTGGTTCAGAAGGCAGGGGTCTCTGCCAAATGAGCCATTGAGCCAGTCAATTAAAGTAATAAATCTCTAGTAGACTAGCAAATACAACGCCTTCTATTGTTAGGCATCGCTAATGCATTAGTAGATAGATAGATACTCTTTATTGCACAAATACACAGACATTACAGGAAAAATTACAAACAACACAAAGTACAATCTAGGCGGTCTTATCGCTTATAGCGATCTCTTCCAGACAACCTTCAGCTAGAGGAAACCAGATTGACTAAGGATTTCCTTAACCCAGTGCAAAACTATTACCATAGAGTATACTAGTATTATAGAGGTACAATGTTGACATAGATATCCCCGTAGCAGACACTAATTACAAGAAACAATGCCTTCTCGGAATCAATAAGCGAACAATAGGATGCAGCCGAGCCCGTCAACTTAGTATACGACTGCCGTTGTACAATGAGGGTCCCGCGGGAGCGCCTGTCTCGAGTCGGGAATAATTTAATCGGATACTACTTGACAACATTGATGAAGATGGGATGTAAGGAGCGGCCTATCACCATTCCGCTCCAAGCCAACCTCACCTGCCCGTGGTGCATCCTGCCGAATAACTAACAGTGGAAAGAGTGGATTCCCGCACAGTACCAACACTTGTGTACATGAACATGTCTGTTTGTATTGGTCTGGGTGTTTACTATGTATAATATGTATTTATTAACCTAAAAAAAGCATGTAAGTAAGTTTATTAGTTGTCTAGTACCCATAGTACAAGCTTCGGCTTACTTTGGGGCTAGGTGGCGATGTGTGGCCCAGCGTGACAGGTCTTGGGTTATTTATCTTGATCGCAGATACACAAACTCTTTCACTTGTTCTACTAAGGTATATTCACACTAACAAATACAGCAAGAGACCACTCAACACTAACGATTTCTAGCCCGTCAGCATAGGTTACCGAATACCCATCGCAATGGCTGATTAAATTATCCCCGGCTTAAGACAGTTGCTCCCTCGGGACGCGAGTTCATTGTTCAGCCGCAATAGCGCTGGCAGTTGACGGGTTCATATTGTTCTCATGTGGATTTGGAGAGAACTTCTTTGTTTTATATTCTACTAGCTGTGGCTTCGCCCGCGTTGCCCACCATTTTAGGGAAGTGGGGAGTTAGAAAGGAGAAAAAAGTAGCCTATGTTACTCTCCATCCCTTCAACTATCTCCACTTAAAAAATCACGTCAATTCGTTGCTCCGTTTTGCTCCGTGCTCCGTGAAAGAAAGACAAACATACAGACAGACAGACACACTTTCCCATTTATAATATTAAATATGTATAAGTAAATATGTATAAGTATATAAGTATAAAGCACTAGCTGTGCCCGCGGCTTCGCCCGCGTTCATGTATGTGTGTCACAGAAGTGTTTATTATTAAGTATGGATTAACCACTTAGGGTAAACATCTAGTAGAGGATATACCTATAATTGCCACGCTGGGCACGCGGGTTGGCGATCGCAGATCTGATATGCCCTAGCTCACTCAAAACGTTCCGTTGAATAGACACGCTGATCAGGTTCTTGAGCGTTTGATCGTTGCCGAATTACAATCAAAAGATACGAATAATAATCACCACAAAAGTGCTACCAATACGCAAAAAATGAACTCAGCTTCAAAAAGACACATTTCCTGTACCTTCCCCCAATCTCGACATTCCAACTCGCGACTCAGTATCTCAAGCCAAATCTCACCGAAGACATACATTTTCCAATCAATCTGCTCCATCTAAATTCCGTCCCTGTCCTCGCCAAATGTCTACATTCGTATGATCTGAAGGCGCACTTTTTATCTCTTTCCCGCCCATAGAAACGCCTATTCCCCTCTCAACACACGTTCCGTCAACTGTGCCAAGCGTGACTCTCGTCTCAAATGTGCAGATTTAGTTCCACGTGCTTTTTGTACGTATGAGAAAGCCGTTACTTAAGTAACGGCTTTGAATGAATAGCTTTGCGTTGAGGGAAAGAATTTCACCTTTATGTGAAGGCTATGGTTAAAGAACTATACAAAAGGTCTGCTTAAGTGTATTATTGTATGGTGTTGACAAATAAACTAAATGTGTATTCTTTATTTAGTCGTCGAATAAGCAGAAATTCATTGATCAAAAAGTCTTGCTATGTATTCCTATATGTATTCATTAACAAAACAAATATCTACTTAAGTAAATTTATCAGCTGTCTGGTGCCCATAAACCAAGTTTTGGGTATGACGCTGATATGTCTTGGGCTTTTTTTTATATCAATCACTGGGGCACAGAAAATCTGTGCAAATCTGTGGGGTGGCAAACAAGCCTACACGGCCCGCCTGATGTTAAGCGGTTACCGCAGCCTATGGACACCTGCGACACCAGGTACCACACGCGCGTTGTCTACCTTTTAAAAACCTCTTCACAAGCTTTTTGAAGGACCCCATACTGTAGTCTCGGGGGAGAGCCTCGGCGGGAAGCTCATTCCAAAGCCTGAGTGTACGCAGCAAGAAGTTTCTCTTGAAACGTATCGTACGCGACCACCCAGGCTCTAGGGTATGATTTATTCTTCTTACTCAGACTACTTAGTGCCTGATAACTTATCCGAAGCATCGGATAACGCTTAGTATATTATATCGTGAATCCAGATAAGCTACTACTCGACATAACGACCATTAATGTTATTTGAAAACCTCATTCAATTCACTGCTTCGATGCACTAAAATATATTAAACAAAACCAGTATCACGCAATAGATACCGAATATAGAACATTAAATGCGACACTTTATAGTGTTGTACAAATACTGTAACCATTTACTCATCGATTGGTTTATGGGAAGTATTCGTTAGAGTAAAATTTAAGGTGATTTTTGAAAGGTAGTTCATCTCTCCCAGGCCACCTGATAAAGTCTCCCGGACTCTCCCTACAGTTATTAATCTTAAAAAGATTACCTGTTGAAGCCTCACGTAATAAAATTTATCCTTCAGAACAATAAAGATCTGATTGATTGTGAAAAGAGATCAGCGGGCCTATTCTCAATGTTTATTTTCCGTTCGGATTCGGAAGCTTTGTATGGACATTATTCAAACAAATTTGACATTAATTGTTCTAGGCTAATGTCAAATTTGAATAAGCATGCAAGAATGTGTCCATAGGGATTATATAATGGAAAAATGTTTAAGAATCACAGGCATATTTGCTTGAAGCGTTAGTTATCATCCATTTTTCAGTAATTTTCAGTATATTTTTGACTAAAAGATAAATTTTCTTTCTTTTTTGCACATGCACCGGTTGACTTAAAACTAAACAAAGATCTAACTAAAAAGTGCTTTTAATTATTCTTTACCCAAAGGCTGTCTGTAAGAAATCGCTCAAAGTGATAAAATCGCTAGAGATAAGGTAACAATTTTACGATAAATTAGTAATTATACACGTAAATATGTGTGATGCATAGGTTCTTCTTTTCGTATGCGCATTGCACTCACAATTTACTTGTGCGACAGTTCATCGGTTTATTAAATACGACCGGAGAACACTCCTTCTACGGGAAAACAACCTTTAAAAAGTGCCAGTGTTAACATATGACTTTATCGATATAAATTTTAAGTCGATTTATCAGACAACACTGCTACAAACAAAATCCTAGCCGCAATAAACTAAAGCAGAGTTGCCGGCTGCAAAATGTATTGGCTCCGCTAAGCCCCGCGCTAAACCAATTTAGGATTGCTTAAATTGTTTTTCCTAAGTAAGCCTGAATAGGGTTGGCATCATGTATGGACAGATACCTATGGCCAGCAGTGGACTGCGGTAGGCTAATGATGATGATGGACGGATCTCGCGTGCATGCAAAGTGGAAAAACATTGGATGTACATGGAAAAACATGATGAAACAACTACCAAGCACTATACCTATATTCTACATAGGTATTTTACACTTCACTTCAAACATACTTAGGGGCAGCGCAGACGACGGACTATCCGTGACGCACTTATTTGCAATTATATGCAGTAACGCAAACGACGCGCAAAAATCTGTAGCTGGATATTTCACAGACTCAACGCACACAACGCACATCTTCGATCATTCTGTCGGCAGACCTAGATGCTCTTTTTAAATGGCTCAGACGCAGACTCTATCGCACAAAAAGTCTGTCGTCTGCGCTGTCCCTAAATATTCGAACGAAATGTTCTGTCCGTCAGTTCGTTACTAACTCGTAAAGTTGCTGTTTAACCGTATTCCGACTTGAGGGGTTGTTATTAGTTTGTATTCTTCGGAATATCTAGTTACAGGGTGTACGCGAGGCCGGTACCCGCTTTAATAGTGCCGCTCTACTGCCAAGGAGTGCGAAGATGAGTACGCACATAGAAAAGTTGTAGTACCGAATCAACAGTCAGCCTACTACAGTCCACTACAGGACTTACGCCACTTTGGTCAAACATCTGGAGGCTTTGCCCATAATCAAAGCAATTTGCGCAATTTTCTGCCTCGTGCAACCGGTCTTTGGAATCAGCTTCCTGCTGCAATTTTTCCGAGTGGATACGATTTTGGGACCTTCAAAAAGCAAGCCTATAGATTTCTCAACGCACCTGTGACTCCCCTGGTGTTGCGGTGTCTATGGGCTGAAGTGACCACTTACCATCAGGTGACTTTCAGGCCAGTTTGCCCACTCTACCATAAAAAAAAAAAGAAATACACTAGGCGGGCGGTTGACGATCGCAGAGCGTAGCTTCTCTCTCCGGTGACGCTGCTGACCGTCATCGGCCTGTGGTATTTAGCTACGCCTATAATCGTGATGGTTATTCCGCTATCGGTTGCCAGAACCTCGTTTGTTATTCAGCAGCATGCACCACGGGCATGCACCGCGGGCAGCAGGTGACTTGCAACTACTACATCGTAGTACAAAATATTCACTTGAATGACTAACTTACAGCAATATAAAAAAAGCCCGCAAAAATAAAAGGAAGCTTTGGGAAGTCATCAAAGGGATTACCAGTTCTGACCGCAAGGTAGATCACTGCTCTTCACTCTTATCTCGAAACCCAATGCAGAGTGTCAATAACGTAAACACTTACTTTGTGGAAACTGGCAGAAAACTGGTACAAAAATATAATACGAGTAACATTGATCAGTCCAGAATAGATGCTTACTTTACTCCACCACCATCTCACTCTTTGGTTATGATGCCTGTCGACGAAGAGGAAATAACACGACTAATTAGAGGTCTAAGGGAAAACTGTGCGGTTGGAGTTGACGGCATCTCGAGCAGGGTGGTCAAGAGATACATGGACTGTTTGGTTGCACCTATCGTTCACATATGCAACTTGGCCATATCGTCTGGAATATTCCCATCCATTTTTAAAAAGGCAATCATAAAACCTGTGCACAAGGGTGGTGAGCGAGATCGTGTCGAAAACTACAGGCCTATCTCTATACTACCGACACTATCTAAAATACTAGAGCGTGCAATGAACGACCGGTTGGTCAGGTTCCTAGAGACAAACAAGCTACTTGCATCCTCCCAGTATGGTTTTCGATCCGGTAAATCGACAAGTGATGCTGTGCGTGATCTTGTCGAATCTATCATTGCAACTCTAGACGGTCAGGGAAGATGTGTCACTGTCTTTCTTGACCTAGCAAAGGCATTTGACACGGTCTCCATCCCGCACCTTTTGGCAAAGCTGGAAAACATGGGAGTGAGAGGCTTGCCATTGAGCTTATTCAGAGATTATCTCACAAACAGAACTCAGAGGGTTAAAATAGGTGACTGGGTGAGTGATGAGGTCTCGGTCTCGATTGGTGTGCCTCAGGGTAGTATAATAGGTCCTACGCTATTTTTGGTTTACATAAATGACCTTTGCCAGTTACAGCTTGGTGGAGGTAAGATATTTACATTTGCTGACGATACTGCTCTCTTTTTTAACGGTGATACATGGCAACAAGCATTTCATAAAGCACAGATGGGTTTGGATAGAGTGAGCGAATGGCTTAGGTGTAATCTCCTGACCTTAAATGTTACTAAAACCAAATATATGGCTTTCGCACTGAAAACCTCCCTGCTGCCACCCGACACGCTCAAGATAATTGCTCACGTATGCGGACCTGATAAATCAAAGTGTACCTGCCCTACCTTAGAAAGGACCTCTTGCCTGAGGTATCTCGGGGTCATCATGGACCCAACCCTTTCATTCAAACCGCACATCGACTGTCTTGTCCCCAGATTGCGTAAATTAATATATATCTTTAAGTCACTTAGACATGTAGCTGACCGCAGGGTAATTAGAATGGTGTATTATGCTCTATGCCAACCATTAATAGAATACTGCATATCAACTTGGGGTGGCATGGCAAAAACTTCCATTCTGGAAGCGGAAAGGGCTCAGCGTGCTGTCCTTAAGGTTGCTGCTGGACTGCCGTTTCAGTATCCAACAACTGACCTTTACAGAGACTGGAGTGTGCTTACTGTCAGACAGACCTACATTTTACAAACTACCTTAGCTAAGCACTCTCAGTTAACCTATGACCCTGAACTGCTGAAGGATAAGCGTAGGAAAGGTCCAGTATGTACGACTCAGCGTCTAAATACAGCTTTCTCGCATCACTTTTTCTGCTTTATGGGCGGCTACCTATACAACAAACTTAATACGCTCCTAAATATTTACCCACTTCCTAGGGGTTTCTGCAAGGCTACTGTTACCAACTACCTTAAAGGACTGGACTACCAGTCAACCGAAAAACTACTCAGCACCCTAAAGTAGATATATATTATATATGTGTATGTGTATATATGTATATGTATGTATATATATGATAAACATAAATTATATATTTTATTATCCTATTATATTATATACTGATCTACTGTATAATCTGATAACGCCACCAGAAACCTGCTAAACCTTGGTAATTAACTCATCACACACATGCACACATTTTCATACACACATATCCGCAAACACATACACGCACACATATACACGCACACTCATTTACTCACGTTCTCATGCATAATTTTCATTTTAGTATAGTTCCCTTTGTTCTTTTTACCTTTTGTTTAAATTATTATTATTATTGCTAGTGTATTTTAATTTTTACTTGCACAAATCAGATGTTAGAACAAGTAAATCTACATTCAGATGTTGCGGGGAGGAGGCCTGGTGACCTGTAACACAGGTTTTTTTAAAACCCATCACAGGCACCAGTCTCTCACACCTTCGGACATTAGATGTAAGCCGCTTATATTTATTGTAACTTAGAATAAGAGTCCATTTTGTGAGAGAAATAAATAAATATATTATTATTATTATATTATATTAATCACATTAATAAGCTACACCGATGTACAATCAGCATTAAAAGTACCTTAACTCTTGGTTCAAAAGGCAGGCCAATTGAACCACCGAGCTAGTTAAACATGACGGAAGGAAATTGACCTAGTGCATTAATCTTAATAAAATTCAGCCACTTTAACGGTCTTTGAAAACGGAGGTTTCTCAACTCGACCGTACTTATATGGAACTACGGAACTCTTTGGCACGCTCCTTGTTCCCCGAGACGTAAAATTTTCGATGTTCAATGTGAGAGTGAACCGGATTTTGATGGGTGAGCGCGCTCCATCGTAGACTGTGATATCGCTTACCATCAGGTGAATTGCAGTCAAGCGCAAACCCATATCGAATAAAAAAATGTATATGCTTATGCTTAATGCTTTCTTCATTAATTTTATTTCTAATTTGACAGTTCTCAAGACGCCGCATCGTCTCCATTTCATAGCTGCATGTCCGCCGAAGGTCTTACAAACTCAAATCTCGTAGTAGCAACAAATCGAATAAGCGAGGAATGGCACCTCATCCGAATACAGAAAGGGATTCAATACGAATTCAATTCCGATTTAAAAGCTAGAACCTGGCTGTCTCCGAAGTGAGATAGTATTTGCTGAGACATGATAGATAGGTGTTATTTAACGTTAACCAGAGTGATATTAAGATAAGTAAGAACATCATACATTCTTCTGGTGTAGTCCATGATATTTTGACAGAAATGGCACTCCATTTTGAGGGTTTCGTAGCCAAATGTGTTCATGTGTTTCCTTCCTCTTACAATCCTGGGTTCTTTAGGCAGGGCGTGAAACGGCATCTCAGTGGGCCTTCAGGGTGAGGGCGACAGGCGCAATGGGTTTGTTCTATTGTGCCTGTCGACTTAACTTTTGGACCTCACGACCGCCTACCATCAGGTGGAGTGAGGTCATCCTGAAAGCTCTTCTTATAAAAAAATATTTCAAAATTTGGCAAAAATACATATATAGTCCAGACAGACAGTCCTGAGGAATCTATATTCCTCAGGACAGTCCGTATATCACAGCCACTGTTTTCTGAAACTATAAAAACTATACTGTTGAAACTTGGTAAGCAAATAAATTCTGTGGACCGCTTCAGGATTTTCTCATTTAATTAAAAACGAAATAAATTCATGAGTTTCTCCATACTTAGAAATGAAAACTGGGAGAAACTCATAAATGTTTTTTTTTCTTCAAACTCATTCGTCTGGGGTAGGTAATTGTATCTATGGATATGTCTTCAAAAATTATATTCAGGTTTTAATATCATTTCTTTCTTAATTGAATAGTTTGTTTAAAGAGAAAAATTATACCTAATAAACATTCAGAAACAATGATACTTTTTAATTTTCAAATAAGTATTTTCGTATCTATGCATATCAACAATATTTTCATTTTGTTACCATTTTTATATAAATTAGTAAGCCCATAGCTCAAACAAACAATTAAAAAAATTGCAAAAACTAATTCAGCAAAAGCTTAGTTCCCGCAATATTTTATCACAGTTTGCGCATTTTTTCCACAAAAACAACCGGCAAACACAAAACTCATTCGACTGGGTTGAAAACTGAACGCAATGGGGTTACACTGTCTGTCTCGCTCTAACGCGAAGTGGGAAGTGGGAGCGAAAGAGACGAAACATCTCCATAATCTGTCAACAAGTACACGCTAATTGCACACTCGGCTCATCATTGGGGTGACCAGGTTTTGATTTTTATTTAGGATATTTTTCAGAATAAATTAAATTGATTTTTTCAGTTAATTAATTGAATGAGTGGTATTATGAACGTACATATTATTATCATCATCATTATCATTGCTCTGGCAACTAAACTGTAAAAGCTCGACATAGTCCTCCTACTTCAATCCTCCAATGACAATGGTAATTTTCCGTAATCGCCATGCTTGGCAGGCGGGGTTGGTAACTGCAATAGATTTTATTTATACCAGGTAAACGCTGCTGTCCGTTTCCATATAATCCATTAGTCGTCTTCTATTGAGGTTATGGTTCAAAGCCCGGTAACCACACGGACACCCAAACGCATTAAAAAACCTAATCAAATTCAATTTTTTTTTCTTAATATACACAATATCATTGGCTGAGTTACTTGATAAAATAACGATTAAGTAATAATTAACTTAGATTTAGGTATATATTTCGTAATGTGCGCTGAATAACATTATATTCCTAATAATAATTACAAACATATATCATGAATGTGAACCGTCTGTAATAGACGTTAAGGCCGTTGATTGATATCATGTACATTTATTTTCAAATAGGAATTATCCCACATTTTCCACAAAGATTGGCCACCCTACTAACACTGGTTGGTGAATGCGCCCCGTTAATTAGACGGTTTATTAGCGATTCAAGTGTTGCAGCGCGGTCGGCAGTATGGCAAATGTTATTTTTTATAAAAGTACTCCGCTGTTTAGAGTTCAGTGTATGGCGAAAATTAAATTGGGTACTCCATGTTTTTTATTAACCACTCCGTGGCAGCCGTGGCTTGGGCGGAGATCTGCTGCTAAACCAGTCACTCGATGGTCGGAGGACATAGCGGCGGTTGGCCGGGAAACATTAGGCGAGGTAGGCGAGGGATCGTGAAAAGTAGCGGTTGAAAAAAGATGCCGTGTTTTTTATGCCACTAGTATGTCAAAATGGCTGCCCCGCCCAATATTAAGCAGTTACCGCAACCGATGGACAATTTTTTTTCGGAAGAAGAAGAAAGATTTAATGGTACGAAACTACAGAGCCTAACATAATATAAGTATGAGGGATGTGAGGCACCTATCATCTCTTCGCTTTAAACCATTCTCACCTGCCCGTCTTGCATCCAGGCGAATAATAAGGGGGCTAATAAGAGGCTCTGGCAACCGACTAGTGGCGGTAGAAACATCACCATTGAAGGCGTAGCTAAATACAACAAGGCGATGACGGGCAGCAGCGTCACCGGAGCGAAGAAATACGCCCTCCTGCCCAGCGTGGCGATTATGGGTACAGCCTCCAGACGTTTGCTCAAAGTGGCGAACAACTGGAGAGGCCTATGTCCAGCAATGGACTGCGATATGCTGATGATGATGATGATGAATTGCAAACATTATGTATGTACAGAACCTCACATTAGTAGAAAACTGTTCACTTACCCGCTTACGTTACAGCATCCCTTTTAATTTTTTTAATCTGCATAGAGCTGCATCTTTTATAAAAAAAGGAAAGTCGCTTCTTTTCATTTTTGTGCTCAAAATATCCGCATAATTGAATGCTTATGCCAATGCAACAGAGTGCATAGTTGGGTAAAGGTTTATGTGAAAGCATTTTACATTTTGAAACAAATATGATAATTCCTTTGCTTTGCCTTGTTATGTTGTGTTGTGTGAGCGTTGTTAGAAATCCTAGGATTGTGTTCAGATTTTTTGTTCACACTCAAAGGGTTTTATGCTTTGGTAGCCATAACTACTATAAATAAATATGCAGAGAACCACAGATTTTGTTCGTAAAGGTCTGATATAAAATGAATTGCTTCCTAAGAAGACTGGTGTGGTTGAAAGACTTGTAGGAACATAATTAATAATTATAATTATTTATTTATTTCTCTCACAAATGGACTCTTATTCCAGGTTACATTAAATATAAGTGGCTTACATCTTATGTCCGAAGGTGTGGTTACAGGTCACCAGCCGTATAATGCCCCTTAGGTATCTAAGTAAGTTTATCAGTTGTCTAGTACTCATAGTACAAGCTTCGGCTTCGGAGTAAAAATGTATATAAGTAAGTTTATCAGTTGTCTAGTGTACGAGCTGCTGGCTGTACAATCTTTAGAGGATGATAAAATGATAAATTAGACTTGATTACACGATTTATTTGTTAAAATGATAATTGCTATGAGTACGCGCCGTCGCGATTGATTACGTACTGATTATGCTATATGATATTTACTGCAATAAGGTTAAAATGCTGATGATACAAAATGTGCGGTTGTCGAGACCGTACATGCTGCGGGGGCGAGAAAGATTAAAGGATGAAAGTGATAACAAGATGATAAAACAATAAAAACTTAAAAATGTCATGCTTAAGAGTCTCTATGCTTATAAATGTTAAACAATGATATACACATTAACATAACACACAATGTCACTACATCACACACATTCACATTCACTAAAACGTCTGCACACCACTGGTGATGTGGACTTGTCCACGACACTCATGTTGGGTTCACTGGTCATCTTTTTGATGGGCTTCTCCACTCTTGATCTAGGTTGTTCTACCAGCTCGCTTGTGAATTGAACTGGTCTCTCGACTTGAGGGGCTGGTGGCAAGCGCGCTGAACAGCGAAGTGATATGCGTCTCCTTATCAGTAATATTAGAGCTACTAATATCGCTCCCGCTAGGAGGAGGTATACCACCACGTATTGATGTATATCGTGGGAAGACATCTGATCTGCTAGAACGGTGTTGACCTCATGAGCTTTCATTTCTTCAATTTGCTGACCAATATGACGTAGTTCTTTCTGATGACCTTCAGTATCTGAGCCATTTATGTTTTCTAGTATAGTGATAGGTAGTGATATATTTATTAGGTCATTGATCGGTGGAATCTCGATTTTTACTAAGTCAGGTATTATGTTCAGATTCGTAACTTGCTGTCTATGCGTCAATATTGTAAAAGCTTCATCTCTCACAATACAGCCATCTCCAAGAGTAATAATACCGGCCTTGCTAAGTTTGAGTGCCGTTATTTGCTGCTCACATATTACTCTCAAAGTACATTGATCACAACAGAAAAATATGTATGTATTTATTTTGCTAAGTTCTACCCATTTGCTCTTACATGGTAGGGTTTCATATTCACATCGCTGATTTACGAGATTTTTGATACATAAATTGTCGTCTGATGTCATATGATAGATCGGTTTTTGTAAAGGACATAGAATCATTTCAGAGTGGTATGGTGTACACCCATCCACTTCATTTTTTGATAAAGGTATGTAAGAATCCTTGTGGATGTTGATCGCTATGTGATCTGCAATAGGTATGATTTCAAGCATCTTATCTTGCACTTGCTGTGGCACGGCGACGACCTTGTAAAGCTCAAAGTTGTCCCTGCCGACTAAGGGAATTTGGATTTCAAATATGAAGAATTGATTTGTCATTCTTGCTTTTACTTTAAGTAAATGATAAATGCTAGGCAAGTCTGTTTGAATGTTGTCTATCGGAAGTGCCAATTGTTTTGACAACTGTCCAGAAATGATGTTTAATTCTGCACGAAGTTGATCTGGTGTTAATAAATGTATATTGAATTTGCCATTCTGTATATTCGTAATCATGTCTACCAATGTTTCTTGTATGTTCTTTAAGTTGTTCAGGATGCTGTGAGTGATTATAGATGATAACATAAACTCATTTCTATCTTCTACCTTCTGAAATTCTTGAGCTAATCTGTTAGTTGCTTTTTCTATGCTTATTATATGCTGGTTGAATACTTTATGTTGTTTATTCATGTTTTGCTCAATTCTACTCAGTAAATTGTACTGAGCCTCCACGACCGATGTCTGATTTTTCCATAGAATAGCCAAATGTTTCTGATTTTGTCTAATTGAATTGATATCTTTTTCGTATTTTTGCGCGAAATCGTCATCTAATATCCCGAACAAGCTGTGAGCGAGATACCCGACACCGTTGATAAGCCCTCGCCGGCGGCGCGAGCGTGTGAGCCGCTGACCAAGCAGCATATTGTTGTAGTACTCGAGCTCCGTGGCGTCGTGACGTAATTGCAATATTATGATGTCACATTTAGATGGTTTAGTTGCTTTAGAACATAAGTTTTCCAAATTTTGAACATATTTCTCGAACAGATTTAGTCCTTGCCAATACGGGTCCATGTCATAGTAGACGATCAGCTTCCATTGATCTCGAATAAGTTGCATGTTAGATACTTTGTCAAAGTACATGCTCTGACTATTGTTAAGGTTGATTAGGTCATATGCACACTGAGCGGGTGATACTATAAACATTAGCAACGTCATCGCAAGAGTGACGATATTGCACGATCTTTTTGCTCTAAGTCGTTTGCTTGTAATTTGATCTGTAGTTGTATTTTCGTTATCCAAGGTCGGGTCCGGGACCTTATCAATTTTGCTGTCATTTCTTTCGAGAAGTGTTGATATTTTTGTTATAGGTCTTCTGATGATACCGTTTCTTGTTTTGATTGATACCACACGGACTAAATTGTCCTTGCCCGGGTGAAGATCTGTTATCCTACCCATTGCCCATTTGCCTGGGGGCAGATTGGCATCATGAATGACAACAATGTCATCCTTTTTTACATTGTCTTGATTCCGTTGCCACTTGCTTCTTGCTGTCAATTGGCACAAGTACTCAGATTGCCATCGTTTCCAGGTGTCCGCAAATATTTTTTGAACAAGTTGCCAACGCGTGCGCTCGTCCCTCTCCGTCTCAACGATCGTTAATGTTGGACCACTTGATAGGAAGTGAGATGGAGTGAGGAAGTTGATGTCTTCGGGGTCTTCACTAAGAGCGCAAAGCGGTCTGGAGTTGAGGCATGCTTCTAGTTGTGATAATAGAGTTGATAATTCCTCGTACGTGAGTTTTTGTGCTCCAATTACTCGTCGTAGGTGGAACTTCAGGCTTTTCACAGCCGCTTCCCATAAGCCTCCTGCGCTAGGCCACGAAGGCGCGTTGAAGTGCCATTCGATTTCCATGTCTGATATGGCTGAGAAGAAATCTTGATCCAGTTGATGATGAAGGTTATGGAATCCTTCTTTCAGATGCTTATTTGCTCCGACGAAATTGGTCCCATTGTCACTGTACATGTGACGTGGGGTTCCACGGCGGGCTGCTAATCGTCTTAAGGCGGCCAGGAAAGCTGATGAGCTAAGATCTGATACCAGCTCCAGGTGTACGGCTTTAGTGACCATACACACGAAGACTGCTATGTAACCTTTCGTGGTATTTATGCCTCGACCTTTGTTTGCTTTTACATCTATGTGACCTGTGTAATCGACGCCGGTATGATAAAACGGTCGCGTCGGGTTACACCTCGCCGATGGTAAGTCTCCCATGAGTTGTGTATGTTTGCTAGGGCTGTGTCTTCTGCAAATGACGCATCCACGAATCCGTTTTTTGACAGCTCTGTTGCCGCCAATGACCCAATATTGCTGTCGCAACCTTGCTAAGGTCACGCGGGGTCCGCCGTGAAACGTCTCTGCATGTGCTTGATCAATCAGCAGATTTGTTATGTGCCCTTCATGGGGTATGATGAGAGGATGCTTCATGCTATCGTCAATGTTAGCTTGATTGATTCTACCACCTACTCTCAAGAGGTCTTCGTCATCAAGGGAAGGATTCAACGAGAGAAGCTTGCTGTCTCGCTTTACCGTGTCTTCCTTCTTCAAGGTAAGTATTTCATCTTCGAAATATGAATGTTGTAAGTGCTTTATAATAATCATTTTTGTTTGTTTGATTTCAGGTGCAGTTAGATAAGACGACTTCGGCTTGGAACTTGACACCGCGCGCCGCACCCAGGTAAATATGCGCGTCACTCGCTTGAAACAGCTGTGTCTGTTTATAAGGTCTCCAATTACGTCATCGTCGTGACGTCGAGTGGTGACGTTTGTTTGTATCGATTTCTTAACCTCTTGATCCGTAGTGTATTTTTTGTTGATTACAGGTTCTTGATGTGACGGTAACCATGATGGACCTTGCCACCAGAGAAGATGCTTTTTCAAACTTGCTACTGATGTACCACGGCTGGCGCAGTCTGCTGGATTTTCTGCTGATTTTACGTAATGCCAATTGCTTGGTGGTATGACTTCTCTGATCTTCTGTACTCTGTTGGCGACGAACGGTTTCCAACGGCTTATGTCACCCTGTATCCAGCCTAACACCGCAGTCGAGTCGGACCAACCGAAAACTTTGATATTTTGGTCAGATAGACTACGTTGCACGGTTTCCATTAGTTTTGATAGTAGGTGTGCGGCGCAGAGCTCTAGTCTCGGCAATGATACGCACTTTGATGAGGGAACCAATCTTGATTTTGCTGCTATCAAAACAATTTTTGATTGATCGTTGCTAGTTATCTTGCTATAGATGACACAGGCGTAGGCTTGCTCGGAAGCATCACAGAATCCGTGCAGCTCGACATCATCATGCTCATGACTGTGAAGCCACCTTTCCACCTGTATCTCATTGATGCCTTCAAGGTCAAGTTTAATCTTAGACCATCTTCCTGCTATGTTTGGCGGCAGTTGATCATCCCATTGTAAATTTTGCTGCCAAACTGATTGAAATAGTAATTTCAACTGTGTTGTAATAGGACACAGCCAGCCTAAAGGATCGAAGATTTGTGATATGTCTGATAAGAGTGATCTTTTAGTGGCTGGTTTGTCTGTATGGATATTGATCTTTAATTGGAATGTAAATATGTCCTTTTGTGGATTCCAGTGTAATCCTAACGCCTTCGTTGACTCCTTTTGTTTGAAGTCAAATCCTTGTTCGTTGATCTTGTCTTGATGTACGTTTTGTAAAAGATCAGTGCTGTTTGAACACCACTTTCTTAGATTAAACCCTCCTGATTTGAAAAGGTTAATCAGGTCTTCTTGGACTCTCTTAGCAGCGCTGGTGCTGTGATGGCCACTGAGTAGATCGTCCATGTAGAAGTCTTGCTCTAGGATCTTTGCTGCTTCAGGAAAGTTGTGACGTTCATCATGAGCCAACTGCTTTAAAGTGTTCATTGCTAGAAACGGCGCAGCTTTTGTTCCGTATGTAACAGTAGTCAGCATATAGTCTCGGAGCGGTTGATCAGGTGAGTCGCGCCAAACTATTTTTTGATATTGACTATCTTCTTCGTTACAGAGGATGGCTCTGAACATCTTCTCAATGTCTGCTGAAAATGCTATTTTGTACTGTCGCCATTTGATAACTAGTGACAGTAGATCTGCTTGCAAGTTGGGTCCGCTGTACATCAAATCGTTCAAGCTTTGGCCCGATGACGTCTTTGATGACGCGTTGAATACGACGCGTAATGCAGTTGTTGACGAGTCGGCGCGTTGTACGCTATGGTGAGGCAGATAGCAACTCGGAGTCATGTTACTGTCGCGATCACATTGCCTCATATGACCCAAATCTATATACTCTTGCATAAATTGTTTGTAGTTTGTTGCCAAATTGTCGTTTTTGGACAATTTTTTCTCCAGCTGATAAAATTGTGCGACTGCCTTCTGCTTTGATTCACCCAGTTTTTCATTTATTTCAGGTTTTAAAGGTAATCGGACAACATAGCGACCATCGTCTTGTCGTATGGTCTCAGTTTTGTATTGCTCTAAACAGTATTGATCTTCTGATGACATGCTATTTGATGCATCTGGTATATCCTCGATGGACCAGAATCTTGATAAATCCTCTAAATCGTGAAGTACGACGTTACATTGATATGATTGTAAGTTGCCACATATGATCCAACCGAGGCGGGACTGCTGCGCAATCGGCTGGTTGTCGTCTTCTCTGATGATTCCGCTTAGGATGATTTTGGAGTAGATGTTGGCTCCGAGAAGTATATCTACTGGACGGCTAACATTGAAGTTTGGATCAGCTAATTGTATGCCCTCTAGGTATTTCCATGACGGCTTATCAAAGGATCTATTAGGTAAGTTATTGACGAGACTTTTCATGATAATTGTGTCTGTACTAAAGGTGTAGTCGGTATGTATTGATGATGCGGTGATATTGATGACTCCCTTACAGTTGTTTTCCTTGGTGCCGATTCCAAATATAACTCCCTTGCAGCGTTGTCTCGGAAGGCCGAGTATTTGGGCGGCCTTTTCGCTGATTAGACAAGATTGAGATCCTTGGTCTATCAACGCTCTCATTTTATGATAGCTTCCGTCAGCTGATCTAACCTTGATCTCGGCGGTAGCTAACAGGATTTCAGCTATGCATTCCTGTGACACGTGCGTCACAGTTTTCTGTTGAAACCTTGTATTGTTAGGTGTCGCGCCGGCTTTGTTATTTGATAGGTATGCTTCGTGTAATAAGGTATTATGATTGTTATTACATTGTGCGCATCGTTTGTCCGAAAAACAAACTTTGCCTTTATGATCAAAGAGACAGTTTTCGCATAAACTTAATTTGGATACTGTCTTACGTTTCATTTCTGGCGCTTGACCTAGAAATGTTTTGCAATGGAAAATTCCGTGATTATCATTGCACAATGGACATATGCTTTTATAGCGTGAATTAAATTGAAGAGTTTTCGAATTCGTATGATTGATAAATGCTTTACTTGATGCGCCTGGATTTGCCTTAAAATTGTATGATTTTTTAAGGTCACTTGATTGAAATTGCTGATTGATTCTCGGCGCCTCTTGCTTGCGTCGAGATGATTCTAATGCTGTGAATCGCATTTCCAGAAAGGTAAGGAAATCAGGCAGTGTTGGAATATCTCTAGGGTTTTCTAGGTATTCAAAATAGTTGTTATGAGTCTCGGTATCGAGTTTCTGAATTAACAGATGTATAACAAGAGGATCCCAGTTGGATGTATCAATGCCGAGATTTTGAACTGCGTGCAGACACTCTTTAGTGGTGTCGTGTAACTTCTTTATAGCTGATGAAGATTGATGCTGTATAACAGGTAAACCAAACAGAATATTCATATGCGAACTGAAGATTAATCTTTCATTATTGTATCTATGATTTAAAATTTCCCAAGATGTCACATAATTGTCTGAACTGATATTTAAGTGTTGAATAAGCTTTTCTGCTTCGCCTTTCACCTTGCTTTTAAGATATTGCATCTTTTGAGCGTCTGGGATTGATTTATTTTTATGAATAGTTTCTACGAACAAGTCCTTAAAGGATGTCCACTGCTGGTAGCTCCCACTGAATATGGGTATGTCCATTTTAGGTGTTGATTGATCTCGATGAGATGCGGCCCACATCTTGCTATTGATTGATTTCATATTATTCATTAGTATTCATAGTACAAGCTTCGGCTTAGTTTGCGTTTGGGGCTGGGTGGCGCTGAGTGGCCCAGCGTGGCATGTCTTGGGGTTATTTATTTATCTCTATAAATCTCAATAGTCATTACGGTCATTATCGGCCAATGTCCATAAGTCTACGTTTGTACAATGATGATGAAAATAATAATTAAGCAAACTGGCCCAGGCTTCGGGCGACCCCAGAGCTGGCTCGTACCTCGCTCAGCGCATCTCGCTAGCAATTCAGCGAGGTGACGCAGCCAGCGTCCTGGGGTCACTACCACACGGTCCCGTTTTAGAAGTTTTTTTTTATAATACCTCGACATAATGGCTTCCCTACGCCTGATGGAAAGCGAAAGAGAAGCCCAAATCGCTGTGACAACTGGCAAGTAACTGGTTAGCCTGTCAGTTGCCACTGCCATGCCTGCCCAACCCTACCCCCCACGAGCTCCGGAGACAGCAGAAACAGGACCCGGAGGTCATTTGGCTGCGGTATTCTATAGGGTGGAGGTCCTTCCCCGGACGGCTCAATTCGAGCGAAGATTCGCTATGCCCTACCTCTCTTAATATATATAGATTTTTAATATCTGTACATATTAGTTCAGTTTATGTTTTATTTATTTATTGTATGTCAGGCTTAAGTTACTTTGTAGATTTACTTCCTTGTATTCATTAAGCAAATAAATACTTTACCGGACCATCATCATCCCTATTCAAATAGTAACAAAATTAGCGGACTGAAAATTGAGTTTACGACAATTGTCGCAAACTGCGAGAGGCAAATTAGATATCAGACTCCCGTTTCCCGAAGATCTTTGTGAAATAAAACGCGGGAACATCCCGCTCAATCAGATAAAAGGTTTCAAATCCAGACGTCTCGCGGGGAATAGATAATGTATGGACGCGGAAAGACCTTTCTACGGATAACAAAAGAAGACCCCGCTTAGGGCGTGTCCGAGATCTAGATCTTCCGTTTTATAAAAAATTCCGAGTTACTAAATTGTAAGAATGTATCTAGACAACCTTAGTTATTACTGGTTGTTTTCCCTCAGGAAAAATATGTCTCGGTAGAAAAGTCTATTAGAAAATGTTTTCTTATTATTATAAAAAGTCCTGACTTAATTTTTTTTATAGTAGCACAGCATAATATTATATGTATTGTTTTACTTTTGTCTATTATTTCTTATTTATTTAACTTTTTTTTTATTGTATTTATTTATTGTATGTATCCCTTAGCTATGTATGTATTTATATATAAATAAATTGATTATATATAACAGTATAAGATTTAAATTAATCAATTAAATTAAATAAGTCACCTTACCCCTTCTTTTGATTAGATATCCTCTACCCAAAGTTTGTCTGGAAGAGATCGCTTAAAGCGATAAGGTCGCCTAACTTGTACGTCAATATATCTTTGTATATAGTTATAAGTCAAATGTGTTTGTGTACAATAAAGTGTATCTATCAATCTATCATAATGCCTGCCCAGAATACCGTAAGACGCCCAAGTCACTGCGAAAACGGTCAAGTCACTGCCGGACGTATGTCACCCACGGCATTTTTAGGGTTCCGTAGCCAAAATGGCAAAAACGGGACCCTTATAGATTCGTCATGTCTGTCTGTCTGTCTGTCTGTCCGTCCGTATGTCACAGCCAGTTTATTCCGAAACTATAAGAGCTACATTATTGAAATTTGGTACGTAGATGTATTCTGTTAACCGCATTAAGATTTTAAAATAAAATCAGAAAAAAATCCAAAAATTTTGGGGTTCCCCATACATAGAACTGAAACTGAAATATTTTTTTTTAATCGAACCTATACGTGTGGGGTATCTATGAATAGGTATTTGAAAATGATTTTGAGGTTACTAACATCATTTCTTTCTAAACTGAATAGTTTGCGCGAGAGACTCTTCCAAAGTGGTAAAATGAGTGTCCCCCCCCCCCCGTAACTTCTAAAATATGGGCATGATAAAACTGAAAAAAATATATCATGTGTATCACTATAAAAACTACTAACGAAATATGGTTTGAATGAAATCTAGCCAGTAGTTTTTTTTTAAACGTCATAAATCAAATTACCTAATTATTCATTTAATTAACTTCAATATAATAAAACGGAAAGAAAAACATTTATTTAGCTGTAGCTGTGTGGTACGGAACCCTACGTGCGAGAGTCCGACTCGCACTTGGCCGGGTTTTTTTTTATAGTAGCTCGACATAATGGCTTTCCTACGCCTGATGGAAAGCGAAAAAACCTCAAGTCGCAGTGACAACGGACAAGAAGCTTGTCTGCCGGCTTGGCGGTGGTATCTGTCAGTTGCCAACGCCATGCCGGCCCAACCCTAACCCCCACGGAGGTCATTTGGCTGGTATTCTATAAGGCGGAGGTCCTTCCCCGGACGGGCGGCTCAATTCGAGCGAAGATTCGCTATGCCCTACTGACCTTTCTTGGGATATCATGGAATTCTATTCTAAATCCAGAAACCACTACCACATGGTCGCGAAACACATTACCCTTCTTCGACAGTCGGTTAAACGCTTAAACCAATGCAACCTGAACCATAAATTATTTCCGCTCACATAAAAAACTTCGCCATTCCCTAATGTTCCCGAACACTTCCAGCTTCGCTTTTTAGGGTTCCGTAGCCAAAATGGCAAAAACGGGACCCTTATTGATTCGTCATGTCTGTCTGTCTGTCCGTCTGTCCGTCCGTATGTCACAGCCAGTTTATTCCGAAACTATAAGAACTACATTATTGAAATATCGTTGAAATTTGGTACGTAGATGTATTCTGTAAATCGCATTAAGATTTTAAAATAAAATGGGGTTCCCCATACATAGAACTGAAACTCAAAAATTTTTTTTCATCAAACCTATATG
Source organism: Conogethes punctiferalis (assembly GCA_031163375.1). Lineage (NCBI taxonomy): Eukaryota > Metazoa > Arthropoda > Insecta > Lepidoptera > Crambidae > Conogethes > Conogethes punctiferalis. The sequence goes on from CM062102.1 coordinate 2,901,438, forward strand.
TGGGGTATCTATAGATAGGTATTTAAAAATGATGTTGAGGTTTCTAACGGGCATGATAAAACTGAAAAAAATATATGATGTGTATTACTATAAAAACTACTAACGAAAATTGGTTTGAATGAAATCTAGACAGTAGTTTTTTTTTAAAGGTCATAAATCAAATTACCTAATTTTTTCATTCAATCAGTGGTACGGAACCCTACGTGCGCGAGTCCGACTCGCACTTGGCCGGTTTTTTCGCTCACTTTTCGCTCGGGAGCAAAGTTGTTTGTTTATGTCAATAGTTCGTTAACCGCAGCGGCATGCTACATACAGTACGTTGCAAGTCTTTATAGATTGACCAGTATATCAAGGGTGCTTTACTATTTAAGTAGCTGCCATAGCGGGTTGTAAGGGAGCGGAGAGTGGGGATGTAAGGGAGATGCATTTCGCTCCAAGCCAACCTCGCCTGCCCGTGGTGCATGCTGCCAAATAACAAACGAGACGCTGGCAACCGACTGGTGGCGGTATAACCATCACAATTGAAAGCATAGCTAAATACCACAGGCCGATAACGGGCAGCAGCATCACCGGAGCGAGAAGCTACGCCCTGCGATCGAACCCGCCTGCCCAGCGTGGCGATTATGGGTATATCCTCCAGATGTTTGTCTTAAGTGGCGAACAGCTGGAGAAGCCTATGTCCAGCAGTAGACTGCGACAGGCTGATGCTGATGATGGTACTTGTGAAAACATTTCTATTAGGTCAGAGTTCACTGTAAATAACAAAGTTATACTTACCTAAAATTTTCGATACACACCCACCCAAACTTTCCGATAGCTTAGCGAAGTTGTAAAATTTTACAACGTACAAGAATTACGCCTTAAATTATTAATGGTTCCCAATGCTTTTAAGAAACCGCATGAATTCGCTCGCACAAGTTACTTCGAGAGTTTTAATTTTGATTAATGTGTTGTAAGTTGTAAACTTGGGCTAATGTAAGTAACGTGAGCACGTGTTAGGAAATATTAGGGCATATTCTGAATTCAGAATAGCCGGTCGGCCCAACCCTAACCCACGAGCTCTGGAAACCCTACACACCGTCAGAAACACGACCCGGAGGTCATTTGACTGCGGTATTCTATAGGGTGGAGGTCCTTCCCCGGACGGGCAGCTCAATTCGAGCGAAGATTCGCTATGCCCTACCTCTATTAACCGATTTAGACTGCAGTAGGTTTTATTTGTACCCAGGTAAACGCTGCTGCCTGTTTAATAATATTCTATTATATAGTTGTCTTCTATGTTATCTACGGGATGAGATTAGGCTGTCCTATTCTAAACTAGAATACCACACGGCTAAACTAAGGAACTCTTTGCCAAGCTCCTTGTTCCCCGAGACGTACAATCTTCATATGCTCAAGACGAGAGTGAACCAGTTTTTGCTGGTTGAGCGCCCTCTGTCGTCAACTGCGATATCGCTTACCATCATGTGAATAAAGATGTTTCGAGGCTCAAAATAATTGCATTATATTATTAAGTCCGTATTTTAGATTATAAAAATATATTGGACACGTATTTTTTCTTTTTTCATTTAAAGAAAAAACAACAAAGATACAAGGCGTCAAAATGTAGGAGAGGGTCTTTGACGTCACTCAGTGGCGAAAAAACTTCCACTTTTTGACGTCACGCGTAATTTTAACGGGCTATATCTTTGTAATTTTTGGTCTAATTTACCAATGAAAAAAATACTATTTTTATTTTTTAAGGAATCTAAAAGACTGTTTACTTAATTTCATTTTTACGGCAACAAGCCTATTGCGGGCAAACGCAAAACCATATTGTCTATAAAAACAGAAAGCTTGTATAGCTCAATAGCTACAAGCTAGCACAATAGATACAATTATCAGAATTAACGAACCAGCGTGTCATGACTCTCTGGCGCGGCTACACCCGTGAACTAATTCAAACTCTGCTAATCAGGCGGAGTGTGAAGTGACTGATTAAACTGGCAACTCGTTGATTACAGATGGAGTCAAATAAACAAGTTTAACACACGAGGGAGTCGCGACAAGATTCTAAATAATCACGTAATTACGGAAAACATGTAAGGGAGCGACCCATCACACCGCTCCAAGCCAACCTCACCTGCCCGTGGTGCATCCTGCCGAACAACAAACGAGGCGCTGGCAACCGACTGGTGGCGGTTTAACCATCACAATTAAAGGCATAGCTAAATACCACAGGCCGATGACGGGCAGCAACGTCACCGGAGCAAGAAGCTACGCCCTGCAATCGCCAACACGTCTGCCCAGCGTGGCGATTATGAATATATCCACCAGATGTTTGCCCTAAAAGGCGAACAACTGGAGCGGCTTATGTCCAGCAGTGGACTGTAATAGGCTGATGATGATGATGATGATCTGAAGGGTACCACATAACTAAGGCTTTGCTGTCTGTCTGTCTATCTCCAGGCGATATCAATAACCGCGGCTACAATTTTCAAAGATTATGTATTTCTGTTGCCGCTATAACGACAAATAAACTAAGAATAAAATATAATAAATATTCTCATACAACAAACCTATCCCTTTCCTAAACTAAATTTAGGACAAAATATCCGGGATAACACCGCCTAAATTTTACTTCGATAATAATGTCTGTTTTGTCTATTTTAAGTCAACTATTAAGTGTACTTAGTTCCGACTCGCGTAGGACAAAGCCTATGCAGAGATAACAACCTACATTGATTGGAGAGGAACTTGAGAAAGAAGAAGATTTAGTGTGCAATTAAGAATATCTCTGTATAGGTACTACGTGATGACTATCATCGGAAAGCGTTTCTCATGACATTTAAGAGAGGTAGGGCATAGCGAATCTTCGCTCGAATTGAGCTGCCCGTCCGAGGAAGGACCTCCACCCTATAGAATACCGCAGCCAAATGACCTCCGGGTCGTGTTTCTGCTGGTGAGTAAGGTCTCCGGAGCTCGTGGGGGGTAAAGGTTGGGCCGGCATGGCAGTGGCAACTGACAGGTAACTAACCAGTTACTTGCCAGTTGTCACAGCGACTTGAGCTTCTTTTTCGCTTTCCATCAGGCGTAGGGAAGCCATTATGTCGAGCTATGATAAAAAAAAATTCAAAATGCATCATGTTTAAAAATATTGATTTCCGTAATTGAACCTACGAACGCTTACGCTTTTAAACAATCATCTAACTGGGGAACTAATCTTTTAAGTCAAAAGTTAAGAGGAGATTCAATTAAAAGCAAATCACCCCAAAATGATTAGAATGAGAATCTTTTCAATCTCCAAGAGAATGTTATACAACGCTTAAGAACAGTTCAAAAGCTTGTTCAATTCAGCTCAGCATAAATTGCGAGCAACTCAATGCGCTGAGGAGATTTGGAGGGCGTAATTAAAGTTTAATATTTAATGTAGTAGCAAGTAACGAATTGATGGAGTTTGCCAGTTTATTATCGTTTTAAGCTTGTTGTTTAAGAAAAATGAGGTTTGGTACGAAACTAGTTGCCTATAAGTAATCCTTGGAGATTCAGGTTCTCGAAGTAGAGTATTCCCTGTAGCTTTCAATCATATAATGGAAGTCTACCACATCAAATCTATATAACCTGCTCACGAAAACTCCTCTCAGCATTACCATCAATGTGGTAAACGACAAAATTGACATTTTCTTGTTGAAAAGGTCGAGTAAATAGAAGCGCTCTTATTCTCCGCTAGATAGGAGCAACCCCCACATAAACTAGGTCTCCTGTACCCAGGGCCCTGATATTTGCATGAAGACAAGAGAAAAGTATAAGTAAAAATAAATTAAAAAAATAATATATTAAGGGTAGGTAATATATTAATTTCAGGCCAAATTGTCGCATTATGTTTTTAACTTATAAGGATAGTCCTAAAAGCTTTGTGAATAAATAAATAAATAATTAAATTACTAGCAATCCTCTTTTCAAAATAAGTAAATTACTAAAGTTTACCCAAATAAAGATCAAGTAGGAAAGTAAAATGAAGAGAATGCCACATAAATTGGAAACAAACAAGAACTAGAAATTTCCGTCCTCGGAGATCCAAGCCTCTGTATAAATTTAAATAAACCCCAAAACAAAATGGCGTAATCCGTCTTGGATCCAGTTTTGAGTCCGTCATAATTCTGTCTTACGTAGGGCTACCGACCGCGAATTTTTATTACCAAATGTACCAGAAGTACTCATAACATTAAAATTATTTTAACCAAGCTGCTGACTACACGGATAGTACAATAATATCCACAAGTCTATAGTGTGTGTAGACTGTAATAATTTGTTGGTAAGATCCTACTTCCTTCCTACTTAACTTATAATATTATAAACGCGAAAGTTTGTTTGGATAGATGGATGGATGTTTGTTCCACTTTCACGCAAAAACTACTGAACAGATTTTAATGAAACTTCACAGGAATATAGTTTGTACATCAGATTAACACATAGGCTATGTTTTATACGAATATTCACGCGGGCAGAGCCGCGGGCAGCAGCTAGTAATTTAATATAACCAGATAGAACCCTCCACCCTATAGAATACCGCAGCCAAATGACCTTTGGGTTGACCGTATTTCTGTCGGTGAGTAGGGTTTCCGGAGCTCATGGGGGGTTAGGGTTAGGACGGCATGGCGGTGGCAGCTGACACTTACTTGCCAGTTGTCACAGCGACTTTGGCTTCTCTTTCGCTTTCCATCAGGCGTAGAGTGGGCGCCACTGAGTGACGTCCACTCCTACATTTTGATGCCTTGTATCTTTATTATTTTTTGTTTAAATGAAAAAGGAAAAAATACGTGTCCAATATATTTTTTTATAATCTAAAATACGGACTAAATATAATGTAATTATTTTGACCCTGGAAACATCCCCATTGAGTTCTTGAACAACTAAAAAAGTTATCCCGTTATCCTACAAACTAGAAACTTAACCGCTTCCATCAAGACCACGCTACGGACCTCAAAAAATCTCCCCAAATCCCAAGAGCTAACATAAAACTTGGCCTGACTTAATTGTAACTTAATAATTTATTAAGTTTTTTATCAACCCTAGCCCGCGTCGTCGCGTAGCCGCTGAAAAATGAATGGGAATTAATTCCGGGAAATTATTATGCCGCTGTTACGGCTTTTGGGGATTATTCGTTGACGAGGGCTGCGGGGATGGGTGGCCAGTGTCGGGAGAGCTGCTACGTTTTATGGGAATTTTGTGAATTTCCGAAACACTTTTCATTGACTAAAATTTTTTTTATAGTGACTCGACATAATGGCTTCCCTACGCCTGGAAAAATGGATGGAAAGCGAAAGAGAAGCCCAAATCGCTGTGAAAACGGGCAATTAGCTGGTCAGTTACCTGTCAGTTGCCACCGCTATGCCGGTCTAACTCTAACCCCCCACGAGCTCCGAAAAAACCTACTCACTGGCAGAAACCCGACCCAGAGATCATTCGGCTGCGGTAATCTATATCTGCTATAACTATATATACCCCTGTCCTTCCCCGGCCGGGCGGCTCGATTCGAGAGATCTGTCAGAAGAAACCTTGCCTCACTTCGTTTCGGGTGAACACATTAGATACCACTAAAATTATCATCATTATCATTATCGTCAGCCTATCGTAGTCCACAGCTGGACATTGCGTAGTTTCTACCTGGTTGACGCGTATCGTCATACCACCAACTGTCTGTTGCCCGAGGGTCGTTTGTTAATAGGCCTCTTCAGTTGTTGTCCACGTTGGGTAAACATCTGAAGGCTATGCCCATAATCGCCAAGCTGGGCTGGTGGGTTGGCGATCACAGGGCGTAGTTTCCTAGTTAGTAAGCCTGTGGTATTTGTTGTAGGTACCTGTCGGCTGCCAGAGCCTCGTTTGTTATTCGGCAGGATGGACCACGGGCAGGTGAGGGTGGCTTATAGCGAATAGATGATAGGTCGCGCTACCTTACATTTCTAAAACTATCAATGTTTCTCAACTATATTATGCATCTGTTATACATAAAATATAAACATGAAAACTGTATCAGTGGTAGCGCTTCACTACCAATGAAAGGTCGAAAATGTTTTTTTAAGAAGAAAAGTCCTAGAAATTATTACCAATTGCGTAAATTTCTAAGTTTTTAGTACTGGCAAGCCTACGGATTATCTAAACCCAAAAAAATATCTGTCTGTCGCAAGAAGATTGCTGGCGAGCGTACCTTCGATGTCAGGTGTCCCTTTCAAGTCGACCGCAAGCAGGAAAAAACATGTTTAAACTTTTATTTTCGTTGACAGATCCATTTTCTGTGGCCCGAGTGGCTTTTTTTTAGTACATTAATGTTTTGCGGTAGGTAGATTCAATGAAAATTAACACTTTGATGAACGTTACTTGATATTCTGAAGACCGAAAATATGGGAGGGAATTTCTGTTCACTGTGCTATGCAAAATAAATTGTGCTAAAAATGTAGAGTAGATAGAGTATCAGTGATCACTTTATTCAAATAAGTGTGTGTGTGTTGGTAGTACTGGGAAGGTAACTAGGTAGTTTTCATGCTTCACAAAAACCAAATATACACATAGAGCTAGTGATGTGGGATCCTTAGTGAGACGAGCCGCTTGAATTGCAAAACAGACGGTTTCCCGTTAATGAGTCAGGATTTACGAGTCAGCCGCTGCAATTACCATTGTGGGAAAACTTGGGCTAGAAAGTGAAGCAGGCATTGTATTTGTAAAATAAATAACCCAAGACATGCCTCGCTGGGCCACACAGCGCCATCTAGTCCCAAACTAAGACTAAGAAGCTAAGAAGCTTGTACTATGAGTACTAGTTGCTTAGATACATTTTTTGTAAATAAATATGTATATGATATGATGATATATGTGAGCGTCCTATCATCGCTTTGCTCCAAGCCTTGGTGATTCCTGCTGAATAACAGACGAGGCTCTGGCAAACGACAGGAGGTAGTGGTATATACTATACACATTAAAAACCTTCACCAACGGGCTAAAATCCCTATTTTAATTTCACGCGGACGAAGTCGCGGGCACAGCTAGTTAATAAATTTAAGTATGTAATATCGAAAGATCTCCCAATAGTTCCGAGCGGTGCCGGAAAATAATATACATCCCCGCCCTATTTTTTACTCTGCCGAATAATCCGGGCAAGGCTTTAGAACTTTTCACCCTTAGACTAATACCTAACCCAATTCGCTACTCCTAATTATTATTATTCAACAATTTGCTCAATTTTCCTTCCAAGTCCGTGAAATGTGGTACTAAGAAACTGTAGAACTGTTATAGAAAACTCGATCTTTCGTCTCGCTTATACTTAAGAATACTTCTTTCCTTCTCACTCTTATCGGGTAAAGGCAAATTTTACGTAAACAAACCTCAGCTTCCGTCTAACTTTGAATGTTATTAAAACATACAGTGCATTGCCTAGATAAAACGCTTTAGCAAACAAACCATTACTGGATTGCTAAAGTAAACATTTCTACCAACTTTCATTAAAGTGTTTGTATACTAGGATATTCATATTTTATAACCTCGCCCTTAGAAGAGATATGTTATGAATTTATCTAAAGAAGTTATGAGACTGAATCTAATATTTAAATATTCTTTATAGCACAAAAAAGAAACTTTTACAGAAAAAGGTATTGCAGAAACCTTGTGGTACAATCTAGCCTTATTGCTAGTTAGCGATCTCTTCCAGACAACCTTCAGGTAGAAGAAGTTTGTGTCTGTTTAATTTTTGTGTTTCAATAAAATATAGATATTATGAACTCTATGCATTACGAAGAAGTCAAGATGGAGGAATGAATCACGAAAAGATGGGGGGGAAAGCGAGTTGGTCACCGCAACAAGCTTTATTTGTACGCAACTAAATACTGCTGACGTAATGTAGGACGCCCTCAGGCCATGTGGAGTGACGATTTGCGCGGGACGGTTGGCAAGTGCTGGATGCGAGAGGCCCAGAATCGATCAAGGTGGTGAACGTTAAGAGAGGTCTATTTCCAGCTGTGGACTGATACGGGCTGATGATGATGATGAAATGCTGCTGCACGTTTCTTGGTATTCCCTCTTCGTCGTCCTGGTAATCATCTTCTACGACACCCATGGGATAAGATGGTATAGTCCTATCCTAAATCCGGAAACCACACGGACGAAATCTGATTTCCATTTCAAAATTGTTCAATACCCATTCCATTACGCCTTATATCTGCCAGAAAATCTGTGACCGACACCCCAATAGTTCAAGAGCGAGTTTGTAAGACATGCTTCACTGTCAGACGAACGGAGCCGAAAGTTTCGCGAAGTAGAACAACTCGAAAACAGTGTCCCAAGTTCCAGAGCCAACAATACACCAGCACGACGGTTGAGTACCTTCTTGAAATGTTTTGAAACGAGTAAACAGGTAGTATAGGATCCCGCTATACAACGACCTTCACCGAGGTGTACTCGTATATTTCAAGAAACTTATCTATACTTATAATAAATCTGTAGAGAGGTCAATTCTGTACATGAAATATAATAATATTTTAAAAATAACGATCAAGAGTGATTAGCAACACTGATGCCAAAAATGCAATCAGTAAAATATTTGTCTGTCTGCTTGTATGTTCGTTATAGAATCAAAAACTACTGGACGGATTTTAACGAAACTTGGTACAATTATTCTTCATACCCTGGAGAGGTTATAGTATGCTCTTCATCGCGCTACAATCAGTAGGAGCAGAGCAGTGAAGGGAAGTGTTGGGAAAACGGGAGAAATTTTTATCTGTATGTTTGAACGCGCATCACACGAAAACTACTGCATGGAATTGAATGCGGTTTTCACCAATATATTGCCAGAGGTCTAATTTAAAATTGAAACCCGATATCCACGCATGTGATGCCGCTGGCATAGCTAGCAGTTCCGCAGCTTAGCAGGATGCACCACGAGCACCTGCCTGTGGTACCCTGAGTGTGGCTTGGAGGGAAAAGATGATGACTCGCTTTCTTATGTAATTGGGGTGTTACATTCTGGCAAGCGCGGTGGCGGCATAATGATCACGATTGAAGGCGTAGCTAAATATCACAGGCCGATGACGGGCAGCAGCGTCATCGGAGCGAGGAGCTATGTACTGCGATCGCTAACCCGCCTGCAGCTTGGCGATCATAGGTAAAGTCTCCAGATACTTCCCAAAAGCGGCGAACAACTACCTAGAGTGATCTATATCATATTATTAAATATTCATCAAATAAACATCTCGGTGAAGGTCGTTATATTGCAAGAACTTAGACCAAGGCTATGTACGAGATATTAACTTTAAAATGTTGAGCAGGTAGAGTGAAATCGTTGTTAGGTTTGTCTGTCGGGGGATTTAGTTTGCTACAACCCTTCAATCTTTAAACAAAATCTGAAACTTGATTGTTTCTTAATCGCAAAAGCTGTCTAAATAGCAAAAGGACCTGCTAGGTACAATAATTAGGCTATGGAATGAGCTCCTTGCTGAGGAGGAGGAAAAATTTGTGAAGACGTTTTAAAGGGTCGGCAACATGCGTGTGGACACACGTGCTTACTATGTTCGTTCCAACTTTTCGGTCTTTCAGTCGGTTTCGGTTCCAACTTTCGGTCTTTCTTATTTGGTAGTGACCCCTGCCTTCTGAACCAAGTGTTGTGGATTCGATTCTCATTCGTGTGATTATTTGTATTCGTATTTAAGTATACTTTCGTTGTTCTGTTTTTTTTTTGTATGTGAATTCTATCTCGCGTGTAGTGTTAACGCGGATTATTCGCCAATGTCAAATGGTTGTTCTGATATCCATAACACAAGAGCTCAATTTGATGACCGAGCAATGTCACATACATACATTGTTGTATGACTTTTTATTTCTTAATCCTAAAGGAAGGCAGTTCGATACAACCTGGAGATAATACCGGCCAAGGGCTTTTTGCAATCATGAAGAATCTAGTCTAGAAAATAAATTAAAGTAGCCAGTACAACAGAATGAGTTGGTATGTAGTACGAACTTCAAGTAAAACCGAGTTACGCGACGCGAGAGCAGCGCAACTTCTTTGTAACTCGCTACATCTTCTGTTACGGAGCGAGGCGTTTAGTCGCACAAGTTACTGCGAGAGTGGCGGCGTTACTTGCGAACTACATGAGGCGTCAGATTTATTCTGGAAGGAGCGAATTCTTGTACTTGCAACGTCAGTTCGTAGTACAGTTACGTATATGTAGGTATATATACAGGTTTTCATTTATTTATTTATTTTATCATCATCACCACTACTTATAGAGTGATAGGGTTTAGCGAATCTTCGCTAGAATTGAGCCGCCCGTCTGGGGAAAGACCTCCACGCTATAGAATACCGCATCCCAATGACCTCCGGGTCGTGTTTCTGCCGGTGAGTAGGGTTTTCGGAGCTCGTGGGGGATTAGGGTTAAACCAGCATGGCGCGATGGCAGTGGCAACTGACAGGTAACTGACCAGTTACTTGCCCGCTCACGGCGACTTGGACTTCTCTTTCACTTTCTATCAGGCGTAGGAAAGCCTTTGTCGAGCTACTATAAGAAAAAACCTTTGTCCTGAAATTCAATCTATCTATATACTTATAATAAATCTGTAGAGAGGTCAATTCTGTACATGAAATATTTTTGCAAAATAACTATCAGGGGGTGATTAGTGATCGATACTGGTGCCAAAAATGCAATCAGTAAAATTTTTGTCTGTCTGTATGTTCGTTATAGAAACAAAAGCTACTGGACGGATTTTAACGAAACTTGGCGCAATTATTCTTCATACTCCTGGGCAGCTTATAGAATACTTTTCATCACGCTACAATTAATAGGAGCAGAGCAGTAAAGGAAAGTGTTGGGAAAAAGAGAGAAATTTTTACCTGTTTGTTTCAATGCGCATCACGCAAAAACTACTGCATGGAATTGAATGCGGTTTTCATGAATGTATTGCTAGAGGTCTAACTTAAAATTTAGGAAACCATTTTATGGAAGTCCGTAATTTTTTTAAGTCGATATCCACGCGTGCGACGCCGCCGGCACAGCTAGTTCTAAATATAATAAAGCACGCTCTGAGTTAACTAAGGGTTTTTGTTAGATGCTGACTAAACTCTGGTTAGTGGTACAGTAGCATATCATCATCATCAGCCTATATCAGTCCACCGATGGATAATATGAACATAATACTATGTATATATGTACCTACTATGAAAACATTCCTTTGTAGATGTAAGTAAAAAATATATTTTTTTTTTTATTTTTTTTTTTATAAGAAGAGCTTTCAGGATGACCTCACTCCACCTGATGGTAAGCGGTCGTGAGGATCAAAAATGAAATTAAATATAAGACCCAACAAAGGTTTTTACTGCAAACAAAAGAAAAAAAAGCGGCTACATGCGAGTCGGACCCATGAAAAGTCCCATAGCGACAAGAAACATAATACAATTTCCAGGGTTCCGTAGCCAAATGGCAAAAAACGGAACTCTTAAACATACATGTCTGTATCATGTTTGTCATACATGACGACTCCATTAGAGTTCCGTATTATGCCACGGCTACGTTAACCAACACGCGAGCGAATCCGCGGGTAAAACTAAAGGTCACAGCACACTAATCCACTCGGAAAGGGATCGTCACCGTATCGCCTTTCGCCTCGCCGCGGCGTCAACCAAGCGTCAACCTTACGTACGCACGTAACCGTAGCGTATCAGCAGCTCCTGTACGTCAACTCGGCTACGGCTAGGCGACACCGCGCTTACGGCTCGCCGACCGCTGGCTGACCTGGTTGGCAAGTCGCGGGAGGGGACAGGGGCAAGGGTGGACGAAGAGCCGTGAGCTCGCGTACGGAGAGACGTAAGCGCGGGAACGACGAGCCGTAAGCGCGGGAACTGCAAGTTGACCACGCACCGCATCGCGGTTCGGAGCCTGTTCTGAGGCGAGGCGATTACGTTACGATTCCAATTAGTGTGCGTTGCAATAGGGAGTTTCATTCAAACAATACTGAACGGCTTGAGGCGATACGGTGGCGATCCCTTTCCGAGTGGATTAGTGTGCTGTGACCTCTACTCAACAGCCCAGTTAGTACCTAATTAGCAGCTACAAAGTTCCATCACGAACTCAATTAGAGCACAATGTAATTCGCAACGTGTTAAATCGAATCAATTCATTCGAATCGTTGTGCGTTTATCTAAATTCAATGATGGAACTACAATACAGCTAATACACAAGGAAGGGTGACAAACGAGACCGATTTGCATTTAAATTCAGGGATGTGGAGGGGAGAGGGGGGGGGGCTGTGTCCAGTACGCTATTTACCGAAAATTCCAATTCCGAATGCGAATTATGTAGATTACTGTTATTTCGTTGTTCGGTGATATATAAAAAATCTGGAAGGGACGAGACTTTTTTGGGTACAAAATTCTTATCTACTTTTGTTGATTTTGTTCGCGCAATTCAAATTATCTTATCTACTGAAAAATAATTGTCTAAGTGACAAGCCTTGTCTAGTTAATCACGGCAACCCGAAGACAGGCAGGTGAGGCTGGCTTGGACCAAATAATGGTAGGTCGCTACAGTAGGTACATCCCCATTTTCTATAAGCTTACTTCAAATATAGTGATGCATCCTGCCGAATAACAAACGAGGCGCTGGCAACTGACAGGTGGCGGTATAATCATCACAAATGAAGGCGTAGCTAAATACCACAGACAGATTACGGGCAGCAGCGTCACCGGAGCGATAAGCTTACGCCCTACGATCGCCAACCCGCCTACCGTCAGCGTGACGATTATGGGTATATCCTCCAGATGTTTGCCCTAAGTGGCGAACAACAGGAGAGGCCTATGTCCAGCAGTGGCCTGCAATAGGCTGATGATGGTGATACTTGAAATATGAAAATAATAATAATTTGAAATTATTGCCACATCCAGACGCCCCTATGTCTGCTGAATGCTTATTATTGAAGTGCAAATTGAAAATTAATGGTTCGCCATTTTGTGTGATTTTGTGATTTCTCTTTGTTAAACAGCGTTATTGGAATATCGATTGCTTGTCTATTCCAATAATGTATTCTATTGCTATTTAATGAGCACTGGTATAGTATTGTTTAGTAAGAGCTTATGTACGTATAAATAAATAACCTGGGACATGCCACGCTGGGCCATATAGGTATTACCTACACGCTGGGCCAAATTAAGCCGAAGCTTGTTCTATGGTAGTTCATCATCCAGTGTGGGTTCACTGCTGGACAGGCATCTGCAGTTGATAGTCACTATTAGACAAACATCTGGAGGCTTTGCCCATAATCGCCACGCTGGGCAAGAGGGTTGGCGATCGCACGGCGTAGCTCCTGGCTCAGATGACGCTGCTGTCCGACATCTGCCTGTGGTATTTAGCTACGCCTTCGATAGTGATGGCGGTATGCCGTCATTTGGTTGCCAGAACTTCGTTTGTTATTCAGCAGGTTGTACCTCGGGCAGTAGCGGACAGGGAGCGAAAAGATGACACGTCGTTCCTGTATTATTTGCGAGAGCATGAGTATTTTGTTATCATATAAAGAGACATGAAAGATATATCATGAAATGTCATGTCGTGACGTCATGACACCTGCAGTGCGCAACTATAATTAATTATTTAGTAACAAATTACTATCCGACGCCCGAACACGAGACGAGGACTTGTTAGGTCTCATTAATTACATTAGCTTCCGCTACCCCGAAACAGAAACGGTTACACGTTTCCGTTTGATGGAGAAACAAACACGGCGGCGGTGGTACAGTCAGCATTGTCTCTTCCCGATCTCTGGATTTTTTTGACAGTATGTAAGTATACAGAGAGATTTGGCGAGGGCTGTGTAAAAGCTTAGCCCTCGCCAAATCTCTCAGTTTGGAAAGCCGACCCTGAGGCAATCGGGAAAAGGCTAGGATGATGATGATGTAAGTATACATACATACTCCATAACGTCACGCCTCTCTTCCAAAGGGGTAGGCAGAGACCACACCTTCCCATTTGCTACGATTCTTCACACATGCTCGTCGATTTAGGGTACTGAGTATTTTACCTTTTTAGGACACTTTCTATTTGGTAATAGAATGTCCTTCTAGTTTACAAAAAAATCAAGTAAGTTTATCAGTTGTCTAGTACTCACAGTACAAGCTTAGAAACTAGAGGGCGCTGGGGCGAGGGGCGAGGGGTGACCCAGTGCGGCATGTCTTGGGTTATTTATCTATATTTCGGTGATAATTTCTCTTGGATTGGAGCCATTTATAACCTTTTTCTACATTTAACCCCAAACTATTCATTAATCTATAATTAATTGGACCCAAATACCTTAAAGAAGACGCACTTTAAGTTTCTACAACAGTTATCTGTACCTACACATTATGCAGATTTCAAGTATTTCTTCCGCAAAATAAACATTTGCACATTGAACTTAATCACAAGAGACGAAGTGAAATCGCTCCCAACGCGATTGTACAAGACAAGCAGACATTTACATAATGCTGACGTTATCTTGACATCCACTGCAAAAGAAGCTATACAGAAGCTACCACAATAAAAAAAATGTAATAGGGGTGTTTCAGGGTCAAAGTAAGTACATTTCATTTGGTCCGTATTTTAGATTATAAAAATATATTGGACACGTATTTTTCCTTTTTTCATTTAAACAAAAAATAACAAAGATACAACGCATCAAAATGTAGGAGTGGGGGTCTTTGACGTCACTCAGTGGCGAAAAAACTCCCACTCTTTGACGTCACACGTAATTTTAACGAGCTATATCTTTGTAATTTTGGTCTAATTTACAAAAAAAACGTATCTTTTATTTTTGAACAATCTAAAAGCCGGACTAATTAAATTTTTGACGGCTACAGGCCTATTGTCCACACTGTTTGTTTCTCATATCGTATTTTTTTACTTTTGTAATATACTTACTTAACCTTAAATACACATTGTTTTTTCCTTCTGTAATAAGTTATTCCGTCTTGCCGGTTCCACTGAAAATCAGCGTCTTTGCATTGTTTATTGTCATGCTTTGACATTCACTGAGTGGATAGAAATTTGGCTGCATATTGTAAAACATTGTAGCTTAAGTTAATTTTTAGATTAAGTATATCCCTGTATTTTTTAATGTGCGCTGAAAATACTATAGAGGCTTCTGTCCAATAGTGGACTGCAATAGGCTGATGATAATAATGATGGTGGTAGACCGAAAGGCTTATCAGCAGTGTTTCCTTACGGATAAGATTTAGAGACCCTCAAGAAGACAGTCCACTATCTTCTTGCAATATAGAGGTAGATGTGACTACGTCCATATCATTTATCTTTCTACTTCCAGTGGTACACAAGGTTAAGCCACATAAAGATATCGCGCCTTAATCCTGATAATGGACGAAGATTTGAAGATTTGCCGCAGATCGCGGCAGACACTCGTCCAATTACCAGCTGATTTCGTCTGTTGACAAAGCGAGGAGCCCTTATAAGCGGTGGCCACACCTCCAGCGGGAGAACGAAACGAATGCGGAGCCGAATTAGCGGGCAAACTAGCGGGAGGCGAGAGATGGGAACTAGCGAAGATTGGCAAGTACAAACCTTTTTTTAATGTGTCACACCATATTTGTTTGTTTAACTGGGCTAATATTACGAAGATAAAATATTTGTGTGTGTGTGTGTGTATGTTTGTAATGAATCCACCCAAAAACTACTGTGCCGATTTCAAAAGAACTCAAAAGTTTCAAAACTTTTATTATTGGAAAGCTACATTCAACCTGAGTATCATAGGCCATATTTATAGCAAGCAAATGATAGCAAGACTAGGGGTACTAAAACTTCAACAAGGAATCTAATGAAATATACATACATACATAACTTCACGCCTTTCTCCCAGAGGGGTAGGCAGAGCCCACGTCCTTCTATTTGCTACGATCCTGGCACACAACTTTTACTTCGTCTACATTCAACAAGCTCTTCATAACATGCTCGTCGGTTTAGGGTACTTAGTATTTTACCTTTTTTTAGATATGAAATATTTATGAAAATAACCGAAGCAAAGCTATTTATAAGGACGAATAAAATAAAAAAGCAAGTAGAGCAACGAAATACATCGACCATGCTCAACATTCTACTACGTTCCACAGAATCGTAATTTATATCTGCAGTAGAAACGACGTGTTAATAGAGGTGAAACCATTCTCGTCCGGCTCGCGCGCCCGCTGGCGGTCAGGCCACTGCCTTATCGCGAGTCACGGGTTCCTTGGCGAAATACGTATTACGTAGGGTTGCCAATTTTATTACAGGAGTATGTAGTGACATCTATATCCATATTGACCGGTCCGGTGGCCCGATGACCGCCACGACCTGCCTTAGTGACCTTTTACGGATTTGAAAAAAATAAGGTGTATCTATCTACGTATCATTACTCCTTACCTACGTATTGTTTAGTTTTTTTTTATAGTAGCTTGACATAATGGCTTCCATACGCCTGGTGGAAAGCGAAAGAGAAGCCTAAGTCGCTGTGACAACGGGCAAATAACCGGTCAGTTACCTGTCAGTTGCCACCTCCATGCCGGCCGAACCCCATCCCCCACGAGCTGCGGAAACCCTACTCACCGACAGAAACATGACCCGGAGGTCGTTATGCTGTGGTATTCTATAGGGCGGAAGTCCTTTATAGGGATATATTTATTTTTTTTTATAGGGAAGAAGAAGAAGATTCGCTATGCCCTACCCCTCTTAAAACCTGGGCACAAATAAAACCTACTGCGGTCACCAACCCTCCAGACAAACGTGGTGATAAAGCAAATCCTCTAATAAGGATGCCTAAAGATTTGCTATACCCTACTGCCTACTGTCTACTGCCTACTGCCTACTGCCTACTGCCTACTGCCTACTGCCTACTGCCTACTGCCTACTGCCTACTGCCTACTGCCTACTGCCTACTGCCTACTGCCTACTGCCTACTGCCTACTGCCTACTGCCTACTGCCTAATCCCTCTGCCTCTACCTCTGCTTAGTTACAACAATAAGCAGCTATGAATCTTTTTGAAAGAGAATTTAGAGTTCTATACTCTATTTTTTAATACAGTCGGCAACCCTAGTATTTCATGTAGCTTTAGATTCGATTGCTAACGTTTGTTCAGGCGCAATCCTGGAGTTCGATTCAATTTGAATTGCGGTTTGGTGTCATTTCGGATTCTGTCTCGTGTCGCGGTATGTTCTTGGAAAATTTCAGTCCTATTGGAGCCTTGAGTTAATATTGCAACAATATTCCTGATGTCACAGCTCACAATTTTGGGTAGGTCCTGTAGTATCGTATAAAATTTTCCTAGGTCAATAATTCGATTCGATAATGCTCGACATACGCCTACGGCTTCCCTACGCCTGATGGAAAGTGAAAAAGAAGCCCAAGTCGCTCTGACAACGACCAAGTAACTGGTCAGTTACCTGTCGATTGCCACCGCCATGCCGGCCCAACCCTAACCCCCCACGAGCTCTGGAAACGCTACTCACCGGCAGAAACATCAAACACGACCCGGAGATCATTTGGCTGCGGTATTCTATAGGGTTGAGGTCTCAATTCGAGCCAAGATTCGCTCAAGACGCAAGACTCAAGATAGTGCATAGGCACTACCTCTCTTAAGTAAAACTTAAACTAAGTAGATGTCTGCGCTATTAGATCTGAGAACTAAGTACCTACTTACGTACCTACCTAATGAAACTCTAGTACAATTCCCTGAAAACAAAAGTAAAAAACAGCGTCCATAATTAAGATCGTTTAATACAGACAAAACGTCTACTAAGAAACGTTTTGCTCATCATTTCCTCTAAGGAGGAGTCTGAAATTATTTTGAAACATTTTCAACTAAGAAATTCGTTCCTGAGATAATCGCTGGATCGCTTAAAATCTGCCTCTTGGGTACCCTAAAATAATTTGTAGAAATGTAGAACTCGTAACGTAGGCTATAAATATAACTCTACGGAGAATATAAACCTTATCTAGTCTTATAATGAAGCGATTAATAAGAAAATGGCTGTTACTTACCAAAATGGTGAATTAGAAGAGCTTTGTAACTGATTACGGCGAATCTAAAAGAAGATTATTATTTTAACCGTTAGGTATGTATGGATAGGCCCACGAAATCGAGTTTTTGTGAAACTGATGAATCAGTTTAGATAAACTAATGACTTATTCTTCACCTCATCATCATCATCATCTGGGACTGTTAGGAGAGCGGAAGACACTCACTCCTATATATTTTTTTTGTATGACAGAGGTGGCAAATGGGCCTGAAAGTCACTCAGCCCACAGATAGCGCAACACCAGGGGAATCACAGCGTCTGTACCCTCGAGAAACTTTTAGGCTCGCTCTTTGAAGGTCCCTAAGTCGTATCCATTCGGTAAAGTCGCAAACGGAAGCTGATTCCCGAGAATTGTTGAATGGGGATGTTTCCAAGGTCAAAATAATTACATTATATTTAGTCCGTATTTTAAATTATAAAAATATATTAGACACGTATTTTTCCTTTTTTTATTTAAACAAAAAATCACAAAGATACAAGTCATCAAAATTTAGGAGTGGGGGTCTTTGACTTTACTTAGTGGCGTAAAAACTCCCACTCTGTGACGTCACGCGTAATTTTAACAGGTCATATCTTTGTCATTTTTGGTCTAATTTACAAATAAAAAAATACGTGTCTTTTATTTTTGAACAATCTAAAAGACGGACTAATTACATTTTTACGGAAACAGGCCTATTCAACCTATATACGTAGGTACCTAACTGTTTATTTTGTCCGTGTTGAACACAAATCATTTTTCCGTAAATGTTGAAGAAGTAAAAATCTAAACGAAAATTTGCAATAATAGAAGAAAAGCCTTGAGCAACCACTAGCCTAATTTAAAAGTTCATCATCATTATCAGCCGTACGGGGTCCACTGCAGGACATAGGCCTCCCCCAAAGACTTCCACAACGGCCGGTTGCAAGCTGCCCGCATCCAGCTCTATCCAAAAAAAGTTCATCATTATTTAATTCAAATAACATTTCAACAATAACGGCGCACACCATTCATCTACACGAGTCCGCATAGACGCAGCCACTACAAATGTAACAAGACACCAGTTTCCAGGTCATTCGTCTCATGTCCCTGAGTGCGCCGTCAAAGGAGTTTCGTTTACAAGCGCGCTTCGTTTCATTAAGGAACTGAAAGTGTAGCGGGATACTTCAGGTGCTCTTGTGTAATGCAAAATGTAAGTATCAGGTAAGGAATGTAGTGATGTATTTTAAGAGCGCGCATACAGAATTCGACGTATTTGCGGCGAAACTGGTATTTTCGGGCGAGCTATTATCATAGAAAACGATTTTTTTTAAATAAGAAACATAGTTTTTTATATAGATAAAGTCTTCAAGCAGTGCGTAGGCTAGATAAAATACAACATTTACTAGTATATTTTTGTTTATCAAAGATCTCCCGTAAGCCGATTCGCAAAAATGCGAGTCAGAGTCAATTTCGAAAGTCTTAATATCAATTGCATTACATACATATGTTTTAAATATATGTTTATACAATAGCTTATATGGTCTATTAGTGCACTAGACAAAAAAACTTTCAAAAATGTGTTATTAAATTGCCCAAAATAATTTTTTAAAATAAGCTCAATTCACACTTTTCAACAGTGTTTTTCTAGTAGAAAACACTGTTTATTTTAGTTGAAATTCTGTGTAAATGTAAAAAAAGTCTTTCTTAAGTGCACTTAATTATTATTTTATTAATATTCTATGCCTGTTATTTTATACGATTTTTTTAAAAGTGACTATAAAGCCACGCGCGCGCCGCTTGCCGATTCAGTCCAAATCGGGTCATCCCAGAGGGAGGACGTGCCGCTCGCTGCTCCGCTCACGCACACATACGCACAACCACTTTTATGAGCGTATACCGCTCTGCGCGAGTGCAACTCCACGAGTTTGATACTTTGTAATATTATTTTTGTATGAAAAATTTATTAAGTTAAAATAATATACTAAATTAATGAAATGATTTAATGTTTAGTCATGAGTATCAAATACAAACATCAGGATTATTATAATTATTATCTACA
This sequence comes from Conogethes punctiferalis, assembly GCA_031163375.1. NCBI lineage: Eukaryota > Metazoa > Arthropoda > Insecta > Lepidoptera > Crambidae > Conogethes > Conogethes punctiferalis. Next base: position 2,921,503 of record CM062102.1, read on the forward strand.
AACACATTTGCTAAATATTTCAAAAAATTAATTATATTTGTTTATTAGTTCACTAATGAAGTTACAAAGTAAGGCTATTCCAATGATTATTATTATGCTCGTTAACATCAATGGTCAGAAACAACTTCCATGAAGAAACTGATAAGGAGATTCATTTGAGTTGGGAGCATTTAACGAATCTACGTCACATGTTCACGACTATAAATAAAGGCATACAATGAAGCTGAAAGTCCTCGAAAACCCATAGTCGAGTTATTATTAGTAAAATTATATGTGTAAAGATGGATGATGAAATGTTTGATTGTATGCACGAAATTGATCTATTTAGATTTAGATAAATCGATCTTCGAATCCAATTTTGAAATTGTCGCTTAATTGTTTAGTGTGGAATAAGTGAATCTTTGTGTCACAATAATAACAAGTATCTAAGATTAAAATTAAATCGATCAAAGTGGTCAACAATGGGAGAGGCCAATGTCCAGCAGTGGCCTGTGAGAGGCTGATAACGATATGAGATTATTACTTTCATTCAGATAGTATTAGAAAGAAGTAAAAATTATATTTTATAGTTTCAAAATGTAAAACCAAAATGCAATATGATAGTTGTGAAATGTATGACCATTACGGTTACTAGGGGTGATTTTAGCGAAAAGGCTGGTAAGATACGGATATGTTACGGTAACTTATTTACATACATTACGTTAAAATTACCGGCTACGTATGCTGAATGGTAGTATGGCGACGAGCAGGGCGAGCATGTAACTTGCAGTATGCAAGTCGCAAGGTGCAACGTTGCCAATGAGGGCTACCGTTTTTGTAATCACCAGAGGGCGCCACTGTATAGTGAGGTCTTCGGGCATAGCTGTTAAGGTTTGTTTTATGCATGTGATGACTGTTTGTTCGTTATAAAAAGGAGGCCATAAGTTTCCAAAAGGCAAAACTGTTTGTTAACGGTTAATAAACAAACCAGTGAACTAGCTTTTCTTTCAGACCGCTAATTTTTATACCTCATTTTCTCGGCTCAAGCGCAGATAATCACTGAGCCGTGTCTCATATTTTCGAATATTAATGCCAGTTATGCCAAAATTGCACAAAATTATTTAATTTTCCGAAATAAACTCGTTTAACTCACAGAACCTATGTAATTTGACATTTCGGATACCTCACGCTACACTAGCACCTCTGGTGGCGAATTCACACGCGATATGGGCGCACAACTCACTCGCTCACAAGTTTAGTCTTCTTAATTTAGACCGTAAAGTAGAAAATAAATGAGATAATGACAACATTTTTTACTTGCTGTTGTATTTAATTTTAATTTTCAAAATACCGATCCTAGACAATTTTTGAATATATACAAGAGGGCTCACCATACCTACCTATTCAGATAGCTCGCTTTTGTAACCTGTCCATTGCATCTTAACTAATATTATAAAGCTGAAGAGTTTGTTTGTTTGTTTGTTTGTTTGAACGCGCTAATCTCAGGAACTACTGGTCCGAATTGAAAAATTCTTTTTGTGTTGAATAGACCATTTATCGAGGAAGGCTTTAGGCTATGTAACATCACGCTGCAACTATTAGGAGCGAAGAAATAATGGAAGATGTAAAAAAAAAACGGGGGAAAAATAACTATTCCACGCGGACGAAGTCGCGAGCACAGCTAGTCATTTATAAAATTGCGTAAAAGCAGTATTCTACGCAAGATTTGTGCCTTATACAAAAAACAGCGCTGGTCAGTCGTGATATATTCTTTCAGAATCAGGTTCAGGACACCTATTTTAGAGAATGCTGCAGTAGTCAATGATTCCTTCAATGTAACCCTTAGGATTCGGGTCACGACTAATATTCATCCCGAGAATAAGTGATGGATTGGTCAAGCTGGATAGGAACCAGATTTTAGTTGTTGTAGGCCATCTGGGGTTTCTGCTACGAAACACAAGCACAACTTTCAGCACAAGCATCAGTTAGGTATACATGATCTCTGTGATCAGTGCATGGGAGACTTAGGACCTTAATTCAAATTGACAAATTGTTTAAAAACTAATCTTTTTTGAATGATGGCAACCAGCCTCTTTGTGAGATCCATTTCTGCCGAGTGAAAATGAACAAAGTAATTTTTACAAGTTAAAATATAAAACGGGTTAGAGTTATATCGTGGCAACCACGGAGACTGCTCTTTCCTTAAATAATAATAGAAACACCTAAACACAGAACAAACACAAATGTTCAGCACACGAATGTTTGTCCTGGATGGGAATCAAACTCACGACCTTTGACTCATGATCAGAAGGCAAGGAAAACACAGTAGGGATTATTGATTTTTATAAAGCAACATTAATAATGTCAATCACTCACACAATACCTTTGGATAGGTAAGTACCTGATACATATAAAGATAGAAAGACAAAGATATTGTTATATTTTTCTTAAACCTTAATTAATAAACACCTTAAGAATAATGTACTCTAAAATGTTTAAATCAATTTAATAAGTACGCACCTATACTACACTAATAAAATATTTAGCAATAAAAGAATGTTCAAATAATTTAGATGAATAATAAATTGTTAAGTATCAAAATATGTTCGTCCGCCGGAGTTAGCGTTCGACACGCCGCTCACCCACACAGACACAAATGATGTCTATGTGTGTTTCGGAATCGGCTCCTGCGTGCGTTTCGAGTTGCTTAAAATTGTATGCGCGCTCTTAAGTAACATCATGTTTCTTGCGATGTTGTCTCAGATGGTATGGACATGTAATGTGTCGCCCACCAGAGCATATGACGCGGCGGGTACTGGAAATGTTTCCAGCCTCTAAAAATAAACGCGGCAGGCCCCGACTCACATGGATGGCTGCTGTTGGTAGGGACATGGAAGGTGCAGGTGTCACGTCTGCGAAAACCCAGGACAGAGCGACCTGGCGAAAAATGACTAGGAGAGCCGACCCCAAATGATGGGACTAAGGCTAGGTGGAGAGAGATCATGTTTCTTGAACGGTATCTTGTCAAATAACAAACAAGGCTCTGGCTGAGTGATCTCGGTACGAACATCACGATGGAAGCCGTAACTAAATACCACAGGCCGATGACGGGCGGCAGCGTCACCGGAGCGAGAAGCTACGCCCTGCGATAGCCAACCCGCCTGCCCAGCGTGGCGATTATGTTTGGGTAAAGCCTCCAGGTGCTTGCAGAAACGGCGAACAACAGGAGAGGAGGAGTATGTCCAGCTGTACACAACGCATAAATAGGGAATAAGCATGAAAAATAATTTCATGTACACTAATTTATCGTAAAATACATAAAAATATACTACGAACAGTGAAAACAAAATCAAAATTGGCTGAAAATTGGGCGAGATACAGTCATTGAAAGTTAATATATCCGTCTCTCTCACGCGAAACAGATTTTTCTATGGAGTTGTATGGCGGGCACGGTACGTGACGTCATCCGCCACGTCGGATCTCTCTGTCTAAGCAATAACTTTAACGCTATATAACTCGCTTAATAGAAAAAGTATTTAAAAAATTCATTGATATTTATGTATCTGGAAGATAAAAGATCTCAAAAATTCCATAAAAAAATGTCATGCATATTCTCTATTTGCCATAAGAATAGTTTGACGGTTACTATGGATTATGTTTTCACTATTGCTCTTAGGGCCGGTAATAAAATGGTCAAATACTTTGGTATGTATAACACTGTTTAGAATGGTGTGATATGGTGATATAATACCAGCTTTATTTAACTTATTAATAGGTATCTTAGTCTCTGACTTTTCACCAAACATAAATCGAATCAATAAACGAAAAATAATTTAAAACACGAATCAATTATTATCCGCCGCAAAATCGGAGCCAACCAAACGAGTTTCAATCGAATGCGAATAATCGGCGTAATCGAGTCAACGTCGCCGTATCGAATAACTCGATTTAACGCTCGGTTCGGAACTTGCCGTGCTTGATTTTTTGCGAGGCGCGCTGCCTTTGTAAAACAACGGATTACTTCTAAGCAGTTTAAGACTATGACTGCCGCGACTAGATACAATGGAATAACTAATGCTTGTCGGTCATCGATGTACACTATGAACACTATGGTTCAACGTGCAAGCGAAATTCAGACAAAACAGTGGAATTTCAATCACTGGTTTGTATTTACAATGGTAAACAACCGTACCTGAGTAAACATAACAGTCTAATACAAGACCTATTATAGTACAAGTTCCAGCTTAATTTGTTGCCTTAGTTACCACAAATGGCAGGCGGGTTGGGGCCCGTAGTAGAATTTATTTGTACCCAGGTAAACGCTGCTGCCCGTTTCTTGATATTCCCTTAGTCGTCTTCTCCGACATCCATGGGATGAGATGGGGTGGTCCTATTTCTAAATCCAGAAACATACGGACACAACAAATTGGAAGTACTTGCTCTCATCATCATCATCATCATAAGCCTATTGCAGTCCACTACTGGACGTAGGCCTCTCCAGTCGTTCGCCAGTTATTGCAAACATTTGGAGCATGGAGACCTATAATCGCCACCCTGGACAGGCGGGTTGGCGATCGCAGTACTTGCTGCGTTTATAGAAAATCATTTTTACATTGAAAAAGTTACATAAAATTAGTGACGAAAGCTCAACTGGGTATTTGCGTAGTGGGTTCCAATAATTATTTTTAATTCTATTTTCTTTTCCATGTTAAACTCTAATGTGTCCAGCAGAACAATGTGAAATATCTGTATACCTGGCTCCCACGAGACAGGCGCTGCCTAGTGTGGGAGACAGTGAAAACCTTTTTGTAAAACAATTTTCATGGTTAATAAACGTTATTATTTTATTTTTATTTTTTATAATTAAATAGGTACATTATTTTATTATACTTAGGTATCTACATCTCACTAAAACATTAAGTACCTACTTAATCAATTCAGTAATGAAAACACCACCTCCGCATTTAGCCGTGCAATCAAATACAAATAATTTCCGCTGCAAATTCGAAACAAATCGAACGAATTCAACTCGAATAGCAGTAATCGCCGTAATCGAGTCAGCACCGCCGTATCGAGTAACTCGATTTGTCGCTCGGTGCCGACTCGGCAACTTGCCTTGCTTCCTTTTTTGAATTCGTCCCGTTCCTTTTGTAAAACAAGCCTGATAGTCGAGTGGTTTTGGGCGGTATTGCGGACAATGAACTCTTTTAACTTCACAGAACGTTCTACCCTCGTACCTCAGAAAAAGTGGATGTAGGTTCTTGCTCCGATACCCACTGTTAATTTTCCCTAATAAAACATGTACGAGTACCTACTTTGTCCGTTTGCAGTCCGGGTAAATCACTTGTCATGTCGTGAACAATATTTAATGGTTACATGAATGGTTGCAAGTAACAATTTGGTAAGAATAGAAGAAAGAAAATATTTATTCAGCAAACATAAAATACAGTTTTCAATTACTTACTTACTAACATTGGCGCAGGGACCCAAAATATACAGTTTTCAATGTTCAAAACTAACTTAATAATAATTAAAAGTAAGTTATTTTCAAGTAAGTAGTCTTAATTCAACTACTTACCTACATATAAAGAATAGATATCTAGATAGAAGAATCGATCGATGGTTAATCTGTATTGCACGCACACCATACAATTGACTTATCTTTGTGTAGAACGTTCTCCCTCACATTGACTAGAATGTAGTGTTCATTGAATTTTCCCAAATCCGTTACATTCAAAAAGCTACATCAAATTAGTGGCGAAAGCTCAACTAAGTGCGGAGCGGGTTCTGAATATCGATGAGGTGTTTCCTCCCCACCCCTTTGCCTTAGACAGTTCAGATTTAGGTCACCCACTGTGCATAAGGGATTAAATTGAGTCCTAGATTGGGGCTGGATGTGCATGCAAAATGTTAGAGCAACAAGTCTTTGTGGATATTAATTACTTATCTAAAACTAAATAAGAAATAATGTTATTTTCCTTTTTTAACCGACTTCAAACAAGGAGGAGGTTCTCAATTAGACTGTTTTTTTTTGTTGTATGTTTGTTGTCCCATTGTCAGTATAATGAAGTCGGTTTTTTTTTGCTAAAAATGCTGCTTTCAATGACGTAGGTATTATAGTAGTACAGCATAGCGGGCTCCCGTCGATAGAAATGGAAAGAAAGCCGAATGGCTGTGACAACCGACAAATAGGTAGATCATCATCATCGTCATCATCATCACCATCATCAGCCTGTAAACATACACTTCTGGACATAGGCCTCCTACCACGCTTGACAGTTGACAAATTTGGCGCGCAATGTCAGTAAGACCTTAAAAAAACAAAGTGTAAATAAAAATAAAACTCTATGTAGATAAAATCTCTGTCACCCTACCCAGAGGAAACAAAGAAAAAGAGCCCTGAAAGGACTCTTACCCAAAAAAAAACTTAGCTCTTTGGCAGTTTTGCTAACAAACGTTTATTCCAAATTTCAAACCGAGCAACGTTACGATATCAACAGGTATTTACAACGTCGACTGATCGTGAGAAATAACCAGGTGATGTTTAAACGTCCAATAGCTTCGTATTGTACCAAGACTCGAGAGTTTATTTACCTCCTCCTTTGATCTGAAGTCGATAAGAAAAGATATCTTTTGTAGGCTGATCGTTTATGCTTATCGGGAGAATGGTGTATTATCGATTGACGTCGTTTAAATGGTGAGGCTTTTAGTTAAGTTTACTAATTTACTTGGAAATTCTTCGGTCGGTTTCCAAACTTTACTGGTGGGATGTAAGGGAGCGGCCTATCATCTTTTCGCTCCAAGCCAACCTCACCTGCCCATGGTGCATCCTGCCGAATAACAAACGAGGCGCTGGCAACCGACTGGTGGCGATATAACCATCACAATTGAAGGCCTTGCTAAATACCACAGACTGATGACGAGCAGCAGCGTCACCAGGGCGAGAAGCTACGCCCTGCGATTGCCAGCCTGCCTGTCCAGCGTGGCGATTATGGGTATATCCTCCAGACGTTTGCCCTAAGTGGCGAATAACTGGAGAGGCCTGTGTCCAGCAATGGACTGCAATAGGCTGATGATGATGATGACTGGTGTAAGGAAGGTTTAATTACCACATTTATCTTGAGACTTAATGTTTCGAGTACGAACTCGTATGTAGGTATGTATGAACATCATCATCATCAGCATCATGGCAACGACCACTACTGGACATTTAGCTTCCTCCAATAACTATGTCGTTTGGAGGATTTGCCTCAGTCACCACGCTTGGCAGGTGGGTTGGTGACCGCAGTAGGTTTCATTTTGTAGCCAGGTAAACGCTGTTCCTGTTATTAAACGTCTTCTACGATACCCACGGGATGAGATGGAGTGGTTCTATTGCAGTTCCGTCTATCTACCAATACCTACTTTTTTAAGGTTGTTCAACATTGTCAAACGCATAATTTATTTATTTACCACAAGAGCGTCGGCAAGCCATAACGTAATTAACTTTATTAATAATTCTCGTTGCATTTTAAACTGTCCGCTTGTTTCAGTTTACAGTTTAATGAACTGTGAGTTATTATCCGGGGCATAATTAATTGCTCAACCACTTCCGTTGTCGGCCATTTTGTTACGCATCCGGGCGCCCATTTTGTGAAACTTCCCGCCCGTTCGGTTTGTTTTAGCTAATTTAATGTTCTAACTCGCGTTTTGATGCGAGTTTATAAAGTGTTTTGGGGTAATAAACTAGATGATAATTACTTAGGAATTAAGTACACCATGTGAGCTTAAATAATTCATCTGTTCAATTTTAGTGAAGTGGGTACTAGTAGAATCCTAAGTAAAAGTTTGACAATTCCTACATACTTAGGTAGGACCGACCGTACCATAGAAAATAGAACTCTTTGCCATCACAATATGTGTTTCCACATTGATATAGAGTCGACAAAGGCACGTCTTGTGATTTCAGCTTTTAACAGGTAGGTATTGATATGGTAACTTACCCATTTAAATGGGTCTAGGAACATGAAGGTAATTTGTAAAGGGATTAGGATAAGGATAATCATCATCCGCCTGTACACGTCCACTGCTGGACATAGGCCTTCCCCCATTATATTGTCATTTGTGTGAATTACCTTAGGAGTTACCGCACTTGGCACGCGGGTTGGTAACCCTTTTATTTGTACCCATGTTAACGCTGCTGCCCTTTTCCTGATATTCCTTTAGTCATCTTCTAGGACATGGATTGGATTTCAAAATGGGATTGGGGTTAAGTACCTATCATCTTCTCGCTCCCCACCTGCCCGTAGTTCATCCGTCTGAATAACGAACGAGGTTCTATCAAAACTGGTGGCGGTATAACCATCACGATTGAAGGCGTATCTAAATACCACATACCGATGACGGATAGCAGCATCACCGGAGCGAGGAGCTACGATCTGCGATCGCTTCCCAGCGTGACGGTTATGGGTGTAACCTCCAGGTGTTTGCCAAAAGTGGCGAAGAGTGAGAGCGTTCACCAGGGCAGTTTCCTAGTATCTAAATTATATTTTCATGATGAACTAAAATATTTCAGTGGAGGTAATCACGATGTTCAGAACAATAGACACCGCAAGTGATGTCTTACATAATGGCAACAAAGCCCGCCGAATGTTATGGTTTCATTATCAGCTACCGAACAGCGTTATATGAAAGCTATATCGTAGGTACAAAAGGACATACGGGCATAATTTGCGCCTTTGAAAAGACTATTTAAGGTAAAATTATTAAATATTTGGATTTTAAATAAATAAATATCAGACAACATCACATACATTGCCCTGATCCCAAAGTAAGTAGCTATAAGCACTTTTGCTATGGGTATCAGAACAACGAAGGTACCACAAATAAATACTTAAATACAAATATTTAATGATTTTGTATAAAATATTATTATAAAATAACTAGCAGCCACCTACGGTTTCCTAAGCATGGAGTTAGTTATTTGCACATAGGTAGTAAAAGAAAGACAAAAACAATAAAAATCTTGACGTCTCGAAAAAAGGAAAAATACGTGTTCAATACATTTTATGATCTAAAATACGGACTAAATATACTTAATGTAATTATTTTGACACCCAAAACATTATGGAGTGTGGAGGAAACTTTTACATCAAGAACTACAAATTGTAATAACAAAATTTACCTCGTGTGTGCCCATCCTGTCGCGTCCATACTGTATGTTAATTAAGCGAGATATTATCGCGACGCTACATCAGTTATACGCTACATTATGTGCCTGAGTTATGTGCCGAATATTGTATTAGACAACGCCCCGTAGCCACAAAACGGTGGAGATGTTCTTGCTTAATTAAATACCACGATTGGGCTGGTAATGTTAAAAATAGAATACGGTTAAATTAAATTCGTAAAAGTGAACATAGGAGTAAATCACTCAGAGATAGATAGATAAGTATATGCTCTTAAACTAGATACCAAAGACTATTACTACATAGTATAAAACAAAGTCGCCTTTAGTGGCTATCTGTTCCTAAGTACCTATGCTTATATTTTTAGAACTATATATACAACGGATTTTATTGTGGTTTTTGTTAGATAGTGTGATTCAAGAGGAAGGTTTAGTGAGGGAAGAGGATATGTATAGTACTGACATTATATAGCTTAGAGAAACGCTGATAATTTTAGAAATTTCTTTTAAATACCTATAAAATAATTATTTATTGTTAATAATATTGGTTGGGGTAAACGAGTTCTGGAGTGGAGACCGCGTATCGGCAAACGTAATGTAGGACGCCCTCAGGTCAGGTGGAGTGACGATTTGCGCAGGACGGCTGGCAAGTGCTGGATGCGAGAAGCCCAAAATCGACCTAAGTGGCGAACATTAGGCGAGGCCTATGTCCAGCAGTGGACTGACACTGGCTGATGATGATGATGAATATTGGTAACTTTAATCCTTCTACGAATATCCTCATTATGGATTCTGTCACATAAGGAAACTCCGAGCGAGGAGAGAAATAGATAGATAGATAGATAGATACTCTTTATTGCACAAAAACACAGACATTACAGGAAACATATTACAAACAACACAAAGTACAATCTAGGCGGTCTTATCGCTTATAGCGATCTCTTCCAGACAACCTTCAGGTAGAGGAAACCAGATTGACTAAGGAAATGGGTAACCCAGTGCAAAACTATCTAACTATTTTATATTAAATACGTAAAATTATTACATAAATATACCAAGAGGTATATATTCCATAGACATACACATATACATATAAATATATTTAAATACACTTAAATAAAATATACATAATAATAACATATTACATACATAGGTACATAGTTTAATAAGATACTTTATTATTAATATACATAGATACTTATTATTATTTAATATTATTTGAGTATGAATTTAAGTACTTAGATATGATAGAAGAGAAAGAATGTAGAAATTAAAGAGACAGGAGATGTGATTTAAGCCTAAGCTTAAAAACTGGGAGGGATTGGGAACGTCTGATGGAAAGGGGAAGGGAATTCCACAGACGGATGGATTGGACAGTGAAAGACTGGGAGTAGGATTTAGAGAGATGAGATGGAAACGATAAGTGGAGTTCACGGCAGGAACGCATACCATGATCCGCGGTGGGTTGCAAGAAATTGAAACGCTCTTTCAGATAGGGAGGTGAAAGAGGATTGAAAAGCACAGTATTTAGAAGTGATAGAATATGGAGTTCGCGGCGACGACGGATGGGAAGCCAATTGAGCTGAGAACGATATTCAGACACATGGTCATACTTACGTAGACCGAAGATGATTCTGTCAAATGAGAAATGTCAAATGAAAGATCAGTTTTATGGCAACTTTTGACGTCAAATGTACAAAATCATTTTACATCCCAATTTTGATGAATGCTATCAATATACTTATCTACTTAAAGAAAACGAACTTCTAGATTTGAGTACTCCAGTTTTCTCAGATCATTATGCCAGCCGATATTATAGCAATTGTAATAGGTATCTATTCATAACCTATGTCAAATCTAGAACGGTGATTAACCGCCCCAGCAAGTTATTACTGTTTACAGATGATAACCCATTTGCTGAAACCTTATCGTGTGTTACCACTCCATCAATTATGTGGCATTTCGTGTCTACGATTATCATATGTGTTAATTTATGCCGCTCAAAGATACGGGCGTAGTAATAATAGCGAGAGCTCGTCATATAAGTATATCTATAGGTAGATATTCTATATAGATTCTATATTAGGAGAGGTAGGATATAGCGAATCTTCGCTCGAATTGAGACGCCCGTCCGGGGAATGACCTCCACCTCCACCCTATACTACTGCAGCCAAATGACCTCCGGGTCGTGTTTCTGCCGGTGAGAAGGATTTCCGTAGCTCGTGCGGGGTTAGGGTTAGCCCTGCATGGCGGTGGGTTGTAACAGCGACTTGGGCTTCTGGCAACTGGATGGTAGATTAAATTTGGAGCTATTAGACTAAATTCAGAAGGCTTATTAGACAATACAAATTTCTGTTACTTTTTTATTTTTTAATTTCTTACACTTTAATAAAGTTGATGTGCTTATGTAAATAAGAACGCATTCCTTCGATGGAAAACAAACCCATATGTACCAAAATTCATGAACAACGCCATCTTTGAGCGGTTTTACAAAATACTACAATCTTTGCTACCACCAGACCAAACTGGTGCAATGTGCATTTCAGTTTCAAATATCCGCTATTTTAGGCTGTATAAAGTAGATGTCACTGACATTTTATTAGTTGTCGAATTAAGAAATTACTTTTAACGTACCGCTACGTTAAAATGGCTTTGGTTTTTAAAAAGTACTAATAGTGTTCGTAGTTATAGAGTGACATCCTGGATCAGGGACGCCGCATCTACAACGCTCTGGAATTCCAAAAAGAGGCATTATGTTCAAATGCTGAGAAGAAGAAGTTATGTACGAAGTTTTTATTGTTACAAATACAATAATATAATATTATTATGTTTATGTTTATTTAATTCTTTGTGGGTTTGCGCTTGTCCAACTCAATAATATATTTTTTTATTCTGTGCTGCCGCGCTTAGCCATAATTCACCTGATCATAAGTGATAGTGAAGCCTACGATGAAGTGTGCGTCAACAAATAGCGATTCAGTGACATTGCCAGTCTTAGTGTTCTCTATCGTCTTTACAATGAGGAATAGGTACTCCGAAGAGCTATTCCAACTCGTCCCATCCTCTCCTTTCCACTCCCGAACAACACGTGCTGAACAGCGTTGTCATCCGCATACCATCCAGACGATGGTGGCGCGCACCAAGAGGTTTAGTTCCTCGTTCTTGCCCCGCGCCATTAAGTCATGGAATGCCCTTCCAGCTCATGTGTTTCCTTCCTCTTAATCCTGGGTTCTTTAGGCGGGGCGTGAAACGGCATCTCAGACCTGAAGATGATGTCTCGGGAAACGAAGAGTCCGCCAAGGAGTTCCATAGCTTGGCCGTTCATACTAAGAACTGTTTGCTTCTAACAATCAGAAGACAATTCTTATTAAACGTTCATGTTACTAACGGACCTACTTAACTCCTCACACACGACCGACCTCTTTACGAGCACTCATTAATATCCAATTCCTCTCAAAACAACTCGTTTCATTTTGACAGTTATTGACACAGCCCGTATGCTGTCAAATGCTTATGCAAATTGCACACGAGTCGATGAAGTTACAAAATAAGTATGATGCAAGTAATGTACCTATGGGTAAAAATGTACAATTAAGTTATGGTGCAAACAATGAAAGAACTTAACCATTTTTTTAAATTGATCAATAACATTTCATCATCATTATCTGCCTGCAAATGTCCACTACTAAACATACGCGTCTCCTAAAATGACAAGTTGTCATTTATGGGGATTTGCCTCTTGGCAGGCGGTTCATCCTGCGCGATCCTGTCTGCGCCACACCCCACTTTCCAATCTAATATACACACACAATCTATGTCATGTTGTGTCATATCTCTTACCCTTCTCGTCCAGGTCATTACTGGTCTTCCCCGGCATATTTTTACTACGAGATCCCGTTTGTACTCTTTCGGTACCCACGAATAGAAGCACTATAAATTAAATTTAGTTTTTTCATCTTTTTTGCACAGCAAAGTAATGTGGACTAAGTTCCACATAGGCATTCCCTACGGGGATGTAAGGGAGTGACCTATCACCTTTTCACTCCAAGCCATCCTCACCTGCCCGTGGTGCATCCTGCCGAACAACAAACGAGGCTCTGGCAAACCGACTGGTGGCGGTAAAATCATCACGATAGAAGACGTAGCTAAATACCACAGGCCGATGACGGGCAGCAGCGACACCGGAGCAAGAAGCTACGCCCTGCGATCGCCAACCCGCCTGCCCAGCGTGACGATTATGGGTATATCCTCTAGATGTTTGCCCTAGGTGGCGAACAACTGGAGAGGCCTATGTCCAGCAGTGGACTGTAATAGGCTGATGATGATGATGATGATTCCCTACGAGCCAACCATTGGGCTAAGCAGAAACGAATGTTCAATTAAATGAATGACTACCTTAGTAGTGTGCCAAAAAGTTAATTTGAAAAACAAAAACCAGTTTTGCCGTGATTGAGTCACAATCATCAATATTATAAATGTCCACGCGAAAGAAGTCGCGGGCACCAGTAGTTAATAAAAATGCTTCTCTATAACAAGATTGCAGTAACACTGTCAACATCTGTATGACAATTAAGTAATTTGTGTCTAACGAGTAAACAGTGACTGTGCTTTTTGAGCCAAAGACCGCAATGGCCAGTGGTACAAAACCTCTTTCGGCAGAGTTCAAACTAAAAATATATTTTCTTAATTGAATAAAAAATAGAGTACAAGTGGCGTATTGAATGCCTTATCACCATTCATTGTGTATCAGGCAATTGCTTGGCAATTCCTTTATGCCGCGACCAGCTAAAATTTGTAGTTCTTTCCAGAACAATATAACTTGGAAATATTTAAGGCCAAAGTAAACAGGAATTATCTAAGAAAGCATGCTCCACTTCAGACCACTTTAACACTTATAATAAAATTCAAACAAACAAACAATCAAATCTTTCCTCTTTATATTATTAGCGTAGATCAGATGTAATATTTCGCTGCTTGTAATTTTTTTTAGTGTGCTTTATAGATGAAATAAATCAAATAAATAAATAAACATCCAATCCAAGTAAAAGGTTTGCGACACGGTTTGCGACCACTGGTAGTCCATTCAAGGTGAGCAGACGACCAAGAAAACAGCTTAACGACTACGAAAGGTTATAATGCAGGTAGCATTTAATACTAGCGAAAGGAACGGACACCGATTAAAAGTATTGGAAAAAAATTTAAAAAGTAGGCATTGCACACCCATCACCTGATCTGAAGGTTTCTTCCAACTGACCCTGGAGGCTTAATGGCTAAGCTATGAGTCATCGTCAGGCCGATGATTTTTTTTATGCAAGAGCGCCGCCTCTTCAGACGAGCAAATGTGAAGCAGTCGACACCGCCCATGGACACAAATCGAGTTCTGGGGTCGCTGCCAGCCTTTTAAATAAGAGTACGCTCGTTTCTTGAAGGCTCCCAAGTCGTAGCTGTTCGGAAAGACTGACGCAGAGAGTTGGTTCCACAAAACCGAAGCGCGAGGCGAGAAGTTTTTTTTATAGTAGCTCGACATAATGGCTTCCCTACGCCAGATGGAAAGCGAAAGAGAAGCCCAAGTCGCTGTGAGAACTGGCAAGTAACTGGTTAGTTAGTTGCCACTGCCATGCCGGCCCAACCCTAACCCCCCACGGGTTCCTCATAAAGCTTACAGTGGAGGATCGCCAACCATCGAGATGATGCGGATGGAATTAAAATCGGTTACGTGTGGTGCGGTGAAGAAACTCAGCTGCTGGCAGTAAACAAATAATTCTTCAGAACATTCCCCGTGATAGATGCGGTAGAGAACGCGCATGTATGCGACGTCTCTTCGCAATGCCTGTAAGTCGAGTCGACTAGACTGGGTGATCAGGACTGGTGGGCGTCTCCCAAAACACCCAAATCTCAAGTCCATAAGTTGATCGGACCGGGAATCGAACCAAGTTGGCGAAAAAGCCATTGTCGTGTGGTTTCCGGACTTTGAATAGTACCCCATCTCATCCAGTGGGTGTCCTAAAAGACGCCTAAGGGATTACCAGGACGGCAGCAGCGTTGGCCTGGGTACAAATTAAACCTACTGCGCACGTCACCAAACCGCCTGCCAAGCGTGGTGATTAAGACAAATCCCCTTAAACGACAATAGTCATTAGGGGAGGCCTATGTCCAGTAGTGGACTTTTGCAGACTAATGATAATGATAAACAGGTACTGTACTTAAAAGTTCATTGGCCTTATGGTGTTAAAAATAGAGTCCCTTTTCAAATAACAAGTTGATCATTATCAAACTACGGAAGCCCTATAATCTTCAAGTACACAGTCATTTCTTAAGGCTATAAATAATGGTTTGATGGAACCAATTTGTAACAATTCATATAATTTGCCTGGATACGTATCTGTGTTAGTATTACAAAGAGATTAAATAAACATAAGTCTTTATAGACTAATAGCTTGCCCGACATGGTATATATCCCACCCATCTATACCTATCCAGCGTCTACCCTTTTTTTTAAACTATCCTCGTACTTCAAGGAACATTCTGAAACCAATTTGATTCAGCTATTCACACTTAGTAATAAAACAAGGTGGGTATGTAGTTTTAAAAAATTTAAGTTAATAACAATACTGGTCTAAATTGATGTTAAAAAATAATTAATAATATTTAACCACCTTATCCTTTCTATCTGCTATTCCCTACTCAGAGGTGGTCTGGAAGAGATCTTTAATAGCGGTAACACCGCCTAAATTGTCTAGCAATTGTACGAGTATGCTTTGTCAATTTCATATTGCTATAAAGAGTATCTATCTAATTATAAATAGTTAATGAAGACAGTTAATGGAACTTTACATAAATGTAACAATACCTAACCTATACTTAA
The DNA here is from genome assembly GCA_031163375.1 of Conogethes punctiferalis. Classification (NCBI taxonomy): domain Eukaryota; kingdom Metazoa; phylum Arthropoda; class Insecta; order Lepidoptera; family Crambidae; genus Conogethes; species Conogethes punctiferalis. The sequence goes on from CM062102.1 coordinate 2,937,513, forward strand.
CTAGGTAGGTAATACTCGTATTTACAAACAGAATTAGAAGGTTTTAAATCTGAAATCTCTCCTACTTAAGTAGTATCTTTTAGCAATAAATAATTTGATTCCAAGTATTGTAAACAAATCTACATCCCTAAATGCAGTTCAATCAATTCACAGTACATCGGCGCAGTCCTATCTCTCGATGACCGTACAAAAACCCTATGCAAAATACTTAAAGTTCGCGATAAACATTACTTAACCAGTTAAATCGTAGTCATTGTGACCGGCGCACGTGAGAAAACCATTGAAATTGATAGGATCGGATAGCCATAGCGTGTTGCGTTAGTACTAGCTGTGTGTATAATGTGGAAGGTTGTATGTTACGCGGCGATGGTGGTCGCCGCGCGAGCGGCGCCGGCTGAGATACAAGGCTTCGCGAGTATAAACGAATTCGCTCTCCAACTACTCGAACACACGTACACTCACCAGGACAATTTCGGCACGAGAAACCTCGCCATATCTCCGCTATCAGTATGGAGCATTTTCTCTTTACTCGCCGAAGGATCGTCGGGAGAAACCTTCCTGGAATTGATGAGAGGACTGAAACTCCCGAGAGAGCTGAGGACGACCCAAGCGATGCACAGAGCAGTGAACAATTTGCTCAAATGTGATAAGGAGGATGTGGTTTTGAAAGGACAGTCGGCGATGTTCAACGATTGCGGTCTGGAAGTGCACCCTGAGTTCTGTGAAGCAGCAACCAATTATGGGACTGATATCTACTCGGTGGATCCCAGCAACAGTACTAAACTGGCAAACGATATTAATTACTACGTCTGCATGGCGACTGAGGGTTTGATCACGAATGCTATCACTGCGGACGCGGTAGAAGATTTGAAACTAATATTGGTGGATGCTCTTTACTTCAAAGCAAGCTGGACTTACGAGTTCGACCCAGCTCAAACAAAGGAGAAACCGTTTTACAACTACCAGGGAAAGGATATCGGAAGCGTTAACATGATGTACCAGAAAGCACCTTTGAACTTCGCGTATCCCGCTCAAATAGAAGCCCAAATCTTGGAGATGACTTACGGGAAGAATCAACAGTACTCCATGGTGATAATCTTACCGCAGAACGGTGTTCCTTTGAAGAGAATTTTGAATAACTTAGCTTCTCAACCGATGGACTGGATCGACGAGCTAAGGAGTTCTCCGAGCGGCAGTGATGTGGACATCCTAATTCCTAGGTTCAAGATATCAACTCGACAGGATCTGATTACCCCACTTCAGTATACAGGCATTATTTCCGTATTCGATCCCGTGAAAGCCGAGTTACCTGGAGTCTCCAACGCTCCTCTATACGTGTCTAAGACTATTCAGAATGTGGAGATTGAAGTGACAGAAGAGGGAACGACGGCTGCGTCCTCGACTGTAGTGGGATTAGAGAAGAGAATTTTAGGGCAAAAGTTTGAGGCGAATAAGGAATTTGTGTTTTTGATATTGGAAAGAAGTGCGAATGTTATTCTTTTTGCTGGTGTTTATGGTGAGCCTTCTCTTGTGTAATGTAGTCATCAAACATATAAAAAATAGTTAAGTCTTATTACAGCGATAGTTTTCGATTAGTTGCGGCATTTTGCAGTCAACACATCAAACCGTAAAGCAACCTTCTCAATAACCCAAATACAAGTGTAAGTAATTATCGAAACGACATTTTTGATAACAAACGACTTCATTACATTTACATTTTATGAATTTTAATTTATTTGTGTTTAACAAAAAAAAACAGTCAACCCAATTAGGTAGGTATAATTGAAAATCTTTTTACAATAATTTGTTCTCAATTTGATACGTAGACTGATTTAACAGAAATTAATCTTTATAAAGTCATAAAAAGTTATAAGGCCTAAAATCTTATGGCTCAAGTCGGCAATTAAAAAAGTAATATTGAAAAACATTAAAACGTTATTAAGAGATTCTTTTACATTAATATTTGAAGATTCTATTTTTAACTTTCGTTTTAGAAATTCATCAAGATGGTAATTCTATCCATGATATTTATTTCTTTCATACTTAGCTATTTGTCAGAAAGTATTTTTGGGACAAAGTATTCAATAATTGTTTATCTTTCATCTTCATTAATAGTAAAATGTCAACTGACCAATCGATTAATCTCTTGTCACAAGAAAGCTGTTTTGTGTTAAAATTATTAATTATTTGAGGTGTGTCTGTATTCAAATGTGCTTTTGTATTTGAGAGAAACAAATTAGATATAAAGATTCCGTGGCTTAAGTTACCATATTGTTTTTTGTTTTTTTTTTATTCCTATGGAAAAATGGCTGCCAGCTCGATGGTAAGCGGTCACTGTAACCCATGAACGCCTGCAACGCCTTTAAGAACCTTTTAAAGTTTATGGTAAAAATATCAGTTCTATAGGAACGACATATTATATAATACGACTTTACATAAGTTGTAGTAGTAGTATTAGTAGATTGGCCATAGTTTATTATAAATGTAAACGAAGTATTTTTGTACATAAACACGTCATTAAAAACAATAATTAATTTAATGTGATTTTATTTGTATGTTCCTGTGTGTGATTATTAGGCTGTTTTAACAATGGTAATTAAAAGAATTTATAATTGACGGCTGCAATAAATTTTTAGGGTTCCGTAACCAGAGGATAAAAACGAGACCCTTACTAAGACTTCGCTAATCTTCGTCCGTACGTCCGTTTATCACCAGGCTGTAATTTTAATAACTAGATAGGTAGGTAGTTGAATTTTTTTCACAAATCTTAACTAATATTATAAAGCTGAAGAGTTTGTTTGTTTGAACGCGCTAATCTCAGGAACTACTGGTCCGAATTGAAAAAATATTTTTGTGTTGAATAGACCATTTATCGAGGAAGGCTTTAGGCTATATAACATCACGATGCAACTATTAGGAGCGAAGTTATAACGGAAAATGTAAAAAAAACGGGGAAAAAATAACTATTCCACGCGGACGAAGTCGCGAGCACAGCTAGTAATTAAATATTTCTGTTGTCGTTATCACAAAGAATACCAAAAACAAATGAAGTACATATCTATAGAGACTCATAAACATCAAACTTACACGATTTATATGCCTTTTTTGCTCGATATCAATAATGGCGGTACGAAGGCTAGTACTTGAAATATTCGCAAAATACTCAGTAAATAATACAATTTTAATAAAACAAACCTAAGGGTCCGTCATGTTATTATAACAAAACCACTTAGCCATTTTTGCACGGTATTAAGATCAGTAACAACACGCTCAAAATCGAATCAATGCGGTACCTCACATGCGCGACTCCGACTAGCACATAGCCGGTTTTTATAAATGTTATCTTAAGCCTAAAGATATTTATGTGTATGCTAAAGTTATTAGCCTTAATGCCGAAGGATTTCGCCTTAGTAACTAGTAGCATTCTAGCGTAATAAATTACATTGATTTAATGCTTTGCGTCTCTTCACATTGATCATGTAATTGAAGATTGGATCTGTTAGCTAGTTAACCTTCTAACTACCAAATCGCAATATTGGAAATGATGTCAAGATGACCTCTGACTAGGTGGCCTAAACTTTTTTAAGCCGGGGGGGAAGGGGCAGGGGGGCGACATGTCTGAAAGTCACCTTCAGTAAGAGAGGTAAGGCAAAGCGAATCTTCGCTCGAATTGAGCGTCCGGGGAAGGACCTCCACCCTATAGAATACCTCAGCCAAATGACCTCCGAGTCGTGTTACTGCTGGTGGGTGACTAGGGTCTCCGAAGCTCGTGGGAGGTTAGGGCTGGGCCGGCACGGCGGTGGCAACTAACAGGTAATTAACCAATGGCTTCCGTACGCCTGATGGAAAGCGAAAGAGAAGCCCAAGTCGCTGCGACAACGGGTATTAAACGGCCGGTCACCTGTCAGTTTGCCCCGCCATGGCTGCCTGTAAGATGCTTCTTCACGCCCGGCTTATAGGATCCCATATCAAAGAAAGGATTTCACTTTACGCTTTTTTTTCGAGATGAGAATGCATTAGGCACCGTCGTGCCACCTCCGGGGGGAGGTGACATGGTGTGTGGGACTCACACCTCTCGAAAATGGGAGGGCATACCCACTAAATCCTCCTGTGTCGCTAGTGGGCAGCAAGTTACAGGGACACGGGTAACGCCGAAGTATACGGCCGCATCCCTGCATGCTCTGGCCAGCCGCAGATGACAAGCGGCCGGCACTCCTGGTCCGGGGAGCAATAGGGTGCTCCCCGGGCGGACCTCGTGCAACGGTGTGGCTGCACCCACCACACCGTTACATTCACATCCACCTTACCCTAGCCTAACCTAACGTTTCAGCGCGTACAAACCACCACAAAGGTCGACAAAAGACTGCTTCATTTTACCTGTCATGAGCTATTATGAACAAATCATAAATCGATGTATACTAATTATTCGATAATTAACAATCCCGTCTTCATAACAGATAATCTCCGATATTATGTAACGTTATTACAAAGGACACGCAGTCAATTGCCTCTATAATCATTGTTTTTATGGACACCGACATGATATCATGGTTGGCGAAAAAAACTATAGTCGTGACCGAACCATTCGGTGTTTTTAGCGAAATTCTTTACTTTTCATTTAAGCTGTACTTCGTTACCAGTAAACCGGATTAACTCGTAAGTTTAAGGATCCGCAGGGATTTGTAAACCAAGGACTTTCTGAATAAGTTAGTTATTATATTGGCTCAGCATAGTGGCATCCTTTCGCCTGGTAGAGAGCTGGAGACCCCAAGTTGCTCTAACAACGGGAAACCTTAGTTACCAGTCAGTCACCACAGCCATGCTGGCCAGTAAAGTTGAGAGTAACCCAGCATAAACAGCGTCGCATTATTTATTGTCTTAGGTATTTATTTTTATAAAGAGAGCGTTCAGGATGACTTCACCCCAACTGATGGTAAGCGGTCGTGAGGTTCAAATGTTAGGTTGACAGGAACAATAGGGCATACTCACCGCGCCTGTCGCCCTTACCCTGAAAGCCCACTGAGATGCAGTTTCACGCCCCGCCTAAAGAACCCTGGGTTCTTTAGGCGGGGCGTGAAACGGCATCTCATCTTGTACGAGGAAGGAAACACATAAGCTGGAAGGGCATTCGATGACTTAATTGCACGAGGCAGGAACGAAGAACTAAACCTCTTGGTGCGCGCCACTATTGTCTGTGTGGTGTGCTGATGACAACGCTGTCCAGCACGTGTTGTTCGGGAGAGGAAAGGAGAGGATGGAATTAGTTTGGAATAACTCTTCGGAGCATTCTCCTAAGACTGGCAATGTCTCTACGCAGTTGTAGAGGTTCTAGGGTCATTGTCACCTCTTGATCCCCAACAATACGGAAAGAATGAAATGAAATGAAATGAAAATGAAATGAAATGAAATGAAAAATATCTTTGTTCAAGTAGGCTCATGACGAGCACTTATGAATCGTCAAATAATGCAAGTTTTTTTTTTATGCGAGAGGCGGCAGACGAGCAAGTGTGATGCCTGAAGTACAAACATGTCGCTGCAGCCCGTCGAGACTTTCTATTATATCAGTTACATTTTAAAAATGCACGTTTAATTCTGCTCTCTGCATGGTCCACTAGACACAAAGGTTGACTAGAGAGTCTAGAGACACAAACGCTCGCCCAGTACGTTTAGCCTCTATTTTCATAGTTTAAGCCACGAAGTTTGAACCACGGACCAAAGAGAAGATGGCATAACCAATATTTCCTTAGGAACACATATTTATTGTTATACAAGTTTCCATACGCACTTTGCCATAAATTTTTTGCTTTACTTGTTGGTTAAGTAAATCGAATGAAAAACTAAAACAAGCCATATTAGGATACGGTCCGAGTGTAATAAAACTTTATTGAGTTTTATAGCTCGTGAGAACTTTAATTAACAAGAAGATGTCTAACAAATACTCATTAAGTAGTGATCGACCTTAAACCTTGTTCGTGTGGTATCCGGATTTAGAATAGAAGCATTCCATCTAGAGGTTTCGATACCGGGATCCCAAGTCCCGGTCATACATATTTTAGTCTCGAAATTTTCGGGATTAAATGAATCCCGGGATTTTTGGGATTAATAATATATTTTTTTATATAAGTCAATAAAAATGCGCGTGAAACGGATCGCGTTTACTTTCATTTGACTGCCATCTAAATTACACGGCTGATTTCATTTGCCTTCGATAAGGACCTCCACCCTATAGAATACCGCAGCCAAATGACCTCCGGGTCGACCGGCAGAGACACGTTTCTGCCGGTGAGCAGGGTTTCCGGAGCTCGCGGGGGATAGGGTTGGCCGGCATGCCGGTGGCAACTGACAAGTAACTGACCAGTTACTTGCCCGTTGTCACAGCGACTTGGGCCTCTCTTTTGCTTTGCAACAGGCGTAGGGAAGCCATTATGTCGTGCTACTATAAAAAAAAAATTAAGTAAACATGCGATACTCTGTAAACGAATTAACTTCATTCCCACGCACAATAAGACAGGGAATTTAATATTAATTTAATAGTAAACCTGTGTTGTTACATTTTTCCCATGCGTTACTAGGCTACAGAGCTTTGTGAAGATTTCACATGAAGATCAAGACTGCATTGAAACACCATGAAGTCACAGCGATAATTTGTTAAGGTGTATTATTATAACATATTAATTAGGGCAGGTGTTAAATTAGAAAGATTTTTCTTTATAATACATAGCTAGACATAATGGCATCTCTACGCCTGACGGAAAGCGAAAGACAAGCCCAAGTCGCTGTGACGACATGCAAGTAACTGGTCAGTTACCTGTTAGTTGCCCAACCCTAACCCCCTACGAGCTCCGGAAACCCTACTCACCTGCAGAAACACAACCCGTACCAGTCATTTTGATTTCTTATAATAAATTAACATTGTAAATATACCAGCATGACGATTGAGGGTAAAGTCTCCAGATGTTTGCACTCCCAGACCTATATCCAGCAGTGGACTGCGATCAACTTATGTTTATGTGTTTAATACAATATGTTCAGGTTTGAACTTTAATAAATGAAATACAGGAAGTATGGAATTTATTATCAAAGCGACATATTATTTGCGGAAAATCACATGTATTCTGCCATTTAAATAATAAATGTAGTGGTATCAATTAAATACGGACTGTTAATTATTTTCCATAAACAAATTTTCCAGTATTTACGCACAAATTGTTTAATTAGTTAGCGCAAAGGTCTGATTACCAGCAATATTGATTCATACATCGTATGGTATACCTACTATTAAATGTATGTGCTTAACGTGAAATGGGGATGTGAGGGAGTGACCCATCATCTTTTCGCTCCAAGCCACCCTCACCTGCCCGTGGTGCATCCTGCTGGCTCCGAAGACAGGCCGATGACGGGCAGCAGCGTCAGCATAGCGACTAATTTGGTATTTAGCTACGCCTTCAATCGTAATGGTTATACCGCTATCAATCGGTTGACAGAGTCTCGTGTATTGTTCGGCAGGATGCACCACGAGCAGACGAGGGTGGCTTGTAGCGAAAATATTATAGGTCCTTACTGTGGGTCCTTACATCCCTTAGATCACCCAGACTAGAGATAATTTTATAAAAAAGGTATTTCCTAAATTGACCCGACTAGGAATCGGACCAGGAACCTTCGGATTCCCGCGCTGAATGGCAAGAAAGCTTAGATTAGGTATCGCATGACTAGTAGTGTAGTGGCTTTGGCTTCTGAGTCAGGTTCCTGGTTACAATCCCGCTAAGAACAACATTTGTGTACGTGCGTTTGATGTAAGTTGTGTTTCGTGTCAGGATCTACTTCATTTCTATCTTCATGATTTAGCAAACATGTTCATAAACATCTTCTAAAAAGCCCACAAATGTCACAGTGTAGCTGATCAACTAGAGTTGATTAAAGGTAGACCTTTAATATTATCCTTTCACGAAACACTTTCCATCAATACTTCAATAGGTATATTCAAGAACGTTTCCGCTGCACCGGCTATTTTGCCGTAAAGTGCCCATTTTACTACCCAATTCAAGATTGCAAAGATATGTGAGCCCATAAATTGTTCTGACATCCTCAACAGCCAAGTCTATAAAATGATGGAGGTCCAGATGTGAATCTGCTATCACCTGGACGGTACCACAATTGTGGGAACTTAGCGCGTGACTTGTCAGATGGTACAGCTTAATTTACAACTTAATTGTTGACAGATACATCGCTTCACATACTCCCTCCACCTTGTGGAATGCTAATAGAATGCTTATAGATAGCTGTTGCTTTTATATCATTTCCTATACAATCAATCATACAAAATTGATGTACGAAAAAATAGGTTTAAAACAAAAGAATATGTTGGAAAAGGATTAAAACCTTTGCATTTTGTTGTTTCCTATTCATTTTCTTTTTATAATCATGTAATAAATATTTTACATGAGTTATGAAAAGAAAAGTTAAAAATAAAAAATAAATCGTGTCTCTTTTTCATCAAATTCCTTTACAAGAAGAAAGTTTTGACCCACGGAAGACTTCCGCCTTTCATGTCCTCAATATGATTTTATCGAGGACTCGTTTTTGTGTCGAAATGAAGCCTATATTTAAATAACGGGATATCGTGTTTAATAATCTTTTTAACGGGATTTCGAAGACTCGTTGCAGCCCGCGGAGTTGCCAAGATCCAATGTATCAGCTATATTTATAGTGGAAAGTTTCACTAAAATCCGTATAGTAGGATGTCATCATCATCATCCATCATCAGCCTATTGCAGTCCACTGCTGGACATAGGCCTCTCCAGTTGTTCGCCTTCTAAAGCAAACTTCTGGAGGACATACCCATAATCGCCACGCTGGGCAGGCGGGTTGGCGATCGCAGGGCGTAGCTTCTTGCTCCGGTGACGCTGCTGCCCGTCATCGGTCTGTGGTTTTTAGCTACGCCTTGAACGTGAAAATGTAACAAACATTTATTATTTATCCAACCAAACTATCGCATTTACAATATTCATCAACAGACTACAAATGCCACTGCTGGGGGCCTCCCGCAATGATAAGAGAGGTAGGGCATAGAGAGGTAGGACACAGAAAGGCAGGGCATAAAGGGGTAGGGCATAGAGAGGTAGGACACAGAAAGGCAGGGCATAAAGGGGTAGGGCATAGAGAGGTAGGACACAGAAAGGCAGGGCATAGCAAATCCTCGCTAGAATTGAGCCGCCCGTCCGAGGATGGAATTGCAATCGGTTAAGTGTGGTGCGGTGAAAGAACTCAGCTACAGGCAGTAAACCAAACAATTCTTCAGAACATTCCCCGTGATAGATGCGGTAGAGAACGCACATGGATGCGACGTCTCTTCGCAATGCGAGTGAGTCGAGTCGACTAGACTGGGTCAAGTCATCAACAATACGAGCAGCCCTTACCAGTCGTTTTTCAAAACTATTAAGTCACTGCTATAAACAATGATGTCTAGGTAGATACATACTCACGATGTGGGTAGGTACTCATACTTAAGTATCGGTCAAACCCAAATACCGTATAGGAAATAAAAACAATTGCCCCAAGAGCCTTGGTGGCAAACTGTGCGAAACACAGAACAATGCACCGATATACTTAACGCGACGCGGATTGTCTAAAATGTACGCCGGTACAAGGTTAGCGATTTTGCAATTTAAATCGTTCACTTAAGGATGTATCAACCTATAAGAAGATTTGTTATGTTTTTATTTTAATTCGCAATTACTTCTATAAATAAAGTCGTTATTTTTATATTGCTTCCAAAGAGCAACATGGTATTAAACGTTTTAAAAGCATTGAACTGAAGCGTGAAGAGTTTGTTAGTTGTGCCACTAAGAAGGTAGATTCTTATATTGGTACATTTAGGACCTCTGCACGATCGCAATAAAATCATGATTTACAAATCAATAATATTGGCATTGTCTAAACTTTTCATTTTGTAAACTGAAAGATTAAATCTTTTCTAACACGTTGGCTAACATGTGATGGGCTGATGAACTTAAAAGAACTACTGACATTGGCTGCATGTGAGAAGCTCGGGATAGAGAAATTTGGCACGAATCAAAGGAGGTCGTAAGCATTGAGTACCTATTAAACTAACAAAAGTAAGGACTACGAGAGAGGAGTTAGATTATTATTATTTTTTTATATAATAATATAGTACCTACTCGACATAACGGTTTCCCTACGCCTGATGGAAAGTGAAAGAGAAGCCCAAGTCGCTGTGACAATGGGCAAGTAACTGGTCAGTTACCTGTCAGTACTAGTAATATTAAGAGTTTATAAGTCCTTTATGATAAATACGAATATGACTCCCATAAACACAAACTATTACGAGTTTCTAATGAATTCACCGACCCATTGTATACTCAGGCATGCAAAGGGACAAATGGTAGGTAGGTAACAGAATACCTATTTCTCATCTCCTAATTCCTCGTATGAATGTGAGTGAACCTCTATTGTTCGTTTCGAAAGGAATACTCGGAGGACAAAGGAGGTTAAGGGCACATCTTTTGTGAGAGGCCGTAACTGTACCTTTGTTATTATTTTTATTGAACGGTAAAGTTTAGTGGTTTTATTTTTACTTTGCGTTTTGTTGTTAAGTGGCCAGCATTTAAAGCTTGTTCACATAACTGCGATGTGGATTAACCATTAACACAAAACTAACCAATCGACTACTCAAACTAAGTAGAGCGCAACTAAGGCAGATCGTGGCGGCCATGACAGGCCGCGGGCCTTACAACAAACATCTCCAGAACCTAGGCATCACGGACAGCCCTCTATGCAGAGCTTGCCTAGAATCGAAGGAAACAGCCGCCCATATTCTGCTGGAATGCCCCGAAGTGGCAGCATACCGGTTGAAACACCTTGGCCAGCCCGACACTCTCCAGAGCATCTTTGGCAAGCTAAATAGCTTGCTAAGGTTTCTGGACGAGCTGGGGTGGCGGGAATAAACACCAGTTTGGTATGTTTTTCAACAAATTCGGCCCACCCTGGTTTTCTGAAAACCAGATGGAACCACATAAAAAGCACGTCAAACTATCATGTGATTGGTCAGTTGCTATGTAAATGTCAGTGCCATGTCGAAATGAACCAATCATGTAGCAGTTAGACCCCCTTTTATATGGTGCCATCTGGTGGATTTCTTTTTTCAGAAAACCCTCATTTGTGGCCCCTTACTTATAAGATTCATTCAATGACCGCCTTAACAAAATTGCTATGGCAGATGTACAGGCGTTATTAGTTATAGATTTAAACTTTACGTAGGTATAACAGAGGTACACAAATTTAGTTTACGAAGTATGTCACTGTTTACAATGACTGTGTGGAAGAGATCGGTCAAACAGTTAGACCTTAGGCAGTCTTAACTTTATTGCATGTAGGGTAGGTGTTACAACAAAATGTTATACTTATAGCTTTCAACTGAAGAATTATCATAATAATTTACGTATACTAAACTTATTTTGCCATTATAATTGAACCAGGTGGAGCTACGATTTGCACAAGACGACTGGCAAGTGCTGGATGCGAGAATCCCATGATCTAAAACCTTTATAGAGGCGTAGGTATGTCAGTCAAGCCGACTGCAAAAGGCTGGTGATGATGATGAACTTATTTTGTTATGTAATTGTATGAAATGAAACTTAAATATAAAGTCGTTACTTCTATTAGTCATTATAATGTTGAACGTTGGTTACCTTGTATCATAGTATCGCGTCATACTAAATAGTATCATGATGAATAGGAAAACTTTGAGTACACTTTACTCTTCGCCCTCCGTAATTATTGACTATAATCCAATACTAAAGTCCATAGTATTGTAACATGACTCACTTACGAAACTAACCAATTATGGTAATTGGCTACCATAACTTAAATGTGTAATAGTTTTCTAGAGGAAAATGCGTTACGCATCGTCACGCTGTCTCTGTGGGGAGACGGCGTGAGACTCACAACTCCCAGAATAGGAGGGCATAAATAAGGCTATCATGTGACGTTGCCCTTCCGAATAACAAACGTGGCCTGGCAACCGACTGGTGGCGGTATAACAATCGCGATTGAAGGCGTAGCTATCTTAGACTTGTGTTTTATTTGTCGTTGTTCGAGGCAGCATCTTGTAGCTGAGTAGGGCCCTATTTACCCCTAGTATAATCAAGGAAGGGATGTAAGGGAGCGGCCTATCGTCTTATCACTCCAAGGCAACCTCACCTGCCCGTGGTGCATCCTGCCGAATAACAAACGAGGCGCTGACAACCCACTGGTGGCGGTAAAACCATCACGATAGAAGGCGTAGCTAAATACCACAGGCCGATGACGGGCAGCAGCGTCATAGGAGCAAGAAGCTACGCCCTGCGATCGCCAACCCGCCTGCCCAGCGTGGCGATTCTGGGTATATCCTCCAGAAGTTTGCCCTAGGGGGCGAACAACTGGAGAGGCCTATGTCCAGCAGTGGACTGCAATAGGCTGATGATGATAATCAAGGATGTAATCGTCCTAACGGTAAATCATAGTGAGACTAATTTACCATTTTCAAATTAGAAAAGGGCAAATTGGTCCCTGGTCTCAGTTTTCGACTGGGACGAGATGCCCCCTAACCCATACCACGGGCCGATTACTGCCAGCAGCGTCACTGGAGAGGGAAACTACGGCCTACGTTTGTCAACTGCTGCCCAGCGAGACGATTAAGGGTAAAATCTCCAGATGTTTACCCAAAGTGTGGAACAGCTACGAGACGTTGCACATGGGTGCGTTCTCTACCGCATCTATCACGGGGAGTGTTCTGAAGAATTGTTTGGTTTACTGCCTGCAGCTGAGTTTCTTCACCGCACCACACGTAACCGATTGCAATTCAAGAGAGGTAGGGCATAGCGAATCTTCGCTCGAATTGAGCTGCCCGTCCGGGGAAGGACCTCCACCCTATAGAATACCGCAGTCAAATGACCTCCGGGTCGTGTTTCTGCCGGTGAGTAGGGTTTCCGGAGCTCGTGGGGGGTTAGGGTTGAGCCGGCATGGCAGTGGCAACTGACAGGTAACTGACCAGTTACTTGCCAGTTGTCACAGCGACTTGGGCTTCTCTTTCGCTTTCCATCAGGCGTAGGGAAGCCATTATGTCGAGCTACTATAAAAAAAAAAAAAAAATTCCATCCTCATCATCTCGATGGTGCTGCCCATCATCGGCCTGTTGCATTTAGCTACGCCTTCCATCGTGATGGTTACACCGCCACCAGTCGGTTGCCAGCGCCTCGTTTGTTATTCGGCAGGATGCACCACGGGCAGGTGAGGGTGGCTTGGAGCGAAAAAATTATAGATTGCTCCCTTACCCTTATATCCCTCGATCGAGATCGTCATATCGGACGACAAGACTCACATTGGGTATAGTAAATAAACTATTTCTGCGCTATAAACTACTTTCCGTTGCTTTAACAACTTACGATCTCTTTCACTCGCTTTTAGGCGAAAGGAAGTCGTTATGTCATGCCACTATAAGGATAATTCTATAATAATTCCATTCAAGAATTGCAAACACCCGGATGTAAACATCAAATAGTGGAATCATCAATTTAGATCTTCCTGATAAAGATACCTAGTAGCTACAAATGGTTTTTCCACATGATAAAATAAATTGGTCATAAGACCACCTAACCCCCCACGAGCTCCGGAGACCCTACTCACCGGCAGAAACACGACCCGGAGGTCATTTGGCTGCGGTATCCTATAGGGTGGGGGTCCTTCCCCGGTCGGACAGCTCAATTCGAGCGAAGATTCGCTATGCCCTACCTCTCTTAATCGCTGCTGCCCATTATCGGCCTATGATATTTTAGCTATACCTTCAATTATGATGGTTAAAGTCACCGCCACCAGTCGATGCCAGCGCCTCGTTTGTTATTCGGCAGGATGCACCACGGGTAGGTGAGGTTGGCTTGGAGCGAAAAGATGATAGGTCGCTCCCTTACATCCCTAGCTAGCAGCAGTTTTTACCTGGGTACAAATAAAACCTACTGCGATCACCGACCCTATGGCCAGACCAGGCCTATGTTCAGCGGTGGACGTTTGCAGGCTAATGATGATGATGACTAAGTAGGTACTTAACTTTTTTTTAAAAACTTCGAACCCGCACCACATATTTCCCTTAACAAATCTGACAGTACCAGTTATTTATGTCACCGGAAAATAGCAAGAATCGTAAGTTGATCAACTTCCTATGTAGTTGATTAACTTTCGGAATATAAGAAACGGTAGTTGAAATGTATTATTGTATTATTCAGTTAGTTGATCAATTTACGGTAGCCTGACAGTCATTTAATAATTTACGATTTTGACACAAGTAAAATCGTCCTCAAATGGGCCAATCGTTGCTCAATGTACTATTTAACGGTGCACTATTACCCGTAACTTAATACACTGTTCCCTGATTGGTTGCCGGGAAAACGCCACGTGAGCCATTGAACCAATCAACGTTCACCTCACCTTCGTCGGATGATTTTACGGCAAGACCCCGTAAAATGATCAATTTACTAAAATACATACGTTAAATAATACATTTTAACTGCCGTTTATTTTCCGGAAGTTAATCAACTACCTAGGAAATTGATCAACTTACGAGTCTTGCTATGTTCCGGTGACATTTACATCACGCGGAGTTAAGTAAGTATATTAAATAAGTCTTAGTTATTTCCACTTGGGCATAGAGAGGTAGGACACAGAAAGGCAGGGCATAAAGGGGTAGGGCATAGAGAGGTAGGACACAGAAAGGCAGGGCATAAAGGGGTAGGGCATAGAGAGGTAGGACACAGAAAGGCAGGGCATAGCAAATCCTCGCTAGAATTGAGCCGCCCGTCCGAGGATGGAATTGCAATCGGTTAAGTGTGGCGCGGTGAAAGAACTCAGCTACAGGCAGTAAACCAAACAATTCTTCAGAACATTCCCCGTGATAGATGCGGTAGAGAACGCACATGGATGCGACGTCTCTTCGCAATGCGAGTGAGTCGAGTCGACTAGACTGGGTCAAGTCATCAACAATACGAGCAGCCCTTACCAGTCGTTTTTCAAAACTATTAAGTCACTGCTATAAACAATGATGTCTAGGTAGATACATACTCACGATGTGGGTAGGTACTCATACTTAAGTATCGGTCAAACCCAAATACCGTATAGGAAATAAAAACAATTGCCCCAAGAGCCTTGGTGGCAAACTGTGCGAAACACAGAACAATGCACCGATATACTTAACGCGACGCGGATTGTCTAAAATGTACGCCGGTACAAGGTTAGCGATTTTGCAATTTAAATCGTTCACTTAAGGATGTATCAACCTATAAGAAGATTTGTTATGTTTTTATTTTAATTCGCAATAACTTCTATAAATAAAGTCGATATTTTTATATTGCTTCCAAAGAGCAACATGGTATTAAACGTTTTAAAAGCATTGAACTGAAGCGTGAAGAGTTTGTTAGTTGTGCCACTAAGAAGGTAGATTCTTATATGGGAACATTTAGGACCTCTGCACGATCGCAATAAAACCATGATTTACAAATCATTAATATTGGCATTGTCCAAACTTTTCATTTTGTAAACTGAAAGATTAAAGTTCCTAAATATGTAAGGGGATGTAAGGGAGCGACCTATCATCTTTGCGACTTATCAAGCCAACCTCACCTGCCCGTGGTGCATCCTACCGAATAACAAACGAGGCCCTGGAAACCGATTGGTGGCGGTATAACTGTAGCAAAATACCACAGACCGATGATGGGCTACAGCATCACCGTAGCGAGAAGCTACGCCCTGCGATCGCCAGCCCAGCGTGGTGATTATGGGTATATCCTCCAGATGTTTGGCCAAAGTGGTGAACATCTGGAGAGGCCTATGTCCAGCAGTGGACTGCAATAGGCTGATGATGATGAAATATGTAATGGGATGATGTAACTTAGAGGAAGGAGGAGTGAACAGACACGTTAAGTACCTGCTCTGTACTTACTGTGTGTGTATTGACTGACCCGATTTCAGCCGGATAGGTCCAGTAGTTTGGGCTGTGCGCTTATAGATCACTATGTCAGTCAGTCAGTCACCTTTGAGTTTTATATATTTAGATTTACAAATAAAAAGTATCTAAGTAAGTTTATCAGTTCTCTACCCTTACCCATAGTACAAGCTGCGGCTTAGCTTGGATCTCGACAGCGTAGTGTGGCCCAGCGTGGTATGTCTTGGGTTATTATCTTTAGAAGAGTCGGTTCTCGTAAAATTTAAAGTTTATAAGTCCTATATGATAAATATAACTCGCATAAACACAAACTATTACAGAGTTTGTAATGAATTCACCGACCCATTGTATACTCTGGCACGCAAAGGGACAAATGGTAGGTAGGTAACGGAATACCTATTTCTCATCTCCTAATTCCCCGTATGAATGTGAGTGAACCTCTATTGTTCGTTTCGAAAGGAATACTTGGAGGACAAAGGAGGTTAAGGGCACATCTTTTGCGAGAGACCGTAACTGTACCTATGTTATTATTTTTATTGAACGGTAAAGTTTAGTGGTTTTATTTTTACTTTGCGTTTTGTTGTTAAGTGGCCAGCATTTAAAGCTTGTTCACATAACTGCGATGTGGATTAACAAAAGGCGGAAATTTAAATACCCACCATAATACTTAGATTGCCGCGATGCGATTTTATGCGTATGGTTTCCAGATTTATAATAGGACCACCCTATGTCATCCCATGGGTGTCGTAGTAGACGGCTAAGGGAATATCAGGAAACAGGAGGCAGCGTTTACCTGGGTACAAATATAAATAAATAATAAATAAATAACCCAAGACATGCCACGCTGGGCCACATAGCGCTATCTAGCCCCAAACTAAGCCGAAGGGTACTAGACAACTGATAAACTTACTTAGATACTTTTTTTTGTAAATAAATACATATTATACATAGAAAACACCCAGACCAATACAAACAGAAATGTTCATGCACACAAATGTTTTTAATGTGTGGAGATCGAACCCACGACCCTTGGCTCAGAAGGCAGAGGTCACTACCAATGGAGCCACCACGCCAGTCCTACAGTGGTCACCAACCCGCATGCCAAGCGTGATGACTAAATCGAAACACCCCAAATGACATATGGGGGGAGGATTATACCCATTAGTGACGATAAAGTGGAAACATTTTAATGTCAAAATTTTATTATAATGAAGGTGTCACTGAAAACCAGCACCGCGGTGCGCCCGCGCCGCGATTTATGCTGAGTGACAGCCATTTTGGATTCATATTGTTTTATAGTACCTTGTTATATAAGTTACCTACTCATAAGTTTTGTCCTGTACAATGCTCCAAATAAATTATTTCATTTCAATCAATTTAAGGTTTTCTGAAAACCAGATGGAACCACATAAAAAGCACGTCAAACTATCATGTGATTGGTCAGTTGCTATGTAAATGTCAGTGCAATGTCGAAATGAGCCAATCATGTAGCAGTTAGACCCCCTTTTATATGGTGCCATCTAGTGGAATTCTTTTTTCAGAAAACCCTCATTTGTGGCCCCTTACTTATAAGATTCATTCAATGACCGGTTTAACAAAATTGCTATGGCTGATGTACAGGCGTTATTAGTTATAGATTTAAACTTTACGTAGGTAGGTATAACAGAGGTACACAAATTTAGTTTACGAAGTATGTCACTGTTTAAAATGACTGTGTGGAAAAGATCGGTCAAACAGTTAGACCTTAGGCAGTCTTAACTTTATTGCATGTAGGGTAGTTACAACAAAATGTTATACCTAAAGCTTTCAACTGATTCAGAATTATCATAATAATTTACGTGTACTGAACTTATTTTGCCATTATAATTGGGCCAGGTGGAGCTACGATTTGCACAAGACGACTGGCAAGTGCTGGATGCGAGAATCCCATGATATATTAGGGTGGCAAACCTTTATAGAGGCGTAGGTATGTCAGTCAAGCCGACTGCAAAAGGCTGGTGATGATGATGAACTTATTTTGTTATGTCATCATCATCATCATCATCATCAGCCTATTGCAGTCCACTGCTGGACATAGGCCTCTCCAGTTGTTCGCCACCTAGGGCAAACTTCTGGAGGATATACCCATAATCGCCACGCTGGGCAGGCGGGTTGGCGATCGCAGGGCGTAGCTTCTTGCTCCGGTGACGCTGCTGCCCGTCATCAGCCTGCGGTATTTAGCTACGCCTTCTATCGTGATGGTTTAACTGCCACCAGTCGGTTTGCCAGAGCCTCGTTTGTTGTTCGGCAGGATGCACCACGGGCAGGTGAGGATGGCTTGGAGCGAAAAGGTGATGGGCCGCTCCCTTACATCCCATTTTGTTATGTAATTCTATGAAATAAAACCTTAATATAAGTCGTTACTTCTATTAGTCATTACAATGTTGAACCTTGGTTACCTTGTATCATAGTATCGCGTCATACTAAATAGTATCATGATGAATAGGAAAACTTTAGTACACTTTACTCTTCGCCCTCCGTAATTATTGACTATAATCCAATACTAAAGTCCATAGTATTGTGTCATGACTCACTTACGAAACGAACCAATTATGGTAATTGGCTACCATAACTTAAATGTGTAATAGTTTTCTAGAGGAAAATGCGTAACGCATCGTCACGCTGTCTCTGTGGGGAGACGGCGTGGTGAGTGAGACTCACAACTCCCAGAATAGGAGGGCATAAATAAGGCTATCATGTGACGTTGCCCTTCCGAATAACAAACGTGGCCTGGCAACCGATTGGTAGCGGTATACCCATTACGATTTTTTATTACCAGCAGCACGAGCACGAGCATTACCAGCAGAGCAGCTCAATAAGCTATTATGGTCAAAAATTGTAATTAGTCCGTCTTTTAGCTTATTCAAAAATAAAAGACACGTATTTTGCCTTTTTTCATTGAAATAAACCACAAAATAAACAATAGCAAAGATACAAGGCATCAAAAGTTAGGAGTGGGAGTCTTTGACGTCACTCGCTCCCGAAAAAATGCCTCACCGAGTGACGTCACGCGTAATTTCAAAGGGCTCAGCTTTGCAATTTTTAATCTAATTTACAAATAAAAAATACGTGTCTTTTATTTTTGAATAAGCTAAAAGACGGACTAATTACGATTTTTGACCATAATAGCCTATTCGAGCGAAGATTCGCTATGCCCTACCTCTCTTAAGGCGATTCTCTCTTCGATTGAAGGTGTAGCTAATGGGTAAAGCCTCCAGATGTTTGCCCAAAGTGGCGAACAGAGGGATAGGCCTATGTCCTGTGGCCTGCGAGAGGCTGATGAGGATTACGTTGTGCTACTATTTTACCACCAGCTCCTCTAATTTCTTCTTTTTTCCTCCTCCTCCGCGTACCGTCTTTCAACCGCACAGGCCTCATGATTTCCCGTGTAATGCTTTCCTCCAACATTATCTGCGAAATCAAAGCTACAGACTTCGCTGGTTCGGCCATGTAAAGAGAAGTGGAGACGTGCGGTGAAGGGGGCGTATGTGGGACGACCATATGGCCGAAGCCCTGTTGGGGGTCCTAGGTACTGCTGGAGCGACGAGATCGAAAAGAACCTGTGCAAGCTACGGCAGACTGGCAGGAGGTAGCGACAGATCGAGGTCATCACCATCATCTTCAGCCTCTCGCAGTCCACTTCTGAACATAGGCCTATCCAGCTGTTCGTCACTTTGTGCAAACACCCATAATCGCCAAGCTGGGCAGGCGGGTTGGCGATCGCAGGGCGTAGCTTCTCGCACCGATGATGTTGCCCACTTAGCTACGCCTTCGATCGTGATGGTTACTCCGCCACATTTGTTATTCGGCAGGATGCACCACGGGCAGGTAAGGGTGGTTTGGATCGAAAAAAATATGGATTGGTCCCTCGATCGAGATCGTGGTGGCAACATATCGGAGGACAAGACATACTTTGGGTATAGTAAATAGTAAATAAACTATTTCTGCGCTGTAAACTACTTTCCCGTTGCTTCAACAACTTACGATCTCTTTCACTCGCTCTTAGGCGAAAGGAAGTCGTTATGTCACGCCACTATAAGGATTACTCCATAATAATTCCATTTAAGAATTGCAAACATCCGGATATAAACATCAAATAGTGGAATCATCAATTTAGATCTTCCTGATAAAGATACCTACTTAGTAGTAAATGGTTTTTCCACATGATAAAATAAATTGGTCATAAAGACCACCTGTTAACATGAATGAGTCGAATGAACTTAGATAATAAAATGGCGCAATAAATGTTATCATTCTGAATTTAAGTAAAGTTCTGAAACAATAAGAAAATAATATTTTTTCTCCAGCAACGGTCCGTTGCGACCTTTTTCGACCGTCTTCTTTGGGTCATTTAAGCAAACTTTTATATAACGTGTCAGTTAAGGACTCTAAGTTTGTGCACAAAATAGGATAGGTGACACTGTTCTTTCGTAGATCGATGGAACAAAAGCCACAACACAAGGTTACATAGAAACTCAGGCGCAGAGACAAATTCTTAACGTTCATAAATACGAGTATATCTCAGAGGACAGCATGTCCGCTGATAACTGGCATGTGATGGACTTGGTTATGTGTCAGTTGCCCCAACGAATTAGGCTTCTCTTTCGCTTTCTATCAGGCGATGGATGACCATACCACTATGTTATCACCATCATCATCATTAGCATATTGCAGTCCACTGCTGGACATAGGCTTCTCCGGTTGTTCGCCACTTAGGGCAAACATCTGGAGGATATCATAATTGCCACGCTGAGCAGTCTTGTTGGCGATCGCAGGGCGTAGCGTATCGCTCCGGTGACGCTGCTGCTGTCATCGGCCTATGGTACATGCTACGCCTTCAATTGTGATGGTTATACCGCCACCAGTCGGTTGCCAGTGCGTCGTTTGGCATTCGGCAGGATGCATCACAAGCACGTGAGGCTGGCTTGGAGCGAAAAGATGATAGATCGCTTCCTTACACCCCATATACCACTATGTTGTGACTGCTATTATAAAAATAAGCACGATAAGTTTGCACGAGGTTGTATCACCTCCTACTGCCTGAGTCCAAGCTACTACTTACTAATTAACGTGTGCATGCGAAACTTATCCCCCGTAGTGGATGTTTGCAGGCTGATGATGATGACAACTTCTTTTGGAACTAACCGAACCTTAAACCGCAACTTTAACGAAACATCCCTTAATAATCTGACAATACCAGTTATAAACTATACTGTACCTAGTAAACTACATATTGGTATCAAATAGTTTCTTACTTATTTCCACACTTCTTGTTAAATTAGCTTCTAAACGTTTACAAGATTTCAAGACACACTTAGGCATCAAACCTACCTACTAAACGGTCATTATGACACATCGGGTTTTGTATATCTCTGCACAGTCACCGCACCGATAGGTGATACATTAACAACAATGCCGTTACCTCCAACTGAAGTTCAAGACAACCAAACCTTAAAAACACACTTGCATTCTACCAAGTTCAATACCACGACTCCGTAACGATTTAGACCGGTTCCGTACTTAGGTACACCTTATAATGACGGTTGTAAACAGCCAACTTTCTCAACACAAAACTGAACTTTATTTTCAAATGTCATACGTCACATAATTACACGTGAGACCGATTAAGCGCCTCCATGGTTATAAATTAGTCAGTTTCTGGTTTCGCATGATGATTGCTCAGTACGCTGCGAGCGGTCGCCGAGGCACAATGAAGCTACACGTACTTCTATTGTTCCATCTGTCCGTGTGTTATTGTGCTATTGATTTTAGCGATCGGCCGCGAAACTTCAGTGTTGAGTTAGTGCATCACACGCAACTAGAAAAGGAAGGTCATGTGGTGATATCACCGTTCGGTATATGGACGCTAATGAGCGCTGTCGCCCTCGGCGCCACTGGAAACAGCTACAGCCAGCTAGCCAGGGCGTTTTTGCTGCCAAGAGATCGGAAAACGCTCGTCAAAGGATACAGCGACCTTACCGCGGCCGTGTTGAACCCGCCACAGACTAGCGGAGTGACCCTCACAAGTACCAACTTCGTTTTCCTCGACAACAACTTCCAAGTTTTCCCCGAGTTTCGTCGCAGCATCGAGTCGGATTTTAAAGCGAGCGTCACTGTGTTGGACTTCCAAAACCCGGAGTCGGCCAACATCGCCAACAGTCAGATAGAAAGAACAGGTGCTAATGTCAAGAATGTGCTGCATTCAGAGGACTTCACTGAGTCCAGGATGATACTAACTAATGTGATCTCATTCAAAGGACTTTGGACGCACCCTTTCAACGCCTCCGATACAACGGAAGAGCCTTTCTACGACGAAAACAAACGAGCCATTGGCAACGTGAACATGATGTATCAGAAAGGTGTGTTTGCCTTCTCAAACATCAGACCGATGCAGGTGTTCGCTCTAGAAATGCCCTACGGAACCGAGAAACGATACAGTATGCTGTTTCTGTTGCCATACCCCAATGTGAAAGTGGCCGACGCTTATAGAAAGCTCGACACTGTGAGTATAAAGGACATTTTTAAGCAAATAGCTAACGACGTTGAAGAGTTCGGTGACGAGGAAATTGACGTGAAAATCCCTCGGTTCAAAATTAGCACTAATTTGGTTATGAATAAGCCTTTGAATAGTATGGGTGTGTACGACATATTCCAGCCTGATTTGGCTCGCTTCGACGGGATATCGAATGAGGATATCTTCGTGTCTGCGATAGTACATAAGGCAGATATTGAGGTGACTGAATCGGGCACTGTTGCGTCGGCTATAACAGATGCGATCTTCGCCGATAGGATCTCCACACCGTCGTTCCATGCGAACAAGCCGTTCATTTACTTCCTCATGGAGAAATCAACCATGACAATGATATTCGGTGGCATTTATTCACAACCCACTGTATTTTGAGTGGCAATTTAAAATACTCTTAGGATGTGATATAGGGTCATAGGGCACATATCAAATCGGTTGGATTGACAGTAGCACTCGTACCTACTATAAAGTTAAGTAAATCTTACATCTGCCCAACCATTAGGCTGTGGAACTCTCTTCCAGCACACGGTGTTCCCTTCTTCTTACTTAGTTAGGTCTTGGGTCTTTTAAACAGAGCGTGAACTGTGAAACGGTATGTACACTTATGCAGGCCATTATAGTGATCCGTGTTGCACTAACTAGGCGTCATACGGATCGCTTACATATTTTGGACTTCGCGACTGCTTAACATCAGGCAGGACGCAGTCATCATGACGTGCTAATATAAATAAAAAAAATCACGTCGAGCCGTTCAGTACCTACCTGTTATTTGTATGAAACTCCCTACTTTGTAGCACACTAACAGGTAAAAACGATTTGCCTAGCTTACTTACGGTTTGACGCGGTAGGAGATACGGTGATGATATTTTTTTAGGGGCGAGAGACTTCGGAGCGGTTTTGATGACAAGGCCGCTTATCATCGCATCATCGTATACATAATTTCATTTAGGAAAACAAACAATCCGTTTCGATTTAATATGTGTGCTGTGACCCTAAATGTGAATATGAAATAATTATGTACCTACAACCTTATCCCGTTGTAAACTGTGATTGAAACTGAATACATAATTGTTATTTTTATAGTGATGTGCCTTTGAAACTAAGAGCGTATAACATGTTCCAGCCGGACCCCAAAAAGTGTGTTTTATACCTACCAAATAAAATTGACATAGCATTATTCATGCATTTCGTAAACGTTCCAATCAGATCCATCGCAGGAAAACTGCATATAAAAATGTTTTAATTATTAAAACTGTATTTTTATTCTTTGATTACATTGTATACGCATGATTACAAAACCAAAGTTGGTTGAAAAAAAACTGTGGGATCAACACGGTATTTAAAATGCTCTCTGAGTTTCCTCAATCAATTTAATGACTGACATAAAAAGGCTAATTCGATGACAACAGATTGTGATGACATCGTCTTAACTCTTAACTATTCATGTTTCACAAAAATAGATTTGTTGTAATATTTTGTATTCATTTAGTAGGAGTGTTTTAAAACTATTTCATTAGCTTCACATAAATCTTCAGCCATTTATAACCATACGTTGCATTGATTTTGTTTCTTATGTTGTGTGTTGTGTTTGTGTATCATCTATGGACGTTTGTATCATCTACTTGCATTGTTTTTTAATTATTTTGATGCCTATCGGACGACAATGAGGACGGGAGTTAGGTAGTTCTGAATTCGACGCCTACCAAAACATTCAATATTTATTATATAAAATAAAATCCAAAATATTTCAATTCAGCATGCAACAAATGTTTATTTAGCTTCTATAGAATAAATAAAGATGAAAATGGATCTTCTAAATGTATAATGTCTGTCTATAACTGTCGAACGATTGCACCAAATTGGAAGAATCTTGGTTTTATGTAAAATAACAAATACAAAACAATATAGGTAGTTAGGATAAGGTTTGTGTAATATAACAATTACAGCAAATGCTCCTAGCATTAAGTTTGCCATTTGTACCATTATTTGCAATGAAGTTTAAATAAATAAAAATTGCTCCTAGATATTCGGTTCAAATCTTTCTCAAGACACAATTATAACAATTGTGTTTGTTCCGTGTATGACTGTTAATAACTAAGTATACATAGGTACATATAGTCTTGGTACCTTCATCTTTTTGACGACCTTAATAAAACCCAAGTGTCTTTGATATAGGGTACATTTAAGTGATGTTGTCTGATGTAGCTTTTTTACCTAATTTTCCTAGTGTCTTTATAATATTAGTTTAAGTAGGATAATTAAGTGTAAACGAATAAATGTTTTTTATTATGAATGTGAGTGTTTTTGTCTACTATTACGGTTCCATGATGAGATTTAACATCAGATATCAGGGATACAGGAGGGATGTAAGGGAGCGGCCTATCATCATTTCGCTCCGTCCTCACCTCACCTGCCCGTGGTGCATCCTGCCGAATAACAAATGGAGCGCTGGCAACCGACTGGTGGCGGTATAGCCACCACAATAGGGAATATGCATGAAAAATAGTTTCATGTGTTTACTAATTTATCGTAAAATAGATAAAAATATACTACGAACAGTGAAAACAATATCAAAATTGGCTGAAAAATGGGCGAGATACAGTCGTTGAAAGTAAATATATCCGTCTCTCTCACGCAAAACAGATTTTACTATGGAGTTTGTATGGCGCGCACGGTACGTGACGTCATCCGCCACGTCGGATCTCTCTGTCTAAGCAATAACTTTAACGCTTTATAACTCGCTTAATAGATAAGATAATTCAAAAATTCTTCGATATTTATGTATCTGGAAGATAAAAGATCTCAATAAGTCCATAAAAAAAGTCAATGCATATTCCCTATTGACGGCGTAGCTAAATTAAGAGAGGTAGGGCATAGCGAATCTTCGCTCGAATTGAGCCGCCCGTCCGGGGAAGGACCTCCACCCTATAGAATACCGCAGTCAAATGACCTCTGGGTCGTGTTTCTGCCGGTGAGTAGGGTTTCCGGAGCTCGTGGGGGGTTAGGGTTGGGCCGGCATGGCGGTGGCAACTGACAGGTAACTGACCAGTTACTTGCCCGTTGTCACAGCGACTTGGGCTTCTCTTTCGCTTTCCATCAGGTGTAGGGAAGCCATTATGTCGAGCCACTAAAAAAAAAAAAAAAAAAAAAAAAAACCACAGGCCGATGACGGGCAGCAGCGTCACCTAAGCAAGAAGCTACGCCCTGCGGTCGCCAACCCGCCTGCCCAACGTGGCGATTATGGGTAGGTATATCCTCCAGATGTTTGCCCTGTGGCGAACAGTTGTTCGCCAGTTGGAGAGGCCTATGTCCAGCCACTGCTGTAAATATTTTTTATTATGAATGTGAGTGTCATCATCAGCCTTTCACAGTCCACTGACTGTGATAGGCTGATGATGATGATGACTAAGGCCATATCAGCCTCAGAACCGAAAACCGTTGGAGTAAGCTAGTTCCAAAGTGATTACCGCTTCTCGGCAAACGTAGTGTAGGACGCCCTCAGGCCAGGTGGAGTGATGATTTGCGCAGGACGGCTGCTTGAGGATCTCCTTTTCATTGAAGTCGGTTAAAAAGAAAGCAATAAAATATATTGATCATACCGTTTGTTTAAGTACCCTCCAAAAAATCTCTATTGTCTTCCTCAAGATTAGCAGAAAAAGATAGAAGAGTCGGTCAGGTTGATACCTAAAAAAAATTCAGTCGAACCTCCTGCTTTTTTTGAAGTCGGTTAAAAAATAAGTAATTAACTTGATAATGAGCTGGGCAATCCCGATGACTTAGCTGATGGCCCCTGGGTCATCACATCCATGATAATGTTTTTTTTATCACGACGATAACCAATGAACCTGTAAGTCACTTGAATCTTGATAGTAGGTAAAGTAGTTAAAGAGAGGTAGGGCATAGCGAATCTTCGCTCGAATTGAGCTGCCCGTCCGGGGAAGGACCTCCACCCTATAGAATACCGCAGTCAAATGATCTCCGGGTCGTGTTTCTGCCGGTGACTAGGGTTTCCGGAGCTCGTGGGGGGTTAGGGTTGGGCCGGCATGGCAGTGGCAACTGACAGGTAACTGACCAGTTACTTGCCAAGTGTCATAGCGATTTGGGCTTCTCTTTCGCTTTCCATCAGGCGTAGGGAAGCCATTATGTCGAGCTACTATAAAAAGAAATAAAAAAAGGTAATGTTTTATAGCATAACACATCATAATCTTCATCATCCTGTTACAGTCAACAGTTGGACATATCCATTTTTGGGGAGACACCTGGAGGCTTTACTTACCCATAATCACCACGCTGGGCAGGCGGGTTGGCGGTCGCAGGGCGTAGCTACTCGCTCCGGTGACGCTGTTGCCCGTCCTCGGTGTGTGGTGTTGAGCTCTTGTGTTTAAAGATAAGATAAAGATCATTTATTTGTTCGAACATGTGTACATAATACAGATAATATATGTATAATATTGCATTAAAAGTCCCAACTTGTATGACCTTTACGGTGTACAAATTGTAATTTCGATAGTAGGTAGGTGCCCATGATCATGTCAACAATTCACTTACATTCATCATCATCATCATCAGCCTATTGCAGTCCACTGCTGGACATAGGCCTCTCCAGTTGTTCGCCACTTAGGGAAAACATCTGGAGGATATACCCATAATCGCCACGCTGGGCAGGCGGGTTGGCGATCGCAGGGCGTAGCTTCTCGCTCCGGTGACACTGCTGCCCCTCATTGGTCTGTGGTATTTAGCTACGCCTTCTATCGTGATGGTTATACCGCCACCAGTCGGTTTGCCAGCGCCTCGTTTGTTGTTCGGCAGGATGCACCACGGGCAGGTGAGGATGGCTTGGAGCGAAAAGGTGATAGGTCGCTCCCTTACATCCCTCACTCGCTCACCTCACTTACATTAAATAAAATATAATATAACACAACACAATGTCAAAAGTAAATAAGTCAAAATTTATCGTTAAGAAAGTCCGTCACGTTTAGCTTTATGTGTGGATGGGAAGGTAAAGTAAATGATTAAATATTATCATCACCAGATGATGATGATGAGACATTTACCTCATAATAGGAAAAACCTTAGTTGGAGCCCAGATGGTAACTAGATATTAATTCCCTGACTCATTTGCAAAAATAAATTATTATTATGAATACGCTAGACAATGCAGACATATCACCTGGTTCTTTTAACAAAGGTTTTCCCTTGAACCTACTATGCATATTAGATGACTAAGACCAGAACCAAACCCGAGACTGTTCAAATCCTGAATTTACATAGGCCTCTCCTAATGTGTGTGTGTCTCCCACCTTGATCGATTTTGAGCCTCTCGCATCCAGCACATGCCAGCCATCCTGCGCAAATCGTCACTCCACCTGGCCTGAGGGCGTCCTACACTACGTTTGCCGAGACGCGGTCTCCACTTCAGAACTCGTTTACCCCAGCGGTTATCGGTTCTGCGGCTGATATGGCCAGCCCACTTCAGCTATCAGCTTACTAATCCGTTGAGCTATGTGTACTTGGTTGACTATGGTGACTTTGGTTCTCTGCCGGATCACCTCCTTTCGGATTCGGTTTCGCAGAGAGACGCCGAGCATAGCCCTTTCCATAGCTCGCTGAGCGACCTTTAACTTGTGGACTAGCCGTAGCTCCATAGGTGAAATATTGTATTTAATTTATTTACAAAGAAAAAATTATCTAAGTAAGTCTATCAGTGGTCTAGCATCCATGGTAAAAACTATGGCTTAGTTTGAGCCTTAAAATAAAATAAAATAGTTTATTTCTGCAAATAGATTCACTAGTAATACTTTTGCACGTCAAACTTTTTTCCTACCAGCACTTCGACGTGTAGCCTGCTGAGAAGAAGTGCCGCAACAAACTCAACAGTTAGCCTTTTTTTAAAATATATAATACAATACAATGATATCGTTTTAAAAAGCGCAAGCGAGCAGACTATCATGTCCATGGATGTAATATTGTCATCCATATAGTCTTGTACTTTATTTATAATAACCTTTTGACATTAAAATGGACTTAATGCGAGATTTGATAGCGATGTGTGGCCCAGCGTGGCATATCTTGGGTTTACCTAACCGGGAATTGTATAACGAAACTATGGATCTTACACATTTTCAAAAACATCAGGTTTGTGTAGTTAAACGTTTCGGGTGTTCTACTCGTACATATCTATACGTACTTTTGCCGCACAACTAATTACCAGCACAATTTCCTTACACACAAATAGGCATACCCATCTATTTAAGAATAAGTAATACTGCATTCATAAGTATAATTTCTGCCTTCGGATCCAAGGGTCATGGGCTCGATCCCCACCCGGGACAAACATTCGCGTGATTAACATAATATGCGTTTGTCAGAGTGTTTATATTTGTATTTATTGTAAGTATAATTTGTGGTAGCTCCGTTGTTCTAATACCCATAACACAAGCTTGAACTACTTACTTTAGGATGGGGGCATTCTATGTGATGTTATCTGATATTAATTTATTTAAATAAAGTTGCATTTGTATTATAAAGAAAACTTGAATCGAAAATTGTATTCCAACCAATTTTTAGCACTGTCCAGTAACGTTTTGAACCGAATGATAATACTGAAGTAAACAAAATAACTTACTTTACAAAACTGAATTTATTTATAGTATACGCTACAGAACTCTTTGATAGCATGACTACAACTCTAATTAGGTATATATTACATATTATGTACAACTATTGCTCAGTACGCCACAGTTCGTGGTCAGCGTTACAATGAAGATATACGCGCTTCTTGTGTCACATATTTCCTTGTGTTGTTATGCTCGAATAATCGATTTTGGTGATAGACCGCGAAATTTCAGCATAGAGTTACTACATTACACACAGGCTGAAACAAACGGGCATGTAGTCATCTCCCCATTCGGAATATGGACTTTAATGAGCGCGGTCGCCAACGGGGCCGCAGGAGACAGCTATAAACAAATAGTCAAAGCGTTTAGACTGCCAAACAATCAAAATGAATTCATCAATGGCTACACAGAGCTATCAGAATCTGTACTGAAACCTGAAGATGGCAGTGGAGTATCAATCACAAGCAAGAACTTCGTTTTCGTCGACAACAGTTTCAGAATCCGGAGCCAGTTTAGTCAAAGTGTCCGAAATGATTTCAAAGCTACCATTACAGCCCTAGACTTCCAGGACCCTGAAGTGGCATACGCCGCTAACAATCAAATCAAAAGGATAGCTGGCAATTTCAAGAATGTATTGTATCCCCAGGATTTTATCGATTCCCGAATGATTCTAACGAACGTGATTTCCTTCAAAGGACTCTGGTCGCTGCCTTTCAACGCTTCGGAAACGAAAGAGGAAGAGTTCTACGACGAAAACAATAAAGTTGCTGGAAAAGTCAATATGATGAAACAGCAAGCAGCCTTTTCCTTCTCAAACATGTGGTCCTTGGGTGCGTTCGCTTTAGAAATGCCATACGGCACTGACAGACGGTACTGTATGCTATATTTGTTACCACATCCCAGAGTTAAAGTGGCTGATGCGTATCAGAAACTATCCACTGTGAGTTTTAAAGACATATTTAAGCGGTTAGAAGGTGATATTGAAGAGTACGGTGAACAGGACGTTGATGTGAAGATCCCTCGTTTCAAAATCAGTACGAATTTGGCAATGAATAAGCCGTTGAATGATATGGGTGTGTATGATATATTCCAGCCTGATTTGGCTAATTTAAAACGCATTTCTGATGAGGAGATCTACGTGTCTGCTATAGTGCATAAGGCTAATATTGAAGTGACTGAATCTGGAACGGTCGCCTCGGCTGTAACTGAGGCCATTTTCGCAAACAGGATGTCTACTCCTAAATTCTACGCAAACAGACCTTTCATTTACTTTCTGATGGAGAAATCTACGTTGACAGTGCTTTTTAGCGGTATTTATTCTCAACCTACAGTGTTTTGAACGTAAAGTTAGAAATATAAGGATAAATAAACAAAATAAACACATGTTACAAACAATAATGTTGTGTGTAAAACAATAAATATTTCCAATCAGCATAGGTAGGTACTGAATCTAGCTGATTCAAACTTCAAAGGCGACCAGCCCCAGAATTGAATTCAACGTTTGGACGTTTCCCCATTCCCTTCTTATTTCTTTTCCGTACCAACAAAAAACGAAAACGATCGTTCGTTGAACGGATCGCGTATTTTTGCCCCATAAATCCTTCTCATTTGTCCCTCCCGTGTTATAGAATATACGAACTAATATTCGTCAACGTCGATTTTCAACAATTTAATTGATATATTAGAACACGGGAGGGACAAATGAGAGGGATTTATGGGGCGAAAATACGCGATCCGTTCAACGAACGATCGTTTTCGTTCTTTGTAGTAGGGCCCCTGTATTATACTTTATCTGAAACAATGAAGCACCCAACAATTAATGAGTACCTAAGTACCATATTTTCCGTATACAAAAATAGACAGATATTTTGTTCTCAACTAGTATGAAATAGTTTTAAATAAGGAAAGACGCTTTAATCATTACTTGCCTATTTCCTACTTAATTTCAAATATGTATCAGAATAGTAATGTTTAAGTTAACACTTACCTACACTTACCTACTATAATTATAATATACGAGTATGTTTAGTTTATTTTGTCCATTCCTTTGTTTGTGTTATTTCGGGATTTGAATAGGATCACCCCATCTCATCCAGAGGGTGTCGTAGAATATCACTAAGGGAATATCAGGAAACGGGCAACAATTAACACTTCCGATTTTTTATAAGTAAGTAGGTATAGGTACTCACTTTATCTTCTCTGTAAATGACCCAAAGGCACCAAAGGTCAATTGATAGATAATGCTTCGAGCACTAATTCACGTAATAATGTTACTGATCGAAATGTTAACAATAAAAATGATGTTACTGATATATAAAATGGAAAAATTGTATGGAAGACCTACAACTCACATACGAAGTTTTCATCACGACTCGCTATATATACGAAAAACCAAGATGGTCCACCGGACCGCGGTCCCCGAGCACGATCACCTAGCTCGGCGGAAGTACTATCCACTTTTCGTAGGGACAAGTCTGTTCCTACAAACTTATTTTACAATATGAATTATTGGAAATTATTCCAATTTATAAAATACCCAGCAAAAGTACTTACGTTATCGAAATGAAATAATTCTCTATACATTAAATAATTAAATACGGAAAAACATGAGATATTTCTGGAGGATTTTCCTTTATTTACAATAATTTATTCTTGTACCTATATTTGTCTCAGGGTGGTAAATTCACAATAAATAAAGTTTGAGTCTGCGTTGACTAAAATATTAATAAATCTTTTTCATGGTATGTAGGTAATCGTAGGCCTTCATCTTTTCGCTACAAGCCAACATGACCGGCCCGTGGTGCATCCTTCCGAATAACGAACGGAGCGCTGCCAACCGACTAGTGACGGTAGGTATAACCATCACAATTGAAGGCGTAGACCAGACCTATGTCCAGCAGTGGACTGCGATAGGCTAATGATGATGGACTGCCACAATAAGCCTTGTGTCATGTCACGTCATCTTTGCACATAGGTACATAATCTAAATACATATAACTCAAAGGTGACTGACTGAAATAGTGATCTATCAACGCACAGGGGAAGTAAGGGAGTGGCCTATCATCTTTTCGCTCCAAGCCAACCTCGGGGGAAAGGGGATAAAATAGGGGACCAGAATTAAACTCTATTCCACGCGGAAGAAGTCGCGGGCACAGCTAGTACCTGACAGAGTTCAACTGTGAATAATACAAACGACAGATATATAACCAAAACTAACTATGCAGTAAGTTGTTGTATAAAGTGGTTACATCAGGAAATAAATTGCATGAGTAATTGTAACCTTCGAATTACAATCGAATAGTTATACTGGAGAGCCCATAATAGGAACAAATGTTTTAATTCGTCCAAAATTTGCTACTGTAGGAACAGACTTGTACAAAGTGGAAGTACTTCCGCCGAGCTAGGTGATCGTGCTCGGGGACCGCGGTCCGATGGACCATCTTGGTTTATCGTAAGTGAGTCGTAAGGAAAATTTCATAAGCGCGTCGTAGGTCTTTCATAGAACTTGCATGGAGCAATTTCTGTATGGAGATTGCTTGCCGTGGAATACGTCGCCATCTGTGGTTAGCAGGCGGTACTATTCGTTTAATGTTGTAGCGATGTGGAGATAAATGTCTCTCTCTACACCACTTGAAAAGCATGACGTTTCTTTTGGCCTCTCATTTTATTTAATTTTAAATATTAACCTAGTAACGCTGCTGCTCGTTTGCTTATATACATGGAGGCTATACCAATAATCGCAACCCTGGCACAGATTAATAAATAGTTTGAAGCTGGGCAGGCGGCTTGGCTATCGCAGGGCGTAGCTTCTTACTCTTCTCTTCTACTGCCCTGTGTCTGTCTGTGGTAATTAACTACTACGCCTACAATTGTGATTGTTATACCGCCACCAGCCGGTTGCCAACGCCTCATTTATTATTCGGCAGGATGCACTACGGGCAGGTGAGTTTAGCTTGGAGCGAAAAGATGATAGGCCGCTCCCTTACATCCCAGATTACGCTGTAAATTATTTGATAATTATACCCGTCCTATCTTTGATACATTTATAATACCTAGTCCATGGCGTCGAAATATCTGTCGCTTTATTCAACACAAATCACAGTTAAATTACCGCTTCATTTATTTAACATGAGCCATTAAATTATGCGCAATTTACCGGTCCAAATCAGTTTATTATTAGGTGCAGGCGACTTTTAAACAATCGGGTTTTACCGGTGCCCTAGCGAATACGCTATCAAGTTTTAAGGTTAATCGGGTCAACCACAAAAAAACAGTATTAATTATAAATTTAATAATTTGAATAGTAGGTGAGTAATTTAATCTCCTAACCGATTTTCGGCTCAACGGAAATCAATTACCTGCTTTTCAGTGGTCACTGCTATGCACGACGAAATCATCATCATCATCAGCCTATTGCAGTCCACTGCTGGATATAGGCCTCTCCAGTTGTTCGCCACTTAGGGCAAATATCTGGAGGATATCCTCTTAATCGCTATGCTGGACAGGCGTGTTGGCGATCGGATTCGCTCGCTTCTCTCACCGATAACGCTGCTGCCCGACATCGGCCTGTGGTATTTAGCTACGCCGTCAATTCTGATGGTTATACCACCACCAGTCGGCTGTCAGCGCCTCCTCGTACTTACTTACTTCATGCCCGCGTCCCATTTAAAGGACCCCATGTCAGGAAGCAAGGGTAGGAGGAAGCACACTCATGTACTGGCAACCTGTACCACCTTTTTACGACGATAGAAATATTGTACAAAAGGCGGACTTAATGCCGCGTAGGCATTCTCTACCAGTTGACCATAGGGAAGCAAAAACAGATGTCGATAAAGCTTATTGTAATTGTATGATTATGTATGATTTAATGATTATTGTATAATTAGACTTAGTCGCCAGCCGAATTTCAAAGAGAAACTGTGAAAAACAGTCATGAAAACTGTTTTGCTGCAGGCAGGATACACTTAAGTACCTAGTTCATGTGCTGAGGTTTATAACACTCAAAACTGATTATCATTATTGTCTCCAAAACATTGTGGCGGACAATGAGTAGCCATTGTCTTTTTTTGTCCATCGGCCGTTGACATTGAAATTCAAAAGCTTTTGTGTGTCTAATTAGACCGTAGGTAGGTACCTAGTGTTAGAGGAGAATAATCAACAGCTGCGGCACAGCACTATTCGCCACGCTCAAGAGTCACCGCACTAACGTTGACAGTTGAAGTTTGACACTGACAGCTGTCATAGAGCGCCCGCCATTATTACTTTTTCTCTCTCTGGTTGAATGAGTGTTTGTAATCGGATTCTGTTAATAAATACTTTCAGATTATCAATTCTTGTGCTATCAGTTATCAGAAGTGTGATCATGAACCACCACACTAAGATCTATTGTAGGTTTTTCAGTTTGATGTGCACGATCGAGAACACAACCCGTGCCAATAATAAGTTTTCAAGGAACCGGCCTGAAGTTAGAATTCCGATGGTTTAATGGTATTACAGCAAACTTTTACATTAAAATGAGATGATTACCATCCTACACACGTGAGTTACTAATATTTATTACGTCGTGATGAATTGGAACGATGTTTACTTCTATAAGACATGTAAGTACGTCATGCACATATTTCAATTTTGGTGTTAATAAAAACCAAACTAACTAATACTAATACCAACTAATCTACTGTGCTATGTTGAGGAAAGTGGAATGCATAAATTGTGCATATAAACTTCGAAGAAGCAATAAAGTTACACCTTAGGTAACCTAACCTAAGTTTTAGTTTCAATGTTTGTCATTTAAAGCACAGTATTGAAATTGACTACATTTTGGTATATTAATTATGGCCTGAATGGTTGGTTTGTTGTTGTAACTAAATAGTTTCAAACATAATGGCATAACTTTGATTTTAATTAGTAAATTTGGGGCACAATTGATGAAGTACATCTGATGAATAAAATTAAATCATAAAGATGGTTCTTTATCAGAAAGTTCATATTGTTTTGCCCTAATATGTTTAAAATGCGATGTGAAGCAGTAAGGTGATAACAGAACTGCTGGTATTATAGCCCATAGTAGAAAATAAATATAATTTATTGTTCATAAGCGACAAATCATATTGTCTTCTCCGTTCAGAAACTTGTTGCATAGTGTTCGCAAACTATGATCATAATTTATTTTATAACAATGTTGTGATATGAGAGAATATCCAGTGAGTTAGTGCAAAGATGATTGTGACCAGAATAAAAGATAAATCTAATGACTAGTATTGCAGATATACACAAGTAATTTGGCATAATGTGTTTCTGCGATGTAATGAGTAAGTATACTACGCCAGACCAACACATCAAGCAAATGGTTTCAAGCTGGGATGTTGCATTGTACTACAAGTGCCAGATGATGACTAGGGGTGTGTCTCTCACTACACCCAGACCCAGAGTAATTTACTTATGTGGAGCATTGAACTTTACAAATGGTATGTAATTATTGGAATATATTCTTACTCTATACTAGTGGTATACTAATCATTGAGTTGTTGCGACATCAATTAAGTTTTAGTTATGTGGCACTTTCAGTCACATAACAAATGTATGTGGAGCAAATAAATACAAGTTGACAAATTTATTACAAATAATTGTGATAAAGGACTTGTGAAGAAAATGAAACCTTTCTGGTTATGGGTACCATAAACACATAAACCTAGAGAATTACAAATACCATGGTTAGTTATTTATGACCATACTGTATGAATTCATATGGTT
This sequence comes from Conogethes punctiferalis, assembly GCA_031163375.1. Lineage (NCBI taxonomy): Eukaryota > Metazoa > Arthropoda > Insecta > Lepidoptera > Crambidae > Conogethes > Conogethes punctiferalis. The sequence goes on from CM062102.1 coordinate 2,973,436, forward strand.
ATGAATAATCTGTTTTGTTATGAGGGGTTAATTATGAAAATGGTTATCTTAATTGTAAAGATGAATGACATACATTAATTTACATGGAATGCACACTAAACAAAACAATATAAAGTAATTGTTTTCTGTGTATATAATTATTTTAAATAAGCAAAATTATCAAATAATGTTTTATGTGGTACGGTCAGAGTACCTTACAAAAAAAAAAAAAAAAAATAATAATGCTATGGTGTTTACTGGTTGTAGCGGTGACTTGGGTTATGCAGTACTGATGTATCATTTATGACATTTAAGTAATTGGGTGAAAAACGTTTCATCACTGTTTTAATATGATTGAATTAAAGGAAACAAATAAAATTTACTATCATAATGTCCTGTACTAATTGAATTGGTTTAACAGCTGATTGAATCTTACTGGATGTAAAGACCCTGTGTTAGTTTTCGCAGTATCGCAATTCAGGAGTCTTATGGACTGCAGGCAGTTTTATAAAACTGTTGATTGAGGGGTTGCAAAGTTGGCAGAAGATTATAGTATTCACATTTATTAAAATTACTAAAAGGGTGCCATTACTCAAGCAAGTTTGTGGATAATAATTATGGTAACTGGGTTATGGCCATGACAATAAGATTGATGTATGACATATTTTATTTACATAAAGTATGAAGTTTGTTTGTTTGTTGTATTGCATTGCAGTGATAATGTAATGATTGGGACTAACAGTCATTTGAGATTCTTTTACAGAGTTATCAAAAGCATACCACTATTTACATTTTTATTTGGTAATAGAACTAAAGATGCCAACAGTTTGGCAAAGCAGTGATGATGAAATGATTGATCAGATGTTTGAAAAAAAAAAAAAAGGAGAAAAAAAAAAGAAGCATTTAACTGAATGCGACTACAAGGTTTTCTAATATTATATGGAGTCATCTTTTACAAGATTGGTGACTAGGAGGTTATCAGTGTTGGTGATGTGTGTGTAGGCCGCTAAAGACCGCCACCCCCATTGGTTGGGTCTTGGATTTTAATGACTATGCACACTGCTTATATGAACCAAGAGCTATCTACTGGGAGGGTTAAACAGGGGAATGTTTATCAAAACTTTAAAACAGTTTGCAGATGTTTTGTTATTTCACGAAACGCTTTATGCATGAACTAATACTTTGCTTAACTTTGTGTTTTCCAGTATATTATGTTGTTGATAATGAACACTTACCAAGAACCAGGCTATGATATGACAACCTGTGTTGTGACCTGCTTATGAGGTGGAAGCAATTAGTTTCGGAGTCACTAATCAAGAAGCCTGATCTGTTTTGGTGAGAGCCATGCTCCATGATTATGCTGAGCCTGCTACAACACACATGGTGAGCTGTATCATACTTGATTATACCTAAATTTAATTGACACTTGTGCAAAGAGCGTTAAAAAAAAAAAAAAAAAAAAAAAAATAGAGGGGTGGGTTTCCTACTATAAAAAGACTACTCAATAATAATACACAAAGTTATTTGATGACTGTGATTGTAAAGATTTTAATGCAAAATCAGAAAAAAAAGGGGTACTGCACATGAGTAATATGCACAAGTGCACTATTGGTTATATTGAAACATAATTTTGAAAAAATGAAAGTAAGTGATACAGTTTAAGTTATTTAACTTACTTAATGTGGCTTCATTGCCAATGTAGATTATTGCACACAATTGGTTGTTTGTGTGATGAATGTTTATTCTGCCGATCTAAAATGGAAGTAGACCCATACTGCAAGTATCAACTCATAATTCAGTGAACATATTAAAATAGTTTTCTGACTCAATAGTCATGTTTTGTTAGTGCCAAGATATTCGCAAACATATTATAAGTGGCAGTTATTAACATAATTGTATAGTTGTGTCATGCATTAAACATGTGAATTTGAATTATTGTTCTGTGATATGCTTACATTTTTGGGTATGAAAGTAAAACGTCACTATGCAGTGGAAGGACCTCGACGGTTGCCTTTTCGGGTATGTACGCCATACGAGACTGCTCACATTAACTGTGACTGCGATTATTGGGATACACACCATCTGATACAAATCACCTTTACTGTGACGGTTTCCTAATCAGGACTTACACATAATACCTGCATTACACTGATGCCTGTCTTAAGCGGCCTTCGCATCATCTAAAACGTGCTTGCTGAAAGAGCCTTACAGCACGTAACACCTGCATTACACTGATGCCTGTCTTAAGCGGCCTTCGCATCATCTAAAACGTGCTTGCTGAAAGAGCCTTACAGCACGTAACACCTGCATTACACTGATGCCTGTCTTAAGCGGCCTTCGCATCATCTAAAACGTGCTTGCTGAAAGAGCCTTACAGCACGTAACACCTGCATTACACTGATGCCTGTCTTAAGCGGCCTTCGCATCATCTAAAACGTGCTTGCTGAAAGAGCCTTACAGCACGTAACACCTGCATTACACTGATGCCTGTCTTTGGCGGCCTTGCATCATCTAAAACGTGCTTGCTGAAAGAGCCTTACAGCACGTAACACCTGCATTACACTGATGCCTGTCTTAAGCGGCCTTCGCATCATCTAAAACGTGCTTGCTGAAAGAGCCTTACAGCACGTAACACCTGCATTACACTGATGCCTGTCTTTGGCGGCCTTGCATCATCTAAAACGTGCTTGCTGAAAGAGCCTTACAGCACATAACACCTGCATTACACTGATGCCTGTCTTTGGCGGCCTTGCATCATCTAAAACGTGCTTGCTGAAAGAGCCTTACAGCACATAACATCTGCATTACACTGATGCGTGTCTTAAGCGGCCTTTGCATCATCTAAATCGTGCTTGCTGAAAGAGCCTTACAGCACATAATGTCTGCATTACACTGATATCTATACTAAATGCCTAAGGGGCCTCACGCAGCGAATGCTTACGGAGCCTACCTGCGACAGTAATGTTGTTATACTAAATGCCTAAGGGGCCTCACGCAGCGAATGCTTACGGAGCCTACCTGCGACAGTAATGTTGTTATACTAAATGCCTAAGGGGCCTCACGCAGCGAATGCTTACGGAGCCTACCTGCGACAGTAATGTTGTTATACTAAATGCCTAAGGGGCCTCACGCAGCGAATGCTTACGGAGCGTACCTATACCAGTCACGTTTTTATATCAAATGCCTAAGAGGCCTTTTACATGTACAACTGCCTTTAAGGTCTATGTAACATAACATTAACTACCAGACTTATGCGGTAAATAATAATTGATCACAACGCACTCGCACCCACACATATACAAAATACTCAACATACACATTACACATACACAACCGTTCAAACACCTCTCATGAATAAAAGTGATCTTGTAACGTGTATAATGTCATTGTGAATGTTATTAGTTTGTGGACAAGATCCTGATGAGCTGTAACAAGACAGTGAACAAAAGCTGATGCCTTCGGGGCTTATATGAAGTACATACATTCAGCTTGATATTGAATTGCCTACGGGGCTGATGCTATATTGAATTGCCTACGGGGCTGATGTAATGTCAAATTGTACAAGTAACCAAAGTAATTTTGGGCTGCCTACGGGGCTGACGTGATGTTGAATTACATAAGTAACCAATTAACCAATGTGATGTTGAACTGCCTACGGGGCGGATACGATGTTAAAATTGCAGAACTGACAAATGTAAAGTTGAACTGCCTACGGGGCTAACGTGATGTTAAATTATTAATATAATTTTAAACGCTTACGTGGCAGATATGGGCCATAAAGTAGGCTTGCAGTCAGAGGCAATAGGCTATAAAACCTCTGTTAATGACTGTTGATGGGCCTGCCTCCAGTGCAACGGATCTTAACTGCTCTGCAGAATTAAAAGTTGTCAATGATGTTAAAGACCAGGGTTTATGCTAACTTCTGTAACCACCTACAAGGGGAGTATATTTTGGGATTAGCTGGCTATCATAATGATGGCCTTGTGGGGCTCCCAAATGTAACCTTTAGGTTAGGGACTGAACCTACTGCGGACACTGTTGCTTTCGGAGCGAATGACGTGTGTCTCGAATAGTTGCACATTATGTTTGGCACTTGCTGATCAGAGCCTAAATAGTGTCCATGCATTACCTACAGGGTTGACGACTATAATGCACGTCTGCCTCCGGGGCATAAAAGGCGTGTCCCAACTGTTAATGTTTCCTGAGCTACGTGTTCTCCTTCGAGAGGAGAACTACCGCCTAGAAGAGTGAAGAAGTGAAGTCCGGAGTGCACGAGCGTCTCCGGCCTAGCAAGAACATTCATTCCTTCGGGGACCGAAGGATTGCAGGATGGCCGAACTGTTAGAGGAGAATAATCAACAGCTGCGGCACAGCACTATTCGCCACGCTCAAGAGTCACCGCACTAACGTTGACAGTTGAAGTTTGACACTGACAGCTGTCATAGAGCGCCCGCCATTATTACTTTTTCTCTCTCTGGTTGAATGAGTGTTTGTAATCGGATTCTGTTAATAAATACTTTCAGATTATCAATTCTTGTGCTATCACTAGGTACCTACATGTTCAACACACATGCTAGTAATTGTGGAATATCTATCGGGAGCACTAGTCTATCTGTCATAAATTACAACTAGGCACTCAAGAATATCCCAAGCCGCCTAACCTGTTATCTAATAAATTCCACTGTTGCTAAAAAACGCTTAAGTAAAAAAAAATTGGCCTAGTGACTGGGAACATAAAAAGTGGTTGAAGGGCAGATGGTAAATATGCACAGATCTATACTTCAATTCGCATACAAAAATATAATGGGTGACTTCAGAGGACTATTTGATTCTGCACGATGACTGTCCATCATTCTGTATTCAAGGAAGATATTTAAATACAAACTAAGTAGGTACATACTTTAATAACTTAACATGATGAATATGTAATACATGTAATGTAATAATTATGTAATGATGGCTATGAAGTATGAACATAATAGATACAAAATATGAATAATTATGACGATGATGAATTTAAGTAACGAAAGGACAAAGAATAGGATGTTATGGACTTGATCAAAAGCCGTAAAATTAAAACAAAAAAAGTCACAAATGACAATGACATCTCTGAAGTCTTTTGACATCTCTTCTGTCATCTGTCAAAGTACATTTTTGATTGCGATTGCGAATGAATGTATGGTTTTGTTTTGAAATGGTAAATTACCTATTTCTGCCGATTCTTATTTGAAGAATTACAATAAAGTGTTATTTTCTGTTAAACTTACAACAGTCAATGTAAATACTTCATCCTTTCAATTTAAAATGAAGGTTACCATGTTAATTTAAAGAATTAAAAGTTAGCGGATTTTACCGATAAACATGTATCTTTTCAAACATCTGGGTGCAAGATCGCATTTTTGGAGAAAGGGCATTGGTATTGAACAATTTAGCAGTATTAGGAATTACCAATTGTCTCAGAAATATGCCGGTAAGCTATTTAGACATAACCTAAAAACAGTGTAAATCTTATTTCACAATCATTTCTTATAAGATATGTGTTAAGACTGTGTTTATGCAAAAGTAGATAAACTTGATCCCAAAATGAGTTTGAACCAATTAAATAAACTTACTTTTTATCCACTTTAAGGCAGCCACAGCTAAACATTGTTTTATATCTTGTTCTAACCTGCATAAGTACCTAAATAATTTGTATTGAATTGATACTTTTCTGTGTCAGCATCTTAAAAATGCCACATTTTCAGGTGTATCACATGACACAAAACCAGCATGGAGTGACAAATATTATAGTATAATTAATAGGGAACATGTTCTAACAAGGAGATCACATTTCTTATGGACACATATAAGATGCTACTCTAAAATATTAGATGGTGATGTGACAGAACTACTAAATAACCAGAATGAGAAAGGTATTTATCAAGGAATCTATTTATAGTGTACACACTGTATGTTGGAATGGCTAAGTAAGTAAAGTATGGATTAGTGTGCTCAGGAAAAGTGGCACTTGAAAGTTGTTCCTTGCCGCTTGCATCGCTAGCTCACCAGCCAATTTACCTTGGAGATATAAAGCTTGTGTTAAGACAATTTATTGGACTGACTGTAGTAGAGTACTGATGTTGGGACCTATAATTTAAAATTAAACAAAACGTAAAAGAAATTCTTACCAAAAACAAATTTTTAAATTGTAAATCTTTTAAAATACTATTGATATTACCTTTACGAAATATATTTTTTGAGCAGTTTATTTATACTTTCTATAATAAATTTTTTTTTTTTTTTTTTTTTTTTTCCTATGTTCTATCTGCAATCGGCTCGCGAGCCATAATCAGATGTGTTCCCAGATTTTATGCGTGTAGGGGACATTCCATTAAATGTCACCATATATGTCGATTTAGTTTAGGTTCTGTGATCCAAGTCAAGTATGTGCCATCTTTTTAGGCGTTTAACATTTTCCTGTTGGCATAACAAGCCCTTTGCCAAGTTGTTGATGTGTTTGCCAAGCCTTTCCTTGTATTTCTTGCTGGTGTGGCTCACCTCCTCCCTAACTGTGGGCATCTCTAGGTATTCATGCACCTCTGTGTTCCTGACGTACCAGTGAGCATTTGTGATATTTCTCAAGGCTATGTTCTGAAATCTCTGCAGAATTTCCAAGTTTGAGTTACTTGCAGATCCCCACAGTTCTATGCCGTAGGACCAGATGGGTTTTATTACGGCTTTGTAAACTAAGAGTTTATTGCTAAGAGATAGTGGAGACTGACGTCCAATCAACCAGTTTAGTGATTGGAGTTGGATGTTTGCTTCTTTTCTCTTAGCTTTGATGTGCTTTGCCCAAGTAAGGCTTCTATCCAAGTGTAAGCCCAGATACTTTACGCTATTCTGGCTCGTTAAAGCTGTATTTTCCATATAGACCGGTGGACAATCGCCTCTCCGCAGCGTGAATGTTACCTGTATGGATTTCGTCACATTGGGTTTTATTCTCCACTTCTGTATCCAATTTTCTATTTTATTGAGCTGTGCTTGGAGCTTCGTTGATGCCTTGTTTGGGTCTTTGTCACTGGCAAGGCATGCTGTGTCATCTGCGTAGGTAGCCGTTACAACACCTTCTGTTTCAGGCAGGTCTGCCGTATATATAGAATACAACACTGGACCAAGCACCGACCCCTGAGGCACCGAGGCGTTGATTTTGTAAAGCTTCGAGTAGTCTTCTCCATACTTTACTAGAAATTTCCTGTCCTTTAGATAGGATTTCAATGTCATGAAGAAGGAGTTGGGCAGAAGGGTCTTAATCTTATATAAAAGCCCTTTGTGCCACACCCTATCGAATGCCTGTTGCATGTCTATAAATGCTGCAGAGCAATATTCTTTTCTTTCAAGAGATTGTCGGATTTCATGGACAACCCTATGCACTTGTTCCACTGTCGCATGTTTCTCCCGGAACCCAAACTGGTGATCTGGGATGATCTTGTTTTCATCAAGTATGGGTTTGAGTCTTCGTAAAAGTATCTTTTCGAATACCTTCGAAAGAATAGGGAGAAGACTTATAGGCCTATACGAGCTAGGATCTGTTGGTGGCTTCCCTGGTTTTGCGATCATACAAATTTGCGATATTTTCCAAACCTTTGGGTAGTACTGTATTCTAAGGATGGAGTTGAAGAGCGTAGTCAGGAAGACAATGACTTTTCTGGGCAATTTCTTAAGTATTTCAGCTGTTATTAGGTCGAAACCGGGAGCCTTTTTATTTTCAAGGTTCTGAATTGTGTGTGCCAGTTCTTTGGGGGTAACTGGTGTGATTGGGGTGGAGAGTTGTTGGTCACTATTAATAATTTCATCTATTTCATTTTCAAACTCTGTCATAGACGACTCATTAGGGGTAAATACTTCACTTAAGTGTTTTGCGAACAGTTCCGCTTTCTCGCTATCACTCCTAGCCCAGGGGTGGGTAGTGGACTTTCTTATTGGCGGAATATGATTTTTCGGTCTCTTGAAGTGTTTTGTTATCTTCCATAATGAGTAGTTGTCTTTCTTATGGGCTGAAAGGCTTGAGATCTTATGGTGAAACATAGCATTTTTATTCTCCTCTAAGAGTTCCTTCAGTTCTCTAGAAATTTTATTATATAGTGACCTGTCTGTATTGGATCTCGTTAAATGCAGTTGTCTCCTTTGCTTACGCTTTTCTTGGAGCTTGTTCCGTATCTCTAGTGGTACATTATTTCTTTCTGTGTTGAGTATTATTGTTGGGGTAGAGCGCCATGCTGCTACTTGTATAAGGTTCGTAATGTAGAATGTTGCATCCTCTATGTCTTCATCTGTTTTGAGTTTGACTTTTAGCTCTACTTTTTCCTCTAGGTAATCGGTAAAAGCGTTCCAATCTGTTTTATTATTGTACAGCGAAGGTTTTTGCGGTCTTTGTATTGGTGAGATGCTAAATGTAGCAATGATGGGGGTGTGATCTGACACTGCATCGAGTAGTGATTCCACATCAAAGTATACATTCGAGAATCCTTTGATTATAAAAAAGTCCACAAGATCAGGAACTTTGTTCACATCAGTTGGCCAATAGGTTGGTTCATCAGTTCCCAATGTTATCAGATTGCATTGGTCCACACACTTTTTTAGTTCACGTCCCTTTGTGGTTGTAAGTCGAGAACCCCAATAGGTATTTTTGCAATTCCAGTCCCCTCCACTTATAAATCTGTTTCCGAGGCTGCAGAAGTAGCGGTTGAACATTTCTTTTTTAGGGTTGTGTCTTGGTGGGCAGTAGATTGCACTAACATTAACAGGCCCCATGTGTCCGTAAATGGTTATGGTGGTGCTTTGCATCCATTCCTCTCTAAATTCACTATGAAGATGGTGTTGTATATTTTCTTTTATGATTATTGCAGATCCACCATGTGACATACCATCTGGGTGATTCGTGTTGTATATGCAATAGTTGTTTATCTTGACTTTTTTACTGTCATTGAGGTGAGATTCCGATATCAATGCAATATCCACTTTGTTAGTCCTGAGCAGTAATTCTAGTTCGTCTTTGTGTGCCGATAGTCCATTTACGTTCCAGGTGGCAATCCGTAATGATTGCATTATGTAAATTTGCTGATGAGTGTCATAATGAGGTTCATCATGGTGCCTATCTGACTTACGAGGTGGTCGATTCTCTCGGCCTGCATAATCAAGAGTGTTTCTAGTTTAGGTCTTTTTTCTTCCATGTTCTTTTCCGTATCTGGCATTGTAGCATTTGTTCTTTGTGACTTATTGTCAACGTTGTATTTTAATTTTGGGGATTCTGTGTGATATGACAGTTTATTTGCCTGATTTTTCTCATTGTGTAATAAACGATTTGATGAATGTTTGTAAGGTTTATTTTTGTTTTTATTGTCCAGTTCATTTTTATTTTGCTTTACTACTTCATTGTATTGTTCTGATACAATAGTATTTTCAAAATCTTTTTGACCTTCAGGGTAATATGTAGTGTTTCTGTTTCCTATATTAGTTATATGGCCGCTGATTTTGCTTGTACTGCTTATTGTTGGAGTCATTGTTCTTTTTCTTTGGTTCTCTTGGTGTTTACTCCCAGCTATCTTCCTTGCAAGTATATCCTTGTATACTGCGCATCCTTTATAGCTAGCAGGATGGCTTCCTGAGCAGAGTGCACACACTGCTGGAGTGTTTTTGTCCATAGTGCATAGGGTAGTTTTGTGCGGACCAGCACATTTTACACACCTGTAGGGCCGCATGCAGTTATTTTTGCTGTGTCCATATTGTTGGCAACTAGTACACTGCACAACTGTTGCTTTTCTTTTTGGGTCTTCTATTATAATCCTTTGGTGGTAAATCGTTTTTATGTCCTTTACAAGTTTATTGTTTTCATGAGGAGCAATGTTTACAAAAAAAGTATTTAAGGGATCTTTAGTTCCTGGGATTCGTGCATTTACTATCTCTCCTTGTACTTTGTTTCCAGTTTTTTCAATCTCTTGGATGATTTCTTCTTTTGGGGTACTAAAATGCAGGTGTTTGATTACTATTCTCATGCATTTTTGGTCTTTAGGAGTAAAAGTATATCCTATTAGTCCTTTAGCTCGGATGTGCTCAATTAGAGTTTTGTACTTATCAGCCGTGCTGGAAGATATGATAAGTTTATTCTTGGACACTATTTTATAGGAGTAGTCATCCCGGTTGACCACTTCTTCTATTAGTTCCGACAGTTTTGCCAGATCATCGATTCCATAGAGAATGATCGGTGGTGGTTTGGGAATTCTTATCGTTGGGAGGACATCATCCACCTCTATGTCTAACATGGCAAAACTATTACTTGTTTCTACATCTTGTGTTGTATTTTTTGTACGTTCAGTTGTGCCTCTTTGCCGAGGTAGTTGATCCCTCCTCTGGACTTTTTTGGCATTAAATTTTGATGTTGCTTTTTCTTCTGGAGATCGTACCCTCTTTTGGTTTGGCACTCTTTGCCATGGTGCATTTGGATTTAGGCCATCAGTTACACTGGTTTCATTGTCTTTGTGTGGAACAAGTTGCTTTTCTATTTGTTTTGATTTGAGATCGTTGGCATCACTTAATGAAGCTGATCGTGGTCGGTTAAAGAGCCCAGGGTGGAATAATTGTTGGGTCAAGATTTTGGGTTTGTCAATTGGTAGCACTACTTTGCCCCCCCCAGAATACGTGGGGCAGCCTGAGCTATGCTCAGGGAGGGATTCTCCGTCATTTCCGGTACCCTCCTGGGGTAGATTCTCTTTGAGTTTTGCTTCCATTGTCTTGGGTTAATTTTCTGTCGGGGTTTTTTCCCTTAGCCAGATTGTTCGGTTTTAGAGCGCCGAAGACTCGCTCTCGCGTTTCATAATTAGCTGTTACAGTCCCGAGGTAGTTGGTAAGTGCAGGGCTCGTTAAGGACTGTAACATTGCCCAGAGGGGACGACCCACAACGGTGGCATTATGTGGGTCCGTCAATACACCGCGGCGGCAGTGTAAAGACGGCGTGGACGTTTATGAAACACTTGTTGGTGCGCGCCTGATAGCCTAGCTCTGCACACCTAGACGTACGCTATTGGCATATTAGCATTTTATAGGTTCAAATTCCCTGGCAAGAATCCGCCCCACTAAAGCCTAACACCAACCTCCCCCTCCTAATATTATTATTACCTTACCTTCATCTAGAGTCGAGTCTTTAGATAAAACTGGATTTATGTTTTGATTTTCAGCCTGTTCGGACACCGCTTCATAAATTGGTTCTGAAACAATCAATGACAAAGTTATACAATTTATCCATTAAGCCAAAGCTTGATTTTTTTAATAGTAGCACATCATTAATACTACGCCTGATGGAAAACGAAAGAGAAGCCCAAGTCGCTGTGACAACGGGCAAGTAACCAGTCAGTTACCTGTCAGTTGCCACCGCCATGCCGGCCTAACCCTAACCCGACATCACGTCAATTCGTCGCTCCGTTTTGCCGTGAAAGTCTATAATAAATATACAAAATTTTATAATCAATATGCCAAATCTCTCTCAATTGTAGGTATATCTCTCTTCTTTTATCTTTTTTGTTGATGAAAAATTCATTTTCTAGTAAGTAAATGTTTCTTTTAATTCCAATTCACAGCTCTAAAGAAAATAACACAGCTCTTCCCTCAACCACGGGTGACACTTAACGAATTGTCAACGAAAACTCCGCAGCGGATATTCGATGTGTATTACAAACAGCACATGGTGGCAAACAGAAAGAAGATGGCTCAGGGAGACTGGGTGTGCTCGTACGCATTTGTCTGGCCGGAGAAGATTAAGTTTGAAAGGTAAATAAATACTTATACCTATTGTACACTAGCAGCCCTATTGTACTTAGTAAATAAAGGTACAAATCTTTATAATACTAGTGTAGATTGAGTACCAATAGCACTAAGTTAAAAACCTATTATTCAAGAAAATTCTCAAAATATTGAAACAGTGAGTGTAAAGAAATGTTTTATTTTTTATTATAGCGAACTACCCATGCTTGACTGGCTCTTTTTTTTTACAAGTATAACCTTACACTCTTCTTTAAATAATATTCCAGTTTTCTTTATAGTCTTACATTTCTCTTTATAATGTCATCCTGTTTATAATGTTAGATATGTTTCCGTCTTTCAGCACTTCAATATCAAAACGACAAGCAGCCGAAAAGGCAGCCACTCAAGCCATCCAATGGCTCTATATGAACAAACGTATTGACTCCAAGGGAAACCCTGTGTATGATAAGGCAGTGCTCAGTGAACTCCGTGATAATGTCAATAGGCCTATACAGATCATGATCGATGAGAAAACTGAGGAGAGAATCAACAGGATCTGGAACGATTATGAAACTGGGATAAGTAGGTTTGTTTGTTCTTTTCCCTAGTTAATATTAAATTAAATATCGCACAACATCACATACATTGCTCCGATTCCAAAGTAAGTAGCTTAAGCACTTGTGTAATGGATATCAAAACAATGAAGGTACCACAAATATATACTTAGATCCATACTAATATTATAAATGGGAAAGTGTGTCTGTCTGTCTATATGTTTGTCTTTCTTTCACGGCAAAACGGAGCGACGAATTGACGTGATGTCGATGACGTGGGGGGGGGGGGTTAGGGTTAGGCCGGCATGGCGATGGCAACTGACAGGTAACTGACTGGTTACTTGCCCGTTGTCACAGCGACTTGGGCTTCTCTTTCGTTTTCCATCAGGCGTAGTATTAATGATGTGCTACTATTAAAAAAATCAAGCTTTGGCTTAATGGATAAATTGTATAACTTTGTCATTGATTGTTTCAGAACCAATTTATGAAGCGGTGTCCGAACAGGCTGAAAATCAAAACATAAATCCAGTTTTATCTAAAGACTCGACTCTAGATGAAGGTAAGGTAATAATAATATTGGGAACGTGCAAGACAGTAGCGCCAACTTGCAACCGCAGTTCTAGGGGCATAATGTCAAAAAATTTTGGACAAGAGCTTATATATGTCACCGGAAAATAGCAAGAATCGTAAGTTGATCAATTGCCTAGGTAGTTGATTAACTTCCGGAAAATAATAAACGGCAGTTGAAACGTATTATTTAATGCAATGGATTTCAGTTAGTTGATCAACTTACGGTAGTCTGACAGTCATTTCATAATTTACGATTTTGACACAAGTAAAATCGTCCTCAAATGGGCCAATCGTTGCTCAATGTACTATTTAACGGTGCACTATTACCCGTAACTTAATACACTGTTCCCTGATTGGTTGCCGGGATAACGCCACGTGAGCCATTGAACCAATCAACGTTCACTTCACCTTCGTCGGATGATTTTACGGCAAGACCCCGTAAAATGATCAATTTACTAAAATATATACGTTAAATAATACATTTCTACTGCCGTTTATTATTTTCCGGAAGTTAATCAACTACCTAGGAAATTGATTAACTTACGATTCTTGCTATTTTCCGGTGACATAATATACCTTAGGTATCTGTTTCTCTCCTGGTGTTATGGTGTATGTTTATTCTTGCTTTATGTTCATCTGTCATCGGAAAGCATAACTACAAGTCTCGTCCTTTCATGTAGTTCAGCTATCTTGCACTAGATGTCAGTAAAATATGAAAAAGGGTACATCCCTCAGAAACAGTGCTAAAAAAAGTTATTTTATTTTATGACAAATCCGAATAACGTAATACGTATTATGATAATTTAAAGAAATAATAATAAAAATTCTTTGTTTTATCTTAATAAAAATTCTATTTGTAATTTGTTTTTGGATTATTTATTTAATATCTTTTTTCAGATGAGTTTTCTGAAGAAGACGTAGACGCTTATGAAATAGCCGATTTATCAGGTAAGTTTGACTAGGGAGCCTTCGAGAAACGAGCGTACTCCTATTTAAAAGGCCGGCAGCGACCCCAGAACTTGATATGAGTGTCCATGGGCGGAGTCGACAGCTTACCAGGCATCACTAGTAGGCAGCACACAAGTTGATAATAATACTGTCTCAGTGGCTCAATTCGTAGTGACTCCTGCCTTCTGAACCAAGGGTCGTGAGTTCGATTCCCTACCCGGGACAAACATTCGTGTGATGAACACTTGTGTTTGTTCCGAGTCTGGGTATTTATATTTGTATTTATTTGTGGTACCTTCGTTGTTCTGATACCCATAACACAAGTGCTTAAGCTACTTACTGTGCGATCGGAGCAATGTATGTGATGTTGTCTGATTGTCTGATATCCTGACCGAATTTGGGCCATAGAGATGTTAAAGTGTATAATAATAATAAATAACCTAGGACATGCCACGCTGGGCCACACATCGCCATTTACCTTTACCCTCCAAGCCAACCTCACCTGCCCGTGGTGCATCCTGCCGAATAACAAACGAGGCGCTGGCAACCGACTGGTGGCGGTATAACCATCACAATTGAAGGCATAGCTAAATACTACAGACCAATGACGGGCAGCAGCGTCAACGCGAGAGGCTACGCCCTGCGAACGCCAACCCGCCTGCCCAGCGTGGCGATTATGGGAATATTCTCCAGATGTTTGCCCTAAGTGGCGAACAACTGGAGAGGCCTATGTCCAGCAGTGGACTGCGATAGGCTAATGATGAATAGTTTGCCACTTTGATCCATCCTGGGCCTCTTGCATCCAGTTTCCGGAGCTCGTGGGGGGTTAGGGTTGGGCCGGCATGGCGGTGGCAACTGACAAGTAACTGACCAGTTACTTGACCGTTGTCACAGCGATTTGGGCTTCTCTTTCGCTTTCCATCAGGCGTAGGGAAACCATTATGTCGAGCCACTATAAAAAAAAAGTACTTGCCAGCCATCTTGCGCTAAATGTATTTGATGCGCAAATGATTTAATATTACCTGTTTATGCAGAATCTAAGGCGCACATCCATCCAGTTTACGGCAAGAGAATGACGCCTGCGACCAAGTCAGCGGCGCTACAGCGGCGGACCAAGGCGTTGGAGCATAGATTCCGATACTACGACGAGGAACGTACGCCGCTACCCATCGATGAATACGCGTAAGTACTTGATCATTCTCATCAGTCCACTGCTGGACATAGATATCTCCAGTTGGTCGCTACTTTGATCATGCATCTGGAAGCTTTGCACATAATTTTTAAAATTAAGAGGGGTAGGGCATAGCGAATCTTCGCTCGAATTGAGCCGCCCGTCCGGGGAAGGACCTCCACCCTATAGAATACCGCAGTCAAATGACCTCTGGGTCGTGTTTCTGCTGGTGAGTAGGGTTTCCGGAGCTCGTGGGGGGTTAGGGTTGGGCCGGCATGGCGGTGGCAACTGACAGGTAACTAACCAGTTACTTGCCCGTTGTCACAGCGACTTGGGCTTCTCTTTCGCTTTCCATCAGGCGCTGGGAGGCCATTATATTGAGCCACTATAAAAAAAAATCGCCACGCTGGGCAGGCGGGTAGGCAATGACAAGTCGTAGCTTCTCGCTCCGGTGACGCTGCTGCCCGTCATAAGTGTAAGTAAGTACTTAACTGACCGGTTACTTGCCCGTTGTCGCTGCGACTTGGGCTCCTTTTTCGCATTTCATCAGGCGTAGGCAAGCCATTATGTCGTGCTACTATTAAAAATTATAGGTTACCAGATAGATATTCTTTATTGCATAAAATACAAACATTTACCGAGAGGGTAATATGCCTACGTATACTTAATATCTATACTTAACTAGCAAACCCGGCGAACTCCGTTTCGCCACCAGTTGGCTGTTGAAATTTTTTTTTCCTGACTTTTCTTTGCTATAGACCTTACGGAGCCCGAGACCTTTCCAACGAATGCAAAACTGTGGAAATCAGTTCGTGCGTTCTGGAGTTATAGCGTCAGAGAGGAAAACCCGACTTATTTTTATATAGTAGATAAATAAATGCTTTCTCAACTGTAATAGATACCAGAAGGAAAACTGTACCTACTATAATTAATTTTTACCAAAGAAGAAAAACGTGTTATGAAAGATATGACAATCACCATCGCAAAAATATCGACCCCATTCAATTCACACCCCTCAAACGTGACCCACATCGATCCCCCTCCACCCCAAATCACATTCCGATCCCATTAGATGACCTCAATCGGCCGAAGGTCGGGGTTCAAGGTCGCGTCTCATCGCGGCCGCGATTCGGGGTCACGCGCGTCGTATCTGTTCGCCAAGGTCGCCGGCGCCGTTGGGGTCCCGAAACGGGGACACGAGGTCGGAGGTGGTCTATGTGGGCCGACGGACGGGCCTCAAGGTCTGCTGCCGTGTAACCGGGTCGGGGAATTGGGTCTCGGATGAGTTTTGTACGTCATTGTTCTGCTTATTATATCGCTAGCGTAGCGACCCGCCCTGGCTTCGCTTCGTATCTTCGACAAAATAAAAATGAATCGCCAAATGTGTTGCTAAGTTCATAACCCGTGAAAGCCTTTCTTAACCGACTTCAAAAAAAAGGGTTCTCAGTTCGATTGTTTGTATGTATGTATGTATGTTTGTCCGCGATTATCTCGCGTTTGGCTAAAGCTATTTGGATGCGGTTTTCAGAAAAGTATTTGTTACATTCAGGAGAAGGTTTTAGTATTTTAACCGACTAAAAAAAGGAGGTTCTGAGTTTGAAGTAAAGTAAATTCTGTTTTTTTTAGAATATTCCTTGAAGTACGAGGATGGTTCTTACGCAGCGAAAAAGCGTAGGTGTAGGTTACCTACAGATAAGATACCTATGTACAGCGTGAACCAAGTAACGTCAGGCCATCTACTTAGTTTCAGATACACATTTTTGGCGTTTTAGTGAGGAATCCTAATTTTTTCCGACAATAAATATAGGCTATGTTGCTAAGAGTGAATGAAGCTTTCAGTGGTGAAATAAGTTTTGTTGTTTGTATTTAATATTTGTGGTACCTTCGTTGTTCTAATATACCCATAACACAAGTGCTCCAATTACTTTAGTTTGGAATCGGAGCAATGAATGTGAAGTTGTATAATGTTATTGAAAAATAGGTTTAACTAAGTAGGTTTGTATTTGCTAAAATTAAACCCTACGACTTGATACAGGCACTAAACCTTTTGAATCATGGTGATAGGTACCTACATAGTTAGTTGATTGTGGCAATTTCATCAAGAAGGTTTTAGAACCTTAAACTTCCCAACCGAGCCTCAACCTCTTGAGAATTTACTGTCGTTTCCATTTAATAAGCTATCAATGCTTATTGATTGAGATCTGCCAACAAAAACCCATTTGATTCCCACATCGCTTCATCTGTGACGTCGCCTACGATTCACTTTCGATCTCGTTTTCGTTGCACAGCAAACGCAACGCGAATCTCCCTTTCGAACGTACGAAACGTCAATTCGACGTCATCCGACGTCCCTTTCCAATCTCGGAGCATCGAAAGTGCAGCCGAAATCTGTTCGAGAGAGCGGCGTCGCGACCCAGATGCCCCTCTCGCGAGTCGATGCGACCTCATTTGGCGAGGTGAAATTGTGTTGCCGAAATTTTGGGCGAGAGTGAATCGCGAATCACTATCGTTTGACTTTTGTTTTCTGTTGACGTCACGCGGTGTGTAGCGGCATTTGTTTTCATAATGCTCCGCGTCATCTACAGTGACGTCACGAAAATCATCTAGCTGTTTTTCGGGGGTAGGTGTAGAAACCAATAACATCTGGCTCCCAAAATTAAAAGTCCTAAATTATTTAAATAATATATTTTTGTACCTTGTGCAACATAGATAAGCTCCCTGGAATCACTACTAGCTGTAGTATTGTTTGCAATACAGTACATGCAGTAGTTACGCTGGATTAACATCCACTACCGGCTGACACTTCTCCCACTAACTTGTCTCATCACTTCACATCACAAGAATGACTACACCGAGCGATTTGGGCAACACATTCCGAAATATTGAAGAAACACTGTTGAAGAAGATGAGTGACTTCGAGGAACGGCAGGCAAAGTTGAAGGCCGCACCACCATCCGCATCAATTGAACGCCTGAGCAGTGACTTTAATGCTTTTAAGGACATTGTCTGGGGTATGCTGAACTTATTAAGACAGCAGGTAGAAGATCTGACAAGAGGTATGGATTCCTTAGAAATGAGACATCGCCGGAAAAGTCTCCTCTTCGGTGGCATCGCTGAGGAGTCAAATGAGAATCCCTCCACTCTCATTGTTGACTTGTTGTCCAGACGGTTTGGATTGGAAGGTGTTTCATCTGCATCTATTAAGTCTTGTCATCGGTTGGGTTCGAACACAGGAAACAATAACAAGCCGCGGCCAATTCTTGTGCGCTTTGCTGAGCACCAGTGCAAGACGCAAGTCTGGAGGAAGAAGAGTTGCCTTAAAGGTACTCCGCTGGTGGTGTCGGAGTTTCTGACTCGAAGGCGACAGGCTCTCTTCCTGGACGCTCGTCGACGCTTTGGGATCACAAGTTGCTGGTCGTTCGACGGCAACATTTACGTCAAATCATCTGATGGCAAGCGTCATATAATTTCGTGTGAGGATGACCTGGCTCGCCTCGACAAAGCTGCTGCGGAGCCCGCCGCTACTGCGAGCCGGCAGGCTACTACGGCATCAGGTGATAACGCTGATAAGAGCAAGTTAGTACGGCCGAAGCGTGCGGTTAGGAGTAAATAATATTTTTCTTCCACACCTCCCTGTACGTATAATATTTTGTAATTAAGCTTTTACCCGCTTTATAATATTTTGTAAATTATAACACTGCCTGCTGTCAAAATCTTTTAGTGACGTCTTCGAGAATGACAGCCGAAGCTGTCGTTCAGAAATTGATCGTTTGCCTTTTAACTTTAAATTGTAACATTCTTTTTTTTTTATTCATTTGCTTTGCTTTGTGGCTCAATTAAGTTTAGTTTAAATTAATGTTGTTTTTTTTACTTTGTTTGAGCTGTTTGTGTTGTCTTTCTGTTTGTTGTATGATTGTGCTTCGCTTTTTTCTTGATGTAAGCCGGCAGGATGGGACAGAAACTGTGTGTGTATAATTGGTGCGCACGCAATTTTATTTAAGATAATCACGCCTTATTAATTTTTATTGTATTTATTAATTTTATTAACATTATATATAAATATCTATTACCCCCCTTCCTTATTTATAATATCTATGGACGAATCATTTCATTTAGCCTTAGACAACAGTAATATCACTTCTGATGACGACGACTCATTTCATGACACATCTTTTACACCACTTGATTCTCTTTTAAAACAAGACCTTAACCAGTTTAAAAAATATTTCAATGTATGCCACATTAATGCTCAAAGTATCCCCTCTCACTACGCTGACCTTCTGAGCACATTCGAGGATTGTCCCTTACAAGCAATTTTAATCTCCGAATCATGGCTGAAACCCTGTTTGGATTCAGCCTGTTACGCTCTTCCTGGATATGTGCTTGTGAGGAATGACCGTACTGGGAGGGGAGGTGGAGGTGTGGCCATATATCTCAGGTCCAATATTCCATTCAAGATAATTCTAACGTCACCTTCGCAGTACTCTGCCTCTGCGGAATATTTGTTCCTTGAAGTCAATATTAGGGGCGTAAGGGCAGTGTTGGGAGCTGTCTACTGTCCTCCAGGTATCGACTACCTGGCTACACTGGAGACTGTTTTGGAGCCTATTTGCTTGGATTGTGCGCATGTACTGGTCTTGGGTGACTTTAATACCAATCTTCTTAACAAGTCAGGGTCCTCCACTAAACTTCTGGCCATGGTTAATGCTCTAAACCTATCTATTCTTCCTCTTAAGCCCACTCATCACAATATCGATGTTCCCGACACCTGGCTTGATCTAATTATCACTTCCTCTTCTGAGAATATTCTGACACATGGACAGCACTCAGCGCCTGGTTTCTCTCGTCACGACCTGATCTACGCATCGTATAAACTCCACACAGCCAAACCTCGCCCGACTATAGTTCGGATGCGTAACTTTGCTAGGTTAGACGAGGATGCCATCAGGTGCGATGCTGCTGGACATGATTGGGATCCTGTTTTCTCCGCATCTTCGATTGACGCTAAGGTCGCATATCTCAATGACTCCATCCTTTCTCTCTTTGATAAGCATGCCCCTTTCCGCCAAGTTAGGCTTAAACGTCCTCCAGCGCCCTGGATCACTAGAGGAGTACGCGCGGCGATGACACGACGGGACCGGGCTTTTAGGAGATACAAGCGGGATCGCTCGGACATAAACTGGGCGCATTTCAAGACTGCGAGAAATCGTTGCAACCAGATGGTGAGGGCAGCTAAACGACGTTATATCCATGAACACGTTACAGATTCTTCGTCGGCTCAAACATGGAAGTTTCTCAAAAGCTTGGGCATTGGCAATCGTCAAAACCAAGTTTCCTCCATATCTTTCACCCCAGATGACCTTAATCACCATTTTTCAACCACAGTGGCACTAGATGTTACTACTAGATCAGAAACTATCACTAAAATAACTTCCTTGCCGCTACTTATGTCAGAATCCTTTTCGCTATCCGAGGTGTATATTGATGAGACAAGGAAATATATCCTCTCCGTTAAATCCAAGGCTACTGGTTGTGATGGCGTAAGTCGAGCCATGGTTGTTATCCTTCTTGATATCCTTCTTCCCTTGATCACTCACATCCTTAACTTTTCTTTACGTACTGGGACTTTTCCTTCCTTATGGCGTAAGGCCTACGTCATTCCACTCCCGAAAATCCCTTCTCCTTCTACACTCAACAACTTTAGACCTATCTCCATACTCCCTTTCTTGTCGAAAATCCTTGAGATAGCTGTTCACTCCCAACTTTCAAAATTTATTTTTAGAAACAATCTTTTGAGTCAATTTCAATCTGGCTTCCGTCCCGGACACAGCACTAGTACAGCTTTGTTGAAAGTCACTGAGGACATTAGGCAGGGTATGGAGAGTGGCAGGGTGACTGTACTAATTCTAATTGATTTCTCCAACGCCTTTAATACGGTCGACCATGCTATCCTCCTGTCCTTGCTCGGTCGTCTTAGCACAGATACTACAACCGTTGATTGGTTTTCTTCGTACCTCGGTGGCCGACAACAAGCAGTCAAGATTGATCAGTCGCTATCAAGTTGGCGCAACCTTGCCACGGGTGTTCCACAGGGTGGCATACTCTCCCCTCTCTTATTTTCCTTCTTTATAAATTCATTAACTGAATGTCTTAGCTCCTCTTACCACCTGTATGCAGACGATCTACAGCTGTACCAGCAGTGTTCAATGGGTAGTATCAGTACGACTATTGCAGGGGTGAACAATGATCTTCGCCTTATCGCAGACTGGTCGGATCGTTTTGGCGTCGCTGTCAACCCGAATAAGTGTCAGGCTATCATTGTGGGTAGCGCGCACCAATTGCGCAATTTGGACTTGACAACTGTTCCGCCAGTCACATATCGTGGTGAAACTATACCTTATTACACCAGCGTCAAAGATCTTGGTATGTACATTGATTCCACCTTAAGTTGGTCTAAGCACGTTGAGGAAGTTAGCCGTAAGGTCAGCGCTGCGTTATGCTCCCTCTATCGATTTAAGCACTTCTTACCTATAAACACTAAGGTTACTCTTATTCAATCGTTGATCCTTCCAATTATTGACTATGCCGATGTGTGTTATCCTGATCTCAATCAAGGGTTTCTTAACAAGTTGGATCGTTTGCAGAACAACTGTATACGTTTTATCTTTGGCCTTCGTAAATTCGATCATGTCTCCTCCTTCCGTATACAGCTTCACTGGCTCCCTATTGCCTTACGACGAGAAATCCATGTTTTATGTATGCTTTATTCGATTCTCCACAATCCCAAATTTCCCATTTATCTCAAATCCATTTTCCAGTTTCTTAGCTCGACTCACACTCGGCAGCTTCGCTCCTCTAGCAATTCACTCTTAGCCATCCCTCTGCACCACTCTAATTTCGTCTCCAACTCCTTCTGCGTGCAATCCATCAGACTCTGGAATAAGTTACCCGAAAGCATCCGTAGTGCTCCAAGCAGGGCATCTTTTAAGGTGAGAGTCCAAAAGTATTATCGGCTCCAATTTTCCGCTCAATAGTGTTCCTTTGTTTTTTTTTATTTATTTTTTTTTCCTTTTTTACATCTAGTCGTCGTCCTATTATATATTATATATATATATATATATATATATATATATATATATATATATACCTATTTATCTATATTTATATGCATTTATTGATTTATATTGTATTTATTAGTATATTATTAATTACTATATATTATGGTTTTATGCATTGTCCCAATAATTAAGTATGTTTATTATTTTTAATTTTTTATTTCGGGGCATGTTAATATTAATATATCATATCAAATGTTTCCACATAAATTGAGCAGCACACTACCCACTTAATTGTTTCTGTTTTGCCTAAAGGTTGACTGGTAGAGAATGCCTACGCGGCATTAAGTTCGCCTTTTGTACTTTATTTTTTATATTGTGCAATAAAGATTAAATAAATAAAATAAATAGCTTCATTTGTTTATAACTGTCGATCAATGTATATAGTTAATCAACGCCCACAACGACTTGTCTATGTTTGGCGGTTTGGCACTTGTTGTACCTACACACGTTCATTGTAAACATTTGTGACGTCATGATTTGACGACCGCTGTGGCGCAATGGGATAACGTTTTCGTTAACCAATAACGCGGCAATCCGAATGGTCCCGTTTCGATTCCTGATTGGTCATCTATGGAAATGGACTTTTCTAAAGTTGTCGGAGTGTTCTGTGCCGTCGTTGTATCTACATATCCTAATTACGACCCTGGCAATTGGCTTTTTAGGTTTCTTCAAATTGATTAAAATCGTAGCTGTGTGGAACCGCATTTGTTTTCATGAAGCCGATGAGATGACGTCACGAAAGTTTTGTAGCGGCATTTGTTTATAACTGTCAACGTTTATGAGTTACATAGTTTAACATCGCAAATCTTCTATCCTTTTGTAATTTTATGGTCAAAATGTCTATGCTTGGACTTTTTTTCTATATGTTCATTGTACACATTTGTGACACCATGTCCTCACGACCTCGGATAATAGCTAAGTATTCTCCCTGATAGCGTTAATGCAATCCGAAGGATCTGGGTTCGATTCCTGATTGGATCAGTTATGAAATGGACCTTTCTTATAGACCACGGCTACTAATGATATTGAAGTGCTGACGTCAAGACTTTCGCGGACCAATGCGACCTCATTTAGCCAGGTGAAATTGTGTTGCCGAAATTTTGGGCGAGAGTGAAACGCGAATCACTATCATTCTACTTTTGTTTTCTATCGACGTCACGCGGTGTGTAGCGGCATTTGTTTTTACGTCACCTCGAGTTAGATTTGCCGGTGACGTCACGAAAATTGTGTAGCGGCATTTGTTTATAATTATCAACTTCCTTTTTGTGGGCAACATATTAGCTTATCGTCGTCCATTTTAGATCTTCATTTACGTAATTTTATGACGACTATATACGACTAAGGGAATATCAGTAAACAAACATCAGTACTTTTTACCTGGATACAAATAAAACCTACTGCGGTCACCAACCAGCCTACCAAGTGTGGTGACCAAGGCAAATCCTTCAAATGACAATTGTCATGGGGGAAAGCCTATGTCCAGCTGTGGACGTTTCCAGGGTTATAATGATGACAAGGTACGTGCTGTAATGATCGGTTTTCCTTCCTCGCTGATGTAATGCTCCAATCTGTTACATTACATTTCGATGAGGAAGCACCTTTATTTGTAAATGCTATTTGCCTTTATGATAAATTCTGATTTGTATTTTCGATGACATCATACAAACTTTTCACTACATGACGAAATCCACGTTTAGTTCTGATAATTACCTTCTTTATGATGAAAATGCCGGGGTTTTTCTCACTAATGACGTATCCACCTTCGACAAATGCCCAGTGACGCACCAAAAATACTAAGGCTTACTAATTTTTAATCATTAAAATATCGTTAAACATGGAGCTTGACATATAAGAACGTTTGTGATTAGCTTTTGATTTGATAGTACGAGTATAATTAAGATGCCGTCAACATAAGTGACAAATAATGCAAAGTCTGGTAACATTTTAGCTTATGTAAGCATTTAACATACTGTGACTACCAAATGATAACTAGATCACTCAAAATTTGAGAGCTGTGCTTTGTATCATCAGCCTATTGCAGTCTTTTGCCGGACACAGGCCTCTCCAGGTTGTTGGTGGACTTCTGCGTGCAAAAATCTGCAGGCTTTATCTATAATCGCCACGCTGGGCAGAATTTGCTTCTGAGACTATTGCACATCGCTACGTCACGCGTCGCCAACGAAACGGAAAGTGACAGTTGAAAACGAAAGCCACTCTCGCTACCACAGCTGGCGTGACGTCACCGTGACGCAAGCGTGACGCGCTCTCCCACTCTCGCTTTCGTTGGCTCGCTGTCAAACGGTTCTGATGTGACGTAGGCGAACGGTATTGGGGAGAGTGGGTCGGCGTCTAGAAATTGTTCTACTTTTTCTGTGACTGACGATGTTTTGTGTGAAACTTGGTAGATGGAAAGTTTTGGATTGAAAATAATTAAAAAAAATGTTGTTACTCTAAACATATTATTTCGCTCCTCCAAATATTCGGTCATGATAACAAGAAAAAATTATTTGAAGCGTTCCACATTATCACACACTAGCAAAGGGTCGTGTTTCTGCTGGTGAGTAGGGTCTCCGGAGCTCGTGGGGCGTTATGGTTGGGCCGGCATGGCAGTGGCAACTGACAGGTAACTAACCAGTTACTTGCCAGTTGTCAAAGCGACTTGGGCTTCTCTTTGGCTTTCCATCAGGCGTAGGGAAGCCATTATGTCGAGCTACTATAAAAAGAAAAAAAAACACGTTCCATATTATTTGGCAAAGAGTTCCATAGCTTAGCGGTGTGCACTATGAAAAGTGAGGCAGAGTGGTTTATGCGAGTTTTTAGAACCTGTGAAAAGCGTCGTAGTTATAATATTATGAGCCTACAAATGCACGCTATTGGACATAGGCATCACCTAATGACAATTGCCATTTGGGCGGATTTGCCAGTTGTCAATTGTTGACCCCAGCAGGTTCCATGTTATGTACTCAGGCAAACGCTGGTGCCTGATTCCTGATATTCTCTTAGTCATCTCTACGACACCAATGGAATGACTTAGTGTGGTTCTATTCTGAATTCGAAAACCACAGGTTGTAATACAACACAGTAATATTGATCCACAGCGACCAAATAACGTCATCTCTTGACAAGTCCCGCGTGTTGGTCGTCGTAGGCGCGGCCGGGTGCGGCAAGTCGACGCGTGCGCCGGCGGCCATCTTGCGGCGCTGCGGCGTCAACGCGGCCGCCATAGTCTCGGAGCCAAGGCGAGTGGCCGCTATAGGACTGGCGCAGAGGGTAGCCAGCGAGATGGGGGAAGAGGTATACTAATATTGTTTTTAAGTGTGCTTTTCTCTAAGAGACCCCGCAAACCACAGACTTTCTATCGGCCGATAGTTTGGTCGGTATCAAACAGTGTAAAGATCGGCCGGTTGTAGTATGCGGACTTGCATACATCTTCGAGTCGACGCGTGCGCCGGCGGCCATCTTGCGGCGCTGCGGCGTCAACGCGACCGCCATAGTCTCGGAGCCGAGGCGAGTGGCCGCTATAGGACTGGCGCAGAGAGTGGCCAGCGAGATGGGCGAAGAGGTATACTAATATTCTTTTTAAGTGTGCTCTACTCTAAGAGACCCCGCAAACCACAGACATTCTATCGGCCGATAGTTTGGTCGGTATCGAACAGTGTAAAGATCGGCCGGTTGAAGTATGCGGACTTGCATACATCTTCAAGTCGACGCGTGCGCCGGCGGCCATCTTGCGGCGATGCGGCGTCCACGCGACCGCCATAGTCTCGCAGCCGAGGCGATGGCCGCTATAGGACTGGCGCAGAGGGTGGCCAGCGAGATGGGCGAAGAGGTATATTAATATTTTTTTAAGTGTGCTCTACCCTAAAAGGTTATTATTGGTGTTTGCTGTACCATCATCTTTCGCTCCGAGCCACCCTCTCCTGCCCGTGGTGCATCCTGCTGAATAGCAGACGACGCTCTGGCAACCGACTGGTGGCGGTATAACCATCACAATTGATGGCGTAGTTAATACCACAAGACGGGCAACAGTCTGTTGGCAATCTCAGGGCGTAACTCCTCGATCCAGTGAGAGCGCCGAAACATACGGTCGCATCTCTGCCTGCCCTGGTCAGCCGCTGATGACAAGTGGAAGGCACTCCTGGTCCGGGGAGGGCAAATACCCCTACCGCCGGCCCCGTATATCAATGTAATGTTCCCCGGGCGGACCTCGTGCAACGGTGCGGCTACACCTACCACACTGTTGCGCCCCAATTAGTGTTGCCCAAATTCAGTCTTGGTCTTGCAGTCTTGGTCTTGTTCTTGCGTTTTTGCAAGACCAAGACCAAGAACAAGACCGCGTATTTTGAGCAAGACCAAGACCAAGACTGACCGTGCAAGACTTGAGCAAGAACAAGACCTAGCCTGCAAGACTCTTGCGTCTTGCAGCTAGGACTTAGCGCTATTTCACTGAGTAGTTAGGTGTATAGGTAGGTACGCTTAGGAATTCTATGAGACGCAAAAAACTGTATCAAAGAATATGAAAAACTGGACCTATGCGCATTACGACTAATACCATAAACATAGCGAATAAAAAAATATATATTAAAATCAAACTGAGTGCATGCATAGTTATGTTTTAACCATCGGCACTTTGATAATGCGGCATCAAAGGTTTTGTACTTACTTCTCAAAGAAATTTGCCGCTTTTCGGAAGTACATGGTTATGATACACGCGCCGGCGGCTTCTTTTGAAATCTTAAACAATCGTTGCCGCCACGCCGAAATCATAACATTTGACACTACATATTTGATTGCCGCCATAGGGCGTAGGTATACTCATGCAAAATAATTTCGAATTTTAAGAGTACCTACAGGTGTTCCAAAAAATAAGTAAGTTTCAGAGTGCTTAGAATGAAAATGAATACATTATACTAATCACGCAAGTAGTACTAAGATTAGGATAAAATGGTAAGGATAGGTAGTAGATGTCATATTAATTCATTCTAGTAAGTATATCGCGTGTAAAAAGACCCTTAACGAAGCCGTGAACTACATGTTCTCCTGGTCATGACGAACATCGTTAGTTCTAGAAAAATACCTGGGAAATGTATGGTTACCGAGATATTGACCTTCAAAGTTAAAAAAAAAATTACGTTTTTCATATTAACGCTTTTAAAACGTAATTACTAACATTTCTTCTAAAGAAACCATATCCCAATTTAGAATATTTCTCAGCAAATAAGGCCATTCAAATCACGGCCCGCAATGTACATCGCACGCGCACACACAGTCACTATCCCTTGTAGCGACAGCAGCGCACGCACACGCGGCGCGCGTCAGATGTTCGCGCGAGGTCAACGACACAAAGGGCGCGAGCGGAAAACCCAGCTGATAGCTCGACTCGACCCTGTTACCTTACCTAGGTAGGTACATTGCTTAGGGTACCTTTGACGTAGGTGTAAGTAAGTATGTGGCTACTCTTACGTGTTCGTTGAAATAAGAAGCACACAGTTCTGAAAAGAACTATTTCACTCTTTCGTGTGTTTCACTGATGGTGGCTCTGAAAAGAGCCGTTTTCTACACTGCTGGACACCGAGCACTGCACGCACACCGCACAGCTGATCGACGCGCCGCGTAACAACACACGACGCCAACGAAGACGCACGCATGCGCGAGCCCAAGTAGTCGCGTCGTGTGCCTCGCAGTTCGAAGACGCGCGCATGCGCGAGCCCAAGTCGTCGCGTCATGTGCCTCGCAGTTCCTCTCGTGCGCACTGCGCGCCTCGCCGCTCGCTGCCGGAATGAGAGCAAGAGCGCGCGCGCCAATTTCATTCATCATGACTGCGCTGCGCGAAAGCCGCGACCGTCTGGCGCCATCGTGCGTGCGAGCGAGACGGATACATCCTGCATCCCTTTCCCCCTACACGTGCCACATTTAGTATTGTTACCTAATCTGTTTGTTTTCTGTATCATTTATTTACCTTCTGATCGGAGTTTTACTTCTGCCTCAAGAACCTTCAAGAAGAAATTACCAGCTACTGGAAGAGAATAGCAGACCACTCTGCTCCCCTACTGGCAACTAGGCACCCTCTGCCTACCACTTGCTAAAAGTACATAAGTCAATGGCCAATTACAACAATCATCTCATTTCCATAATTTTATCTACATACGGAATGCATTACCTACCGTAATCTCAGTTGGGGATCTTGATCTCAGATCGTGTTAGGGGCTCCTGGGGGCTTGAAAATACTGCGTTCATTGATTTATTTTCGATGGAGAAAAGATAAATACCTACCTACCTAATTGTACATGTTAGTTTGTATCATGCATGATGTCCACTCGAGATCGAATTTCCGCCAATCGGTGCTGCTAATCTCGTAGGAGACTAGCCTGTCAAGTACGCACAGTTGTAATCCGATTCGAATCATATCATTCCGACCGGAGCATCGGATAGAGATCGGTCGCATGTCTTAACGTGGTTTCCGATGCACTGGGGTGTAAAACCGGCACTACCCTGGCTCCGGAGCTGCTACTAACTAATTTCTTTAATAAAAAGAAATACCTACCTATGAACAACTTTAGAAACAACCTGGAATTCGAACCCGGGACTTCTCGATTGACGGGTGACACCTGCGACCAATAAACAGACCAATGAATCGATCTTATTGGGTACATAAAGCAGGTAGCGAAAACTTGCATTTAATTTCAGTCGTGTTGCAATTCAGGTAGAATTTGCTCGTATTAACTTTTCTGCAGGATTGCATGATATTTAATTGACGATTTTCAAATTCAGATAATTATTATTAAAAGATGGTATAATATGTAACTTTTTTTCTTCATACAAATAGCGCATTCCAAGCGCCTGAGGGAATTCTACCATTTCCCTTATTCGGATTCAAGGACGAAATTAGAGTTTCACAATCAGAAGAGCATTTCTAATAGTCAAAATGTAAGTAGGTACTTGTTGACTACCAAGTACATAAAACAATACATAAGTAAACTCTTAGAAAAGCCAGAAATTATTAAAATGATACTTTACGTAGGGCCCTTCTTACGTACCTAATTGTTAGGTAATTGAGACGTATTGAAATTGAATTATGTTTGAAGAGACTACTTATGTTTAAAAACATGTTTAATTTTACCCCGAGTAGGTATCTACCTACGACATAATCAGTAAAACATAAAATACCTGTGAAAAAATACGATAATTTCTATTGCCGACATTGCCGTGGGTGGTGGTGTTGCCATTAGAGCATTCAAATAAATAACTTTTATTATTTAAAGTAATAATTTTATCAAGACAATAAAATGTATCATTTATTTCATAATTGGGTGTAAGTTAGCTAGCTAACCAAGTTTTTACGTAAGTAGGTACATTTGCAGCGTATAAGTAAATTATGGGCGGTTATTAACCTGGTTATTGGTATCAGAACCTAATGATAAATTGTTGAATGCAACACATTAGCGATGAATAATACTAGAAAAACAACAACTCCAATCATTAGGTGGTAACTTCTGTAACCTTAAACGCTCAGACTCCATAAAATTTAGGTACCTACTTATAGCAAAAATGTTAAATGAGTGAGAATTATTACATTGCCTTAGCAACTTTCAATAACGTGTATTATTGATGCAGATTTGTTAACTAGTTTAATTTGATTTTTAGGTGAATTACTTATTAGGTATTTTAAATAAATTTTATTAATTAAAATTATTACTAGTTAAGTAACTAGGTACTGTACAGTATATCCATTTAACTAATCGCTAATCTGATTTTGTAATTTACCGCAAGCAAAACAAAATTATGTAACCTAGTTTATAAAATGGCAACATTCGGCGCGCGCGGCGACTCAAATACCCCATTTACACTCTCGCTTCGCGATTCGCCTCGTGCCTCTCCTCGTGGTTCGCGCCACGCCCCCCGAAACGAGCTAGGTGTTTACACTCTCGTCACGAGTTCAGTAGGCCTACTCTTGAAACCAATCCCAATCTCAATCCTATCCCAATCTAGTGCAGTTTCAATTCCAATCTTAAAAATATTGGTACTCTTGAACCAAATAGGATTGGGATCGCAATCGTCTGCAGGATCGAGTACAGATAATATACAGAGAATGAATGAACTATGACCACAGAGTACTTTGTAATATACTGAAATAGAGACCAATCTTGGCTGTCAAAAGAGGAAACAAATACAGCGCCACTCGACGGTAACTTACGGCAACTTTTCGTCAATATACATAATCACAATACAGCGATTTATCTACAGCATACTCTGGTCTTGTAATTAATTATAAGTATTATTTCATTAAGGAATGCATGATGAATTTTTGCTATGAATTGCCAACCGCAGGCATATTTTTCTGAATCATTTGTTAACTTAGGCAAATAAACACAAACTAAGATTGGCAAATCATTCAACATTTGAAAAATAAAAGACAAGTGTAAAAACTTAGAAACTTTTATTAACTTTCACATTTTTACACACCACACTCCACTATAAAATTAAAATATTGGTTTCATAATCATATAAGTTCTTAAAATCACATTTTCTTTCGAATGTAGATTAAACTTTCCGCGGATTTCTTGCAATTACAGTTTTCTTGCGGATTTTAGACCCTTGGTCACAAACTTTAGCAATCACATTATAATCTGCTTCTTGTACGACCGTTTTAAAAAATGCTATGAGTTTCAAGTTCTAATAAAAGCAC
This sequence comes from Conogethes punctiferalis, assembly GCA_031163375.1. Lineage (NCBI taxonomy): Eukaryota > Metazoa > Arthropoda > Insecta > Lepidoptera > Crambidae > Conogethes > Conogethes punctiferalis. The sequence goes on from CM062102.1 coordinate 3,004,234, forward strand.
AAACTTTTGAAAACTTGCTAAATTAATATTGACTAAAAGGAAAATTTTAAAACACGCCATTTTAAGCTGTGTTGCCAGAAATTTGAATCTATAGTTTACAGTTTAAAATCAGTAAATTCTGAAAATGGAGAACAATACGTTATTTACCCCAATATTCAATAAATTAAGTGTAGTAATATATTATATAAGGAATACATGAAATTAAAGTGAAATATAACTAGCGTTCATCTGGTTTTTTAATTTAAATAAAAGGACCGTAATAAAAAAAAAACTACACAAACTGTACAATATTGTCGAAACGTCGCAACTAAATTATGCTACTGAATTTGAAAGGCAATTTAATCCTTACTATTGTATAGAAAATAGATACCAACTTTAATCAATGAATATAAACTCCACCTAGAATTCAAATATGGAACTAACATGGTATAACCCAGGTAAATTGAAATGATCTAAGTTCTAATGTGTGCATCTAAATATTTGTGTACAATTAAATTTGGTCAGCTGTATTTATGTGATTGCCATACAATTTGTACTAAGATTGTATAGGCTGACTATGACTTGGGGTGGTCATAATGTAACAAAATGTAAACTACCAAATACAGGAATATTTGAATATACGTTAATTTATGATTAAATATTACTTAATTTGTTTTTTATTATAAAGGTAACTATTTTCAGCATTTACAATTAATGTATGTCGATTAAAAGCGTAATTTACGGAAAATAATGAAGGAAGACTGATGAATATGTCATTGCCTTGCCCGCCATATTGGATTTAAAAAAACAACGCGTCGACTTGTCACTCTTGTCAGTTCCAAATAAACAAATAACTTTTTGAAATTTATGAACACTTCGCTACAAAAAGCTAAAGTATTCTATGTGGCTAGTTTTTGTTGATACAATGCAAGTATTAAGCCCTTATTAGTCACTCCGTAGACGGAACTCTTCTTGTGCACCGTATTTGGAATATTTTAAGTCAAGACACAAATAATTCAACACAGGTATGAAAGTTCTATTTATTGTATTTGATAGAAATATTGCGTTGTTTATTTCTTTTATACAAATAATGTGTAATTTCAACAGAATATAATGAGCAGCAGACCGTTCTACCAACAGTTAGAGATCCTGACGGATTTCTTGTCGCAAAGCCCGGGAATAGCCAAGGGTCTCTTGCGCACCGCTCATGCGAAACAAGAGACCAAAATAAAGTGGAACGAAATATCCTTAAATGCTCTAGGCGACGCGCAGAAAGACGGAAAAGGCTGGGCAAAGGTATGTACTAACTGTATAAGTTTAATTACTCTGGTTTTATAGTTTTGAAATTAAAAATGGTTTAGAGCCTGTGAGAGGCAAGGCATTCCTTTTATTTAAAATACCTATTTTTGTAGAAGTCTAATAAAGACACAGAAAGCATTTTTTTTTAAATATGTACTACTTTATTTTTTCAGATACGAAACCGAATCATAGTCCGGTTTTAGACACCAATACCTCGTCCTCGGCCTCGTCCTGCAATTAGGGAAAGGCGCAGGACCCGCTCATCTCAATCACAATCTAGGACTAGGCTGGATCAAGAGAGTGAAAGATTTTTTGCCATAGAGAGGCAAAGAGTTGAAGCAAAATCAAATACTGCTAAATGAATGTTAAATAATAATGTTAAATAATAATGTTTAATAATGTTAAATTATGTACGGAATATATTTACTTTGTAAGTTTAAATGTTATATTTTAATTGTCTTATATGTAATGTGTAAATTAAGCTTTGTGTGTTTAGAAAGAGTAATCTTAATATACAAGTAATATCAAGTCAATAATTGTTTTAATTTATGTATGATCATAAATACCTATCCTTTATATGATAGGTATAAGGCTACCGTCGTCCATGAAGGCTACCTATCATAATATTAGAGCTTATGTTTTGGCTCAAGTTACTAATATTAAAAATAGGCATTTTTATAGGGTCTATTGTGTATTAACAAAGGAAAGAAATAAGTGACATAAAAGTTTAAATATTTATTAATATATTCACTGCCTATATCTTGCCGCCCACAATTCCTGTACTAATTCTGCTTCAGTGCCTCGCCGAAGCTCATCAGTAACACCTCGGTTATCTAATAGATCTTGGATTTGTCCTATGGGTGGCACAATTTCATCAAAATCACCCTGACTTAGTTGTGGCTGGTTACAAATGTAATGTAAGACACAGTACGCTTTAATAATTTTAGCAGCTTTGTCAGGATGATTCATTATGAATTAGGTTGAAAAGTTCTTTAAAACTCTGTAATTTTGTCGAAATTCATCGTCACCCATAGCAAACGCGTTATCGGCATATCGCTCCATTCTTCTTAAATTCCGCCTTTGTCGTACATCAAATGAATGCGCATTACTCAAAGTATTACAAATAAGAGCGATACGTGCCATTATTTATATTCAAGACTAGTAAAATCAAACACAAACACCAAATTCGATCCCGAAAAAGTAAGATTTGTGCGACTGTATTTGTTCGATCGTAAACACGAATCTAAACTCGATACGTCAATGTCAAAATCCCGTCAAGGGTGCCGAAAAAGTGCATTGCTCGATCTCATTTAGTTCCATAAAATTCCACCAGATTTGATTCCAATCGTGCGCTAGTGTGGCATTCAAGAGTGCCAAAAGGACAATATTTCAATTCCAATCTCCAATCCCAATGTTATCGAGCGTCGAGAGTAAGCACCCAGTTGTCTTTGAGCTCGCGACAATGGAGGACGTCGAAATGTTAGCGGCAACAAGTCATGGTTTATTGAACTACACACATTAAATACAAATAAAAAAGTAAAATGTCTTATGTTTTAAATCAATTAAAGGTCTATTCATTTCATTTGTAATGACAACCTCTTCCACGCATCGTTTACTTTTTAGTTCATTTTATAGTATTTATTTTTGGGTTCCACAGAATAGGCTATTATGGCTAAAAATTGTAATTAGTCCGTCTTTTAGCTTATTCAAAAATAAAAGACACGTATTTTTTTATTTGTAAATTAGACTAAAACTTCCAAAGTTATAGCCCGTTGAAATTACGCGTGACGTCACTCGGTGAGCCATTTTTACGGGAGCGAGTTACGTCAAAGACTCCCACTCCTAACTTTTGATGCCTTGTATCTTTGGTATTGTTTATTTAATTGAAAAAAGGAAAAATACGTGTCTTTTATTTATGAATAAGCTAAAAGACGGACAAATTAAAAAATTTTAGCCATAATAGCCTATTGGTTCCCTTTGAAATGCTCCAATAAATCTAAATGTTTCCTCATAAGACTAATCCATTTTAACGACCTGCGCGGCACAACGCTGAACCGCGAATGAAGCGAGAGCGCGAGTGTAAACACCCCGCTCGCGTTCATCGCGAGGCCCTTTGACTCGTGACCAAAAAACCGCTCGCGACGCGAGCGCTGCGAGTGACGAGGCGAGGCGCGAGGCGAGGCGCGAGCGAGTGTTCACACTCTCGCCTCGTCGCTCGCCTCGCGCCTCGCCTCGTCACTCGCACGCGAGTGTAAACGGGCTAAAAGGATTTCTGCGCTTCCGCGGAAGTTAGGTACCTAATTTTTCAGTTCGGTTCTAAACAACATCGAATGCGTTTTGATTTCGGATAATTTCGCCTCGTTGTGTATTTTTCTTTTGTGTTGAGTTGAGTGTTATTTGTTGTGTTGTGCTGTGGTCAGTGACTAGTGTCGAAGGTGCCATTCCATGCATACAGCGCTTGCGAGTACGTTAACATGGTGTAGGTACGGTATGGCCATACATGGAAAAGTGCTTCTGAGGCACTGCGGCTGTATTCATCGTTCGTTCCACTTGGTACCAGAACGATGGAGCTCCGCCATACATTGTGAGACCCGGCCGTGAGCAATGGCTTGGCAACCAGTAGATCGGGCGGTTTAGGCCCCATACGTAACCCGCGCGTTCGATAGACTTGACTAACTTGGATTTCATTTTGTGGGGCTTCGTCAAGGACCTTTATGAAGGTTTTCGACCGCCCACTCGCTCATGGAGGGTCGCCAGTTCGAGCCACATCTTGTCCGCTTGGAGAGACCTACACTAGAAGACAACGAGTACTAGGTAAGTACTTAGACCTCATTTAAGGAGACGCGACACTACAGTCAACACGAGCTGCGATTTATGGCGAAGTATGGAAGCATAACAAATGCCAGTGACGTCGCCTATTGCGTCATGTCGTTTGTCTTAAAACCTGTGATTTCATACATTCAAAATAAGTATTTTTATGTGTAAAATAAGTGTAAAATAAGGGTACAATAGGTAGTTTAAACTTATTATTGTAGTTCTCATAAATTTCTATCGCACGAGCGCGCGTTCGCGTAGGTATCTAGCGAAAGAGCGGAGACATGCCGCGCGCCGGCGACCGCGCCGCGAGACATAGGTACCTACGCGCTGTACATTGCGTGGTCTTGAAAACAGCTGTTTTTTTACTCATAAAAACCAAAATCATTTCCCTGTCAAAATATTTGAAAATAGTACTCAGCTATAGGAACAGAATGCGTAGTTTCAGGCTTCGTTAAGGGTTTTTAAACTAATTACTTAGGTACTATTATTGTACATTTGTACATATTTTATCATAGGAAATGTTTATTAAGAAACAGTTACTTCCATGGAAAACGACATATAGGTCAGTTGATTTTTCGAATTTCTTATCAAATCTTCAGTTATTTATTAATCTGCTTGATCTTTACTATGGCTATGTTAATTCAAGCTCACAATGTTCCAATTCTAATACGTTTTTCTAAGATTTAAAGTAAACTTTAATAAATAGTAATAGACTAATAAGTAATTGCAAGACTTGCAAGACTCTTGCTGCAAGACCAAGACCAAGACCAAGACTGGGAGCGCAAGACCAAGACCAAGACCAAGACCAGGTGTATTGGCGCAAGACCAAGACCAAGACTGGCTAAGTCTCGTCTTGTTCTTGCATTTGGGCAACACTAGCCCCAATAAGTGGATCGCGTCCCCGCGGCCACCACTCTTTGAGTTTACCACAATTAGTGGGATAAGTGTAAGTCTCAGAGAATATTGTTTAATTACGCCTGAGCGTAATTTAGCATATTTTATTTATTTATTTTAACAATTATTATTAATTTATGTTTCCAGGTAGGCGAATCCATCGGGTACCAAGTGCGTCTCCACTCAAAACCTCCCAGGCCTCCTGGCGGGTCCGTGCTATACTGCACCTCCGGCGTTTTGTTACGGAGGCTTCATAGTAATCCAGGTGAGGAACACGTGACGTGTACAGTTTTACTATTTTATAACATTGTATACGCAGAAACATATGAGCTAAATACGAAGAATGCCGACAACGCTGTAATTTAGACTTTATTGCGTTACGTTAAGGTTTAAAGACAACAACAATAACTGAGTCTCAGGCTTTTTCGCTCATTATACTTTCTTTCTTTCAACATAACGGAAATATTACATTTTATTCACGACATCAACATCAGCCTATCGCTCTCCACTGCTAGACATAGGCCTCTCTAGTTGTTCGCCACTTTAGTCAAGCATCTCAGGTCAGGAGACTTTACCCAAAATTGCCACGCTTAGCAGACTCCAGAGCCGCTGCTGCCCGTCATCGCCCTATGGTATTTAGCTACGCCATCAATCGTGATGGTTATACCGCCACCCAGTCGGTTGCCAGTGCCTCTTTTGCTATTCAGCATTATGCACCACGGGCAGGATAGGTTGGCTTGGAGCGAAAAGATGATAGGCCGCTCCCTTACATCCCGATTCAAACGTGGTCTGTACCCATTACGTACGTACAAACGTGGTATTTAGAGGTATCATCTTCTGCAATCAGGTCTGGAGGGCTGCAGCCACGTGTTCATAGACGAAGCCCACGAGCGCGACGTGAACACCGATGTCACTCTGCTGCTCCTCAAGAGGGCGTTGGACTTGAACCCTGACTTGAAGATCGTCATCATGAGCGCCACTTTAGACACCCAAGTCTTTACCAGGTATGTCACCTTAGGAGTTCTTGCTTCGGAAATGCATATGGGTATGTGATGTGTGTGTATGTGCGTACGTGTGTGATGTAATTTTAAAAAATTGACAGGCTCGGTGGCTTATTTGGTAGTGACCTCTGCCCTCTGAGCCTAGGGTCGTGGCTTCGATTCCCGCACAGTACAAACATTTGTGTTCATGAACATGTCTGTTTGTATTGGTCTGGGTGTTTTCTGTGTATAATATGTATTTATTTACAAAAAAAAATGTATCTAAGTAAGTTTATCAGTTGTCTAGTACCCATAGTACAAGCTTTGGCTTAGTTTGGGGCTAGGTGGCGCTGTGTGGCCCAGCGTGGCATGTCTTGGGTTATTTAATTTAATTTAATTAGTAGTATTTAATGTAAACTAGGGAAGTAGGGGGCTACCTATCACCTTTTCGCTCCAAGCCATCCTCACCTGCCCGTGGTGCATCCTGCCGAACAACAACAAACAAATCGCTTACACTTTTTGGACTTCGTCGTTTGCTTACGATCAGGCAGGATGCTTCAGGATGGATTTGACGTGTTAATATAAAAAAATAAAGTCCGTATTTTAGATTATAAAAATATATTGGACACGTATTTTTCCTCTTATCATTTAAACAAAAAATAACTAAGAAGATACAAGACAACAACTTTTAGGAGTAGGCTTTGACGTCACTCTGTAAGAAAAAGCTCCCACTCTTTGACGTCACGCGTAATTTTAACGGGCTATATCTTTGTCATTTTTGGTCTAATTTACAAATGAAAAAATACGTGTCTTTTATTTTTGAACAATCTAAAAGACGGACTAATTACTTTTTAACGGCAACAAGCCTATTCCTTGTTTTCTGTATGTAACTTTATTATGCAACAAAACGTGATGCTAAATAAATAATTATTATATTCTAATCCTATTCCAAATCCGAACACCACACGGTTTACTCCACTCGGTTTGTTTACTTTCAGGTATTTCGATTCGTGTCCGGTTATAGAAGTGCCAGGCCGAACGTTTCCGGTCGACGTGTCTCATCTAGAAGATATACAGAAGAATTTCGGTCTCAGTCTACGGAGTACTGCTGAGAATTGCAAGAAGGAAGACTGTAGACCGATGGTCATGTGTCAAGAAGTGAGTATTCATACTAATCTATACATATATAGTTTCCTCTACCTGAAGGTTGTCTGGAAGAGATCGCTATAAGCGATAAGACCGCCTAGATTGTACTTTGTGTTGTTTGTAATATGTATTCCTGTAATATCTGTGTTTTTGTGCAATAAAGAGTTTCTACCTATTTATATACGCCGTACTAGCTGTGCCCGCGGCTTCGGCCGCGTTCATGTACGTGTGGCACAGAAGGTTTTCTTCATCCCTTTTTCGCAATAAAAGGTAGCCTATCTCCTTTCTCAGGGTCTAAAGTTTGTCTGTGCCAAATTTCATCCAAATCGGTTGAGAGGTTTAAGCGTAACAGACAGACATAGTTACTTTCGCATTTATAATATTAGTAGGGATAAAAGAATATGTCCTGACTGAACCAAAAACCGCTGAAGCAAATGCGGCGGCAACGCCGAAACCGCTGAAGCAAATGCGACTATCATTATCATTAATGTAACCCTACATGCAAAATTTCGTAAGCGCCCGCTAAGAAGGAATTGAAATTTACCCACTAAAGGGGTGAAATAGAAGTTGAACGTTTATATGAAACTTTGTCATTTTTGAAAAAAAAAATATAACAAAAAAAGGTATTCAGGCTTATAAAACAAAACAAATCATGAGTGCTTCTTACTTTTGGAAATTTGCACTCCTTAGGGGTTAAATAGGCGTTACTAGAAGTTTAAGAGAGGTAGGGCATAGCGAATCTTCGCTTGAATTAAGCCGCCCGTCCGGTGAAGGACCACCCAATACAATACCGCAGCCAAATGACCTCCAGGTCGTATTTCTGCCGGTGAGTAGGGTTTCCGGAGCTCATGGGGGGTTAGGGTTGGGCCGACATGGCGGTGACAACAGACATGTAACTGACCAGTTACTTGCCCGTTGGCATAGCGATTTGGGCTTCTCTTTCGCTTTCCATCAGGCGTAGGGAAGCCATTATGTCGAGCTACTATATAAAAAAAAAAAATGTTATGCAGTCATCGAACTTTTGTTTCAGGTAGTAGATGTTATAAAAGCAGTGGACAGCAAGAAACCCGAGGGGGCGATACTAGTGTTCCTCCCGGGCTGGGCCGAGATTAAGGCTACTAAACAACTATTGGACGAACACTATAAGGGCTCGACCACGCACCTAATACTACCGGTACATTCCAGGTATTATAACGACAATAGACTGTTCGATAAGTAGGCGATTTGCGAAGTAGGAAAACATAGAAGTACTTAAGTGTTAAGAGAAGTTTGCTATTTGCGAAGTAGAACCCTGGCGCCTGAGTGAATAGACCAAACCAGTGAATACCAAGATGGCGGGACCACGCCAGGTTTTTCGAATATAATATTGAAAAGATTTAATACTGAATTTCTACTATTTCATACTTTCACAGAAAAATTCTACCCTCAAAAATTATCAAAATTTTGTAGGTAGTAAGTGGCGTCAAAATGGCGGGACCACAGCTCAGTTATTAAAACACATGTCGTAGTCTTAATTAGTATACACCACATTTTAATACGATATACTATGGGTACTAGACAACTGATAAACTTACTTAGATACATTTTTTTGTAAATGAATACATATTATACATAGAAAACACCCAGACCAATAAAAACAGACATGTTCATAAACACTAATGTTTGTACTGTGCGGGAATCGAGCCCACGACCCTTAGCTCAGAGGGCAGAGGTCACTACCAAATGAGCCATCGCACTAGTCATTTATATTCTCCCAATAGATTAGCAGATACAAACATTCTACTCTTTCTACTTCAATGTTATACCCTCAAATATTTCTTTTCCTAAAAACTTTCAATGTGCAGACAGAATGCACTGTTCTATTCATCATCATCATCATCATCAGCCTATCACAGTCCACTGCTGGACATAGGCCTCTCCAGTTGTTCGCCACAGGACAAACATCTGGAGGATATACCCATAATCGCCACGCTGGGCAGGCGGGTTGGCGATCGCAGGGCGTAGCTTCTCGCTCCGGTGACGCTGCTGCCCGTCATCGCCCTATGGTATTTAGCTACGCCTTCAATTGTGATGATTATACCGCCACCAGTCGGTTGCCAGCGCCTCGTTCGTTATTCGGCAGGATGCACCACGGGCAGGTGAGGTTGGCTTGGAGCAAAAAGATGATAGGCCGCTCCCTTACATCCCATCCATCCTGTTCTATTATATGCATTTATATCTTGTACCGTTTTATTATTCCAGACTATCAACAACAGATCAAGCGAAGATGTTCGCGAAGCCCCTACCCGGGGTGCGTAAAATCGTTCTCTCAACAAACGTGGCGGAGACGTCTATAACCATACCCGATGTGGTCTACGTGATAGATACGGGAGCCCACAAAGAGAACAGGATCAAGGAAGGAACTGGTATGTCCTATAAATAACCAAGACATGCCACGCTGGGCCACACATCGCCGTTTAGCCCCAAACTAAGCCGAAGCTTGTACTATGGGTACTAGACAACTGATATGCTTAATATACATAGTAAACACCAATACAAACAGACATGTTCATAAGTTTGGCTAGCCCGGTGACTCATTTGGTAGTGACCTCTGTCTTCTGATCCACGGGTAGTGGGTTCGAGGCCCACCCGAGACGAACATTTGTGTTTGTTCCGTGTCTGGGTGTTTATTTGTATTTAAGTATGTGTGTGTGTGCACCCATAACACAAGTGCTTAAGCTACTTAGGTATTTTGATTGGATTTACTTAAACTCCAGCTTTTCACCACTTAAAGCTGGAGGATATACCTACACTTAATCTGGAGGATATACCTATAATCGGTTGGCGATCGCAGGGCGTAGCTTCTCGCTCCGGTGACGCTGCTGCCCGTCACCGGTCCTGTGATATTTAGCTACGCCTTTAATTGCAATGGTTATACCGCCGTCAGTGGGTTGCCAGAGCCTCGTTTGTTATTCGGAAGGATGTACCACGGGCAGATGAAAATGTCTGGGAGCAAAAAGATCCCTTAATATTAAGTTCAAAAGAGATTACTTTTACCATTTTTCTTATAGGCACGGCTAGTTTGGAGACGGTGTGGGTGTCGCAGGCGGCTGCTAACCAAAGGACTGGCCGCGCCGGCCGAGTGCAGCCAGGTAACTATATTAAGCTTATTTTGTACCAGCTGTTTTGTCTGTATGTTCGTTATAGAAACAAAAACTACTCGACGGATTTTAACGAAACTTGGCACAAATATTCTTCATACTCCTGGGCAGGTTATAGTATACTTTCATCACGCTACAATCAATAAGAGCAGAGCAGTGAATGGAAGTGTTGGGAAAACGGGAGAAATTTTTATCTGTATGTTTGAACGCGCATTACAAGAAAACTATACTGCTTGGAATTAAATGGAGTTTCACCAATGTATTGCTAGAGGTCTGACTTGAAATTTAGGTACAATTTTATGGAAGTCCGTTATTTTTGAAACCCGATATCCACGAGGGCGACGCTGCTGGCACAGCTAGTTTTTGAAAATACATATATTTCATGTACAGTATCGACCTCTACAGATTTCTCTAAACTAATATTATATAGAGGAAAGATTTGATTCTTTGTGTGACACGAATAGGGAAACTACTGGACGATTTGTATAATTCTTTCACTGTCGGAAAGCTACACTATCTATATTATATTTTGATAAAAAGTACATAGGGATGTACTTCATCATCAGCCTATCGCAGTCCGCAGTCAGCAGTTGTTCGCCACTTTGGGCAAACACCTGGATGTCATACCCACAATCGCCACGCTGGGCAGGCGGGTTGGCGAACGCAGGGCGTACCTCCTCGCTCCGGTGACGCTGCTGCCCGTCACCGGCCTGTGGTATTTAGCTACGCCTTCAAACGTGATGGTTATACCGCCACCAATCGGTTGCCAAAGCCTCGTTCGTTATTCAGTAGGATGCACCACGAGCAGGTGAGGGTGACTTGGAGCGGAAAGATGATAGGTCGCTCCTATACATCCCTACTTACTACATACTTAGATCTTTAAAACCACGCAAAGGATTTTGATGCGGTTTTTAATAGGCAAAGTGATTCAAAAGGAAGGTTTATATCTTTAATACATGCATAATATAGTAGAAAAACACTGATAATTTTAGATGTTTTTAATGTGTTTTTTAAATACCCGAAACGAAGCGAGTGTCCAATAAAGAACTCAGTTATCAGCCCTATGCAGTCCACTGCTGGACATAATCAAATCAAATCAAAATACCTTCATTCACATAGACTTAAAATAAGCACTTATGAATCGTCAAGTAAAAAATAATGTAAAAATATAAAAAGTAATGTAAGAATGTGAATAAAAGTAATTTAAAAGAAGCTACCGCCGTGTTCGGAAAGTAGATTTCTACCGAGAAGAAACGGCAAGAAACTCGGTAGTTACTCTTTTTAAATCGCCAATCGTTACATGTTTTGGTATTACAACATTTTTAAATATTTGAAAGTTAAACAATGCAAAATAAAAGTTGAGTCTATACAATGCAACAAAGTTTACTACGAAGCAGCAGTCCAGGAGATGTCGTCGTTGAGGAAATCTTCTACTCTACATAGGCCTCTCCAATTTAATAAAGAACTATTAATTACATAAAAAAAAACATTTCAGGCCACTGCTACAGACTATACACAAAAGAAAAAGAATCTGAGTTCGTCCGCCACACAACGCCAGAAATACTCCGCATACCTCTGGAGCAGACTGTGTTGGACTGTAAGACTTACGCCCCAGACGATAAGGTCGAGGATTTCTTGTCGCAGCTGCCGGAGCCGCCTAGCAGAGACGCCATACAGTTCGCTGTGAACGATCTTATTGATTTAGGTGAGAACTCCTCTATAGATCCTTCGTTATGGGTTTTTTTTAAAAAATATGCTTTCTTATCGACTGGCTCGGTGGCTCAATTGGTAGTGACCTCTGCCTTCTGAGCCAAGGGTCGTGGTTTCGATCCCCACACATTACAAACATTTGTGTGCATGAACATATCTGTTTGTATTGGTCTGGGTGTTTTCTATGTATAATATGTATTTATTTACTAAAAAAATGTATCTAAGTAAGTTTATCAGTTGTCTAGTACCCATAGTACAAGCGTCGGCTTAGTTTGGGGCTAGATGGCGCTATGTGGCCCAGCGTGGCATGTATTGGGTTATTTATTTAATTTATTAATTTAATTTAATTTTGATTTGATGTATTGTTACTTTAACTTGGTTTGTTATTCCAGGTGCCTTAACACCTAGTGAGCAATTGACGCGTCTCGGCAACCTCGTGGCAACCATGACGCTGCACCCGCGGCTAGCGGCCGGCTTGCTGCAGGCCGCCGTCGCCGGCACCGTGCTCTCCTTCGGCAACATTGCCACGCACTGTGCCGGCAACGTGGAGATATTTAGAGACGCCGCCGATAGGAGGGATGGTGAGAATTTTATACTTTGGACTTTTGTTCAAAATGGCTTTCGCTCTCGCCTTGAAAATTGGCAAATTATTATAAGTCCCTCAGATCAAAGAGCCCAGCGAAAAGTTACATAGTTTTGCCTAATATAATAAGTATAGCTTATGTTCACAAATATAATAAGTATAGCTTATGTTCACAAATATAATAAGTATAGCTTATGTTCACAAAGAAGCGGGAAGAAGCATCTCGCGGGCCAGCATGGCTGTGGTAACTGACTGGAAATTGAGGTTTCCCGCCCGTTATCAGAGCGATTTGGGCTTCCTTTTAGCTTTCCATCAGGCAAAAGGAAGCCACTATGCTGAGCCAATATATAAAAAAAATATAATAAGTATAGTTTATGTTCACCGTAGTTTTCCGACAGTAAAATGATTCAAAACGGTCCAGTAGTTTCGGAGCCTATTCAATGCAAACCATGGACGTAGAAAATAAACGGACACCGCTTCAGTAACATCAATAGTGAAGCAATCAAAGTAAGACGGCGTATCGTACCGACACGAGCGCACGCACACACTCTCAGCAAAGTAAGACGGACGGCCGCCATTGTCTCGGCGCGAGTTGAAGTTGACACACGGTCATACGTATTTTGTAGAAAAATTATAATGCCATCCTGTGTCTGTGTCCAGCATTTAACATGCTGTCGAAACAAAAGTGGTTTAACTAAAAAAAATAAGGGGATAACCTATCATAGGTAAGTCAGTCAATTACGTTATCTTTAATAATTAAACAAAAAATACATAATTTGTAGGCAAGAAAATTAGCTGACATTTCTATGACTACCGGTGTTGCCATTTATAGAATATAAAAATTACCCTAAAACGTGGGAGATTTCTGTATGTTCTGTATCTTTGTACATTTGTTGTGCTATATTTTTTATCTCATCGTGTCTTTAAATTAATAATGAAGATATTTTTTTTTAATTTATACTATCACGTCTTTTATTCTATCTATGACTGGGTAGACAGAGCCTAGGATCTTACGACCCAAAGGCTACATTTAGCATAATGTTGTGGTGGGCATCTAGGTGGAAAAGGAAATCATTGTATGAAGACGATACTAGCTGTAATTTATAAGAGAATGATAATGAGCCTCTGTATGAAACAGTTACGAATATTTGTAATATTCGTATAAATGATTAAAATTACTGATCGTTTTATTTTTCCTTTTATTTAGTTTGATAAAAAAGTGTAAAATTACATTATATACGAATTGATGCAACAGACAAAATGCCAAAATATGCAAAAAAAATACACTTAGTAATTGAAATACATTTTTGTAATTATTGGGTAATTTTCCGCGTATGGCAACTCTCCGTCAACTCACACAACCGTACGTCGCCGCCATTGTTGTGCTTCACTCCTTATTTAACCAATGCTCCGTCCGTTTATTTTCTACGTCCATGATGCAAACAAACAATCAAATCTCTCCTCTTTATAATATCAGTGTAGATTTATTACAAAATCATACACAAAAAGAAATAAATAATAAAAAAAGCTCTCCTAATCCTAGAATCATGGAACTGCATATAAACGTTTATACGACGAACATTTTGTGTATTCCAAGCTATATAGTTTACTAGCTGTGCTCGCGACTTCGTCCGCGTGGAATAGTTACTTTTTTCCCCGTCTTTTTTTACAGGTTCCATTATTTCTTCGCTTCTAATAGTTGCAGCGCGTGATGTTATATAAAGCCTAAAGCCTTCCTCGATAAATGGTCTATTCAACACAAAAATAATTTTTTAATTTCATTTTCAAACCAGTAGTTCCTGAGATTAGCGCGTTCAAACAAACAAACTCTTTATTATTTAGCTTTATAATATTAGTTTAGACTAGCTGTGCCCGCGACTTAGAGTAGAGTTTCATCCCCTATTTTATCCCGTTGGGGGTAGAATTGATCAAAATCCTTTCTTAACGAATGCCTACGTCATAACATCTACCTGCATGCCAAATTTCAGCCCGATCGGTCCAGTAGTTTGGTCTGTGCGTTGATAGATCACTATGTCAGTCAGTCAGTCACCTTTGAGTTTTATATATTTAGAAGAAAGATTATATTCCAATAAATTTCCAGAAATCCGCGAGATCAAGAGCAAATTCAGCAAGACTTCTGACCACGCCGCGTTGCATTACATACAGCAGGAGTGGGAGGACACGGCCAGGCAGGGAGGCTGGGACGAGGCCGACCAATGGTGCGACAGGCTCGGCCTGAGGAAGGAGAGGCTCGGCTATGTCAAATGTGAGTATAATAGGGTAGTTAAGTGAGGTAGGCATAGCGGATCTTCGCTCGAATTGAGCCGCCCGTCCGGGAAGGACCTCCACCCTATAGAATACCGCAGTCAAATGACCTCTGGGTCGTGTTTCTACCGGTGAGTAGGGTTTCCGGAGCTCGTGGGGGGTTAGGGTTGGGCCGGCATGGCGGTGGCAACTGACAGGTAACTGACCAGTTACTTGCCCGTTGTCACAGCGACTTGGGCTTCTCTTTCGCTTACCATCAGGCAAAGGGAAGCCATTATGTCGAGCCACTATAAAAAAGGGATGTTTCCAGGGTCAAAATAATTACAATATTTTTAGTCCGTATTTTAGATCATGAAAAAATATTAGACACGTATTTTTTTTCTTTTTTCATCTATAGAAAAAATAACCAAGATACAAATCATCAACATTTAGTAGTGGGGGTCTTTGACGTCACTCATTGGCGAAAATGGTCCCACTCTTTGACGTCACGCGTAATTTTAACTGCACTAAACTAAGTTCAGACAAACAAATCGAAAGGGGATTTCCCCGTGCACAAATATATGATTTGGGAATCCCCAATCATTTTTGTAAGGGTATTTTTTTTTCACATTAGAAAAAAAAACGGTATTTTTGGACGCTGGATTGGCTGATGATAAAAACTTGTCTCCTTTCCAGCAATATCCAACCTCCATTTGGAACAGCTCATCAAATCCGGTTTCCTCGAGCCCAAGCCGGACGTAGAGGCGCTGACCCGGTTCTCCGACATAGAGGAACTGTCGTCAGCCATGCTGGTCTCCGCTGCGGACGCGCTGATGGTTACCAAGAAACATGTCCGAACGAAGGGGAAGTTGTCTACTGTCACTGAACTTGTCACTAGGTAAGCGAAATCATCATCATCATCATCAGCCTATGACAGTCCACTGCTGGACATAGGCCTCTCCAGTTGTTCGCCACTTAGAGCAAACATCTGGAGGATATACCCATAATCGCCACGCTGGGCAGGCGAGTTGGCGATCGCAGGGCGTAGCTTCTTGCTCCGGTGACGCTGCTGCCCGTCATCGGTCTTTAGTATTTAGCTACGCCTTCAATCGTGATGTTTATACCGCCAACAGTCGGTTGCCAGCGCCTTGTTTGTTATTCGGCAGGATGCACCACGGGCAGGTGAGGTTGGCTTGGAGCGAAAAGATGATAGGCCGCTCCCTTACATCCCAGGTGAGCGAAATAGGATACTTGAATCATCAGCTTCCAAAGGTTCACTGCTGGACATAGGTTCTCACATTTACGCATAGCGCTATATCATGCTAGTTATGTCTATTGTGTTTCAAATATAAAGTAGTACCTAGTTAAGTTTCTCATTGTAAGTGACTGTATGGTTTTTTAATGAGGAAATAAATATTCTTTAAACCTAAATAAATGACGAAAATTTTTCTTATTTTTTGTGGACAAAAGAAGGAACTTAGTAGGCATCAACACTGTCCTCTTATTTTTTTTTAATTTGCTTCTTTATAGCCGAAATTCGGTCAAGATAGTACAGTTCTTACAAGGACACACATTTTTTTTTTTAAAGTGGCTCGACATAATGGCTTCCCTACGCCTGATAGAAAACGAAAGAGAAGCCCAAGTCGCTGTGACAACGGGCAAGTAACTGGTCAGTTACCTGTCAGTTGCCACCGCCATGCCGGCCCAACCCTAACCCCCCACGAGCTCCTGTTATTCCTAGCAAAGGAGACCGCGGCCACATAGGCGCCGAAAGCGTTAATTACGGCATCGCCAAGCAGTGCGCGCTCTATTGTATTGCAAATAAATGACGGAAAATATTCTTAATAAGTCAAAGTCAAAATAATCTTTATTCGTATAGGTTTTTAAGAAAAACACTTACAAATCGTCAAAGCTAGAAGCTACCACCGGTTCGGAAAGCAGCATTCTACCGAGAAGACACCGGCAAGAAACTCGTGTAGTATATAATATTTATGGATAAAAGTAGAAACTTAGTAGGCACGTCAACACTGTCCTCTTTTTTTTTAATTTGCTTCTTTATAGCCGAAATTCGGTCAAGATAGTGTAGTACCTACAAAGATACACATTCTTATCTCCAGCAAAGGCGATCGCGCCCACATAGGCGCCGAGAGCGTTAACTACGGCATCGCCAAGCGGTCCCACAGACCGACCTTACTGACGTAGAGTTGAAATCCTTGAATAAAATATGTCGCGCTTTGAATTAACAACAGTTTCACTTTGATTGATGATTTCAAAGTCTCATAATATGTCTATTGTATTGCAAATAAATGACGAAACAATTATTTGTGGATAAAAGAAGAAACTTAGTAGGCACGTCAACACTGTCCTCTTTTTTTTTAATTTGCTTCTTTATAGCCGAAATTCGGTCAAGATAGTGTAGTTCCTACAAAGATACACATTCTTATCTCCAGCAAAGGCGACCGTGCCCACATAGGCGCCGAAAGCGTCAACTACGGTATCGCCAAGCGGTCCCACAGACCGACCTTACTGACGTAGAGTTGAAATCCTTGAATAAAATATGTCGCGCTTTGAATTAACAACAGTTTCACTTTGATTGATGATTTCAAAGTCTCATACTATGTCTATTGTATTGCAAATAAATGACGAAACAATTATTTGTGGATAAAAGAAGAAACTTAGTAGGCACGTCAACACTGTCCTCTTTTTTTTTAATTTGCTTCTTTATAGCCGAAATTCGGTCAAGATAGTGTAGTTCCTACAAAGATACACATTCTTATCTCCAGCAAAGGCGACCGTGCCCACATAGGCGCCGAAAGCGTCAACTACGGTATCGCCAAGCGGTCCCACAGACCAACTCTACTGGCGTACTTCGGCGGCCAGCACTCCGCCGAGAGACGTGCGCTGGTCCTGTACAAGACCTCGCGCGTACCGCCGCATACTGCGCTGGTCTTCTGCCACGGGGACGTCGCTTGTGAAACTAAGGTAATACACATTCCTATCTACAGCAAAGGCGACCTCGCTCTCATAGGCGATAAGAGCGTCAACTATGGCATCGCCAAGCGGTCCCACAGACCAACTCTACTTATTTTATATACCAACTCTACTTAATTAAATTATGTTAATAAATGTAATGCATATTGGTTGCCGATCAAATTTATGGAATTTCATACAACTAGCTGCTGCCCGCGGCTCTGCCCGCGTGAATATTCGTATAAAATATAGCCTATGTGTTAATCCAATGTACCTATAAGCTATATTACTGTGAAGTTTCAACAGTGCGTGAAAGAGTAACAAACATCCATCCATCCATCTATCCAAACCAACTTTCGCATTTATTATATTAGTAGGAAGGGCATAGAATCCTACAACGCGCAAGCGAAGTTTTCACCCCGACTCGCCATATATGACACCGTGAAATTTTAATATGGATTGTTTGTTGCAGGCAGACGACAGCGGAACCACAATATTGACGCTAGTCAGACATCACCTTAAAGTTCACATTCCTTCTAGGTAAGTCTCATTGTCATATTGTATAGGATCATTGTATAGACCTTTGATATACTATATGCGCTAATCAGTAACAGATAACTCACGCACATATGAACACACATGCACATTACACAAGCATGGATGGACACGCACAGACACAAACATATACACAAACATACACGGACACACACAAACATTCACGGACACACACAAACATACCAACACGAGTGCACAATGTAGTAATAACTTAAGTAGAATAGAATAGAAAAAGATTTAATATAAGTGCCTTTTTTAAAAAATAAAATGTGGTGCAATTGTAATTGATATCCAAGATACAAGCTTGCTTAGTTTGGATATCTCTGGAATGATTTGATTTGACTATACCATTCGAGGTATGTAAGGGAGCGGCCTATCATCTTTTCGCTCCAAGCCAACCTCACCTGCCCGTGGTGCATCCTGCCGAATAACAAACGAGACGCTGGCAACCGACTGGTGGCGGTATAACCATCACGATTGAAGGCGTAGCTAAATACCACAGACCGATGACGGGCAGCAGCGTCACCGGAGCGAGGAGCTACTCCCTGCGATCGCCAACCCGCCTGCCCAGAACTTGGCGATTATGGGTATAGCCCCCAGATATTTGCCCTATGTGGCGAACACATAGGGCATAGCGAATCTTCGCTCGAATCGAGCTGCCCGTCCGGGGAAGGACCTCCACCCTAAAGAATACCGCAGCCAAATGACCTCCGGGTCGTGTTCCTGCCGGTGAGTAGGGTTTGCGGAGCTCATGGGGGGTTGGGCCGGCATGGCAGTGGCAACTGTCAGGTGACTTACCAGTTACTTGCCCGTTGTCACAGCGACTTAGGCTTCTCTTTCGCTTTCCATCAGGCGAAGGGAAGCCATTATGCCGAGCTACTATAAAAAAAAAGAACAACTGGAGTGGCCTATGTCCAGCTGTGGACTGCGATAGGCTGATGATGATGATGAGAGTCGCTGTATGATATACTAGCTGTGCTCGCGACTTCATCCGCGTGGAATAGTTATTTTTTCCCTGTTTTTTTTACATATTCCATTATTTCTTCGCTCCTAATAGTTGCAACGTGATGTTATATATATAAGCCTTCCTCGATAAATGGTCTACTCAACACAAGAAGAATTTTTAAATTCGGACCAGTAGTTCCTGAGATTAGCGCGTTCAAACAAACAAACTCTTCAGCTTTATAATATTAGTTAAGATAATAATAATATATAAATATCTTTTCTTCCACAGTCAAGCCGCCTGCATTCTAAAAGCGCGAGAGATGTGGCGACGGACCTTCCAGTACCATTTGGAACGCGACCTCAAAACCATAGACTACTCCCAACATGTCAGCGCGTCACAGTTCACCGTGAGGCTGATGAAGGCAATAGGCAGGGTGTTAGTGGAGGGGCATAGAGAATACGTGTTGGAGAAGAGCAGAGACAATTGTGATGAGGATTAAAACTATTATAGAAATAGAATAGAAATAGAAAAACGTTTATTATTATTGGACATCACAACGTACACATTAGACAGACATTATACTAAAACATAAACAAAGATAAACATATAATAGGTACACGATAATTAGACCGGACAAGACCGGTGCGACGTCCAAAACAAAAGGGCCTCACTCAGCATTAGGCCGTGGCTCCCGTAGAAGCCACGGCGCCGGTTTTCAGTGAGTCCTGCTGAGTGAAGCCCACGGACGATTGTCTCTGCTCCCATAAATAAATAAAATAATAGATAACAACAGATATATGTTAAAGGTTAAGAATGCCAACTCTATGCGACAGTCTTTCCGAACAGGGAACCTTCAAGCAACGAGCGTATTCCTATTTAAAAGGCCGTTAGCAACCCCAGGGGCCCTACTACAGACAACGAAAACGATCGTTCGTTGAACGGATCGCGTATTTGTGCCCCATAAATCCCTCTCATTTGTCCCTCCTGTTTTTTTTTATATATAAATAAATATTAGACTACATCACATACATTGCTCTAATCCCAAAGTAAGTAGCTTAAGCACTTGTGTTATGGGTATCAGAACAACGAAGGTACTACAAATAAATACTTAAATACAAATTATAAACACCCAGACACGGAACAAACACAAGTATTCATCACACGAATGTTTGTCCCGGGTGGGAATCGAACCCACGACTGTAGGCACAGAAGGCAGGGGTCACTACCAATTGAGCCACCGAGCCAGTCTGGGCTCTATGCCCCTCTTGTGTTCGAATATACGAACTAAAATTCGTCAACGTCACTTGTCAACAATTTAATTGATATATTAGAACACGGGAGGGACAAATGAGAGGGCTTTATGGGACAAAAATACGCGATCCGTTCAACGAACGATCGTTTTCGTTTTCTGTAGTAGGGCCCCTGGACTCGATCTGAGTTCCACCGTTCATGAGCGGTGTTGACTGCTTACCATCAGGCATCACATCCTTTGGTTGGTGGTTGGAACCCTAGTGTATATCTATGTCACCGTAAAATTCTAAATACCGTTAGATTATAATCTATCTCGCGGGATTGGAAACTGGTTGACGACAGGTGGTGATCTGTAACATAGCTTACAGTTTTAATATAATTTTTCGGTAGATTGTAATCGATCGAAGTGAAATCCTTAAATTAAAATATGTCGTGCGTTAACCTTTAATTCAATACGTTTATTTTGAATTTGAATTTTGAACGCCATTGGCAACTTTAGTTGGCAAAACGGTCCTGTGACTGAGACGCCATTGACAACTAAAGTTGTCTAAATTTTGCTAAATAACAATATTTTTTCATTGTAGAGGATGCCATACTTAATAAATAAAAATCACAATCACAGACATTACTAGTGAAATAACGTAAAAATGCGCTGGCGTGCTAAAGGTTAAATTATCGACAGTTTCACTTCGATCGATCACAATCTACCGAAAAATAATACGTTAAATTATAAGCAGTTGTTATGGTTTCTATCTTTCGACATTTAAAATCTCGCATTATAGATAACTAGCTGTGCTCGCGACTTCGTCCGCGTGGAATAGTTATTTTTCCCCGTTTTTTTTTACATTTTCCATTATTTCTTCGCTCCTAATAGTTGCAGCGTGATGTTATATAGCCTAAAGCCTTCCTCGATAAAGGTCTATTCAACACAAAGTTTTTTTAATTCGGACCAGTAGTTCCTGAGATTAGCGCGTTCAAACAAACAAACAAACAAACTCTTCAGCTTTATAATATTAGTTAAGATAATCTTACGATATTTACAATTTAACCGTGACATAATAAATAATAATATACTCGTGGCTTTAATTAAAAGGGATTGCGTTATACTATGCATACGACATAACAACACGACAGATACTCCACAAGTATGATCAAGTTTTGTAGATGAATATACAAATTGTTAATTTATATACAAGTAAATGTTTTTTATTTAAATCAATAGGAATGTTGCCAGTGTCAAAATAATTATATTTAGTCCGCATTTTAGATTATAAAGATATATTGGACACGTATTTTGTCTGGAGGATATCCTCCAGACAAAATACGTGTCCAATATATCTTATAATTAATTAATAGGGTATATACCCTTAATCGCCACGCTGGGCAGGCGGGTTGGCGATCGCAGGGCGTAGCTTCTCGCTCCTTGCAATAAAGTATAAATCTACCTAACTGTCGTTCTTAATTGGAAACTTGAATCGTACCGTCCTATATTTTATACATATCTAGCTATGACTCTTAGGGGCAGCGCAGACGACAAACTATCCGTGACGCATTTTTTTGCAATAGGCTATTATGGCTAAAAAATGTAATTAGTCCGTCTTTTAGCTTATTCAAAATAAAACATACGTATTTTTCCTTTTTTCATTCAAATAAATAATAGCAAAAGTTGGGAGTGGGAGTCTTTGACGTCACTCGCTCCTGTAAAAATGCCTCACCGAGTGACGTCACGCGTAATTTCAACGGGCTATAACTTTGTAATTTTTAGTCTAATTTACAAATAAAAAATACGTGTCTTTTATTTTTGAATAAGCTAAAAGACGGACTCATTACATTTTTTAGCCATAATAGCCTATTATATGCAGTAACGCACACGACGCGCGAAAATCTGTCGCAGATATTTCACAGACTCAACGCACACGAGCACATCTTCGAACATTCTGTCGGCAGACCTAGACGCTCTTTTTAAATGTCTCTGACGCAGACTCTATCGCACAAAAAGTGTGACGTCTGCGCTGCACCTTACTTGTAAATCAACTTTTGAATTATAAAAAAGCGACCCGCCCTCGCTTCGCTTCGGGTAGCTCACGACATCACATTATTTTTTTTACAATAGCCCGACATAATGGCTTCCCTACGCCTGATGGAAAGCGAAAGAGAAGCCCAAGTCGCTGTGACAACTGGCCAGTAACTGGTTAGTTACCTGTCAGTTGCCACTGCCATGCCGGCCCAACCCTTACCCCCCACGAGCTCCGGAGACCCTACTCACCGGCAGAAACACGTCCCGGAGGTCATTTGGCTGCGGTATTATAGGGTGGAGGTCCTTCCCCGAACGGGCAGCTCAATTCTAGCGAAGATTCGCTATGCCCTACCTCTCTTAAACCTCAAAATTATCAGTGTTTTTTTATTAATTAAATTATGCATGTATTACACAAACAAACTCTCATCTTGAAACACTGTATATATTTCTAAAAACCCCATCAAATCCGTCCCAAAAAAACAGAAACGCGCCTAGTTCCAGAAGATCACTCCTTTTTTGGTTACTCACGTCATACATAAGTCAATATTCGTAACTCTTCAATTTTGATGAGTCGCCCATTACGCTAAATGAGTAATAAAGAGTTTTTGGAATTATAATTCATCAGAACGGTATATTTATGGATGACTTAGGGATGTACCAACAGGTACCTATCGTTTGAAGCTTTTCTATTTTTGTCGTCACAGGTAGGGGAGATTGGGTCAGTTTGTGTCTCGTTTAGTTCCAAAACTAGCTGTGCCGGCGACTTCGTGCGCGTGGAATAGAGTTTCATCCTCTTGGGGGTAGAATTGATCAAAATCCTTTCTTAGCGGATGCCTACGTCATAACATCTATGTACCTGCATGCCAAATTTCAGTCTGATCCGTCCAGTGGTTTGGGCTGTGCGTTGATAGATCACTATGTCAGTCAGTCATTCACCTTTGAGTTATATATATTTAAAAAAAATAAGATTCCGCTATGCAACGACCTTCCCCGAGATGTTTATTTGACGAAACTTATTTTATACTAGCGACCCGTCCCGGCTTCACACGGTTGCAATTCTTATGCATATATTTTTCAAATAAACATGTCCCTTGAATACCTCTCATCTATTAAAATAGCCGTTGCGTAGTTTTAGGGGCTGCGCAGACGACAGACTTTTTGTGCGATAGAGTCTGCGTCTGAGACATTTAAAAAGAGCGTCTAGGTCTGCCGACAGAATATTCGAAGATGTGCGTCGTGTGCGTTGAGTCTGTGAAATATCCGCGACAGATTTTTGCGCGTCGTGTGTATTACTGCATATAATTGCAAAAAAGTGCGTCACCGATAGTCTGTCGTCTGCGCTGCCTCTTCAAGATTTAACGAAATCCGTTGCGTCGTTCTAAAGATATAAGCATACATAGGGACAGACAGAAAACAAAAGGAACTTAGTTTTTAGGGTTCCGTAGCCAAAATGGCAAAAACGGGACCCTTATAGATTCGTCATGTCTGTCCGTCTGTCCGTCCGTATGTCACAGCCAGTTTATTCCGAAACTATAAGAGCTACATTATTTAAATTTAGTACGTAGATGTATTCTATATTTTTACATCGATTGTCGCGATCAAGCGTCCTAACACTTAACATATATTATCTACTTATTTCAAAAAATTTAATGCATATGGCGGGAGAACTAACCGTTCTCTAACCTGTGGCGCGAATAAAAGGAGGCCAACATTGAAGAGTGGACGGAACAGGGCTGTTGGTTGATTGAATTAATCGGATCGGTGTAAAATGATTACCATTGCTACCGTTTACCGTATAATACGTGTCACAATCGACCCCTGTCTCCCCCCTTTTCTTAGATGGGAATGCATTAGGCACCTTCATGCCGCCTCCGGGGGGAGTCGGCATGGTGTGTGGGACTCACACCTCCCAAAATGAGAGGGTATACCCACTAAATGTCGCCAGTGGGCAGCAAGTAGCAGGGATACGGGTAGCGCCGAAGCATACGGCCGCATCCCTGCCTGCCCTGGGCAGCCGCAGATGACAAGCGGCCGGCACTTCTGGTCCGGGGAGGGCAAATACCCCTACCCCCGGCTTCCGGGGAGCGTTTAAGTGCGCCCCGGGCGAACCTCGTGCAACGGTGTGGCTGCACCCACCACACCGTCACGCCCCATTGAGTGGTTCCCGCCCCCGCGCTTACCACTCGGAGCACGGAGGAGAGACTCAGAAGGAATACACCCCTGTCTCCCCTATATCAATATCAAACTTAGTGTATAGGTACACATTCGTAATACAGTTATAGGTAAATAAATAAATAACCCAAGACATGCCACGCTGGGCCACACATTGCCGTCTAGCCCCAAACTAAGCCGAAGCTTGTACTAGACAACTGAAAATCTTACTTGGATACTTTTTTTGAAACTTTATAAGTATAAAATCCCCGTACACGTAATACATCAGACCGCTTGGTATATCACCTCTCGACTCCGATTCGACATGCTTGATAATATAATAGAATGTCTTGCAAAAACGCGAGATGACTACGTTTTACTAGAACCTGTTTGTGAAGCGGTGTCACTGTACTCACGACTCACAAGCCGGGTGCGGCACGTAAAGAGAATAATAGTTTGGTTTCTAGGTTAGGTATACCTACCTACTCGTAGCATTAACAAAAAGCTAACTCTAAAATACTGACAATGGAACCAAAAAGGAAGTAGGTAGGTAGATAGATTTCAAACAAAAAAAAAAATTATCCACATAGGTT
Organism: Conogethes punctiferalis; assembly: GCA_031163375.1. Lineage (NCBI taxonomy): Eukaryota > Metazoa > Arthropoda > Insecta > Lepidoptera > Crambidae > Conogethes > Conogethes punctiferalis. The sequence continues at coordinate 3,029,509 of CM062102.1, forward strand.
CACTATAGGCTATTATGGCTAAAAATTGTAATTAGTCCGTCTTTTAGCTTGTTCAAAAATAAAAGACACGTATTTTTTTATTTGTAAATTAGACTTAAAATTACAAAGTTATAGCCCGTTGAAATTACGCGTGACGTCACTCGGTGAGGCATTTTTACGGGAGCGAGTGACGTCAAAGACTCCCACTCCTAACTTTTGATGCCTTGTATCTTTGTTATTGTTTACTTGAATGAAAAAAGGAAACATACGTGTCTTTTATTTTTGAATAACCTAAAAGACGGCCTAATTACAATTTTTAGCCATAATAGCCTATTCTCGAAGGTAACATACAACCTCCTCCTTTTTTGAAGGTATTTAAAAACAACCTACAAATGACAAATTGTTAGTCCAACCCGGGATACAAACCCGGTATGCCTTGTTCTTTGTACGCTGAAGTGGCCGTGTGCAGTGGGCCCCTACCACCAAAATCGAAAACGATCGTTCGTTGAACGGATCGCGTATTTTTGCCCCATAAATCCCTCACATTTGTCCCTCCCTGTTGCCGTGAAAAATGTAATTAGTCCCTATAGATTGTTCAAAAATAAAAGACACGTATTTTTTCATTTGTAAATTAGACCAAAAATTACAAAGATATACCTAGCCCGTTAAAATTTTTGTTTAAATGAAAAAAGGAAAAATACGTGTCTAATTATAATCTTAAATAGGTACGGACTGAATATTATATTTAGTCTAGTATTAAGAGAGGTAGGGCATAGCGAATCTTCGCTCGAATTGAGCTGCCCGTCCGGGGAAGGACTTCCACCCTCCCTTTATAATACCGCAGCCAAATGACCTCCGGGTCGTGTTTCTGCTGGTGAGTAGGGTCTCCGGAGCTTGTGGGGGGTTAGGGTTGGGCCGGCATGGCAGTGGCAACTGACAGGTAACTAACCTGTTACTTGCAAGTTGTCACAGCGATTTGGGCTTCTCTTTCGCTTTCCGTCAGGCGTAGGGAAGCCACTATGTCGAGCTACTATTAAAAAAAAACATATTTTGACCCTGGAAACATCCGTATGGTCATTGGGAGAGGCCTATGTCCAGCTGTGAACGTTTGCAGACTGATGATGATGTCGTAGCGGTCATAGTGACTGCATAGATTGATTTCTTGTGCTTTACTGGCGATCACAATAATAAAAGGCACCCTATTAATAAATATCTAATATTCAAATTACAAGTAAATAAGGAAAGAATTTTATTTGCCGTTGAAACGATCAATGGAGCATTCTGCGAATAGCTATCAATCGTAGTGGAAAGCAAAGGTCGTACGATGTACTGGGTACTTTACAGAAACATTTGTGTCAATCTAAGTAGATAGTACCCGCATATACCTACCTACATTATTATTTTACCAAATTGTAGGTATATACAATTTTCCTTATGTATTTAGAATTACCTACCTGCCGTAAGTTGGTAAGATGCGGCCAAACAATAGTTCATTCTAAGTTCACTCAAATGAATAGCACACAGACCCGAAATAAATAAATAACCCCAGAAATGCCACGCTGGGCCACACAGCGCCACCTAGCCCCAAACTAAGCCGAAGCCATGGAAGTATTAAGTACTATACTTATTACCTACTTCCATGGCCGAAGCTTGTACTATGAGTACTAGAGAACTGATAAACTTACTTCGATATACATTTTTTTTTTGTAAGTAAATACATATTATACATAGAAAACACCCAGACCAATACAGACATGTTCATGCACACAAATGTTTGTAATGTGCGGGGATCGAACCAACGATCCTTGGCTCAGAAAGGCAGAGGTCTCTACCAATTGAGCCACAAAGCCAGTCAAAAAAAATAATTTATAGGAGTTCCTAAATTAATTTGAACTGGAATCGAAACCATTCACATTCCCTGTTTCCGCTCGGACCGGACACGATGAATGAACGTTTGAACCAAAATTCAAATTTGACATTATTTGAACTAGACTAATGTCAAATTTTAATGAATGTCTGCTGGAATCTTTGGATCGTCCGTTAATACGCAATAATAACCTAATCAACATCCTTTCGCAGTTCACAGCTGGACATGCTTCTCCAGTTTGCCACTTTAGTCAAACATCTAGAGACTTTACCCTTAATAGCCACACTGGGCAGGCAGGTTGACGATCGCAGGACGTAGCTCCTCGCTCCGGTGACGTTGCTGCCCGTCATGGGCCTGTAATATTTAGCTAAGTACGCCTACAATTGTGATGGGTTATACCGCCACCAGTCGGTTGTCGAGCCACGTTTGTTTTTCGGCAAGATGCACCACGAGCAGGTGAGGGTGGCTTGGAGCGAAAAGATAATGGGTCGCTCCCTTACATCCTGCTTATCCCACTTTTCTGTGGCACAGACTAATCAGGGCTTTCCCTGACGAATACTAACTTGTAGTCACAGGTACTGAAGTGTTAGGTTTCACATATCTACGCCCATTGTGTAAAGTATCCTACGCAAGTGGGTCTTTCCTGACTTGGCACTCCTTTAAAAACTTGTTCATAGGAAGAAAAGCGATACGTGCCTTTGTAGCGCAATAGCTTGGGTTTTTTGTTGTTATGGTTGGCCGTACGTTGTGTACGTGCGGTCTGTCTGATACTAAATTTCACTTCACGCGGCCGATCATAGTGACGGCTAACGGTGTCTTAGTCGCAGCGGGAATGAGACCCAACACAGACGGTTGTAATCTGTTTATTATTAACTAGCTATGCTCGCGCCTTCGTCCGCGTGGAATAGTTATTTTTTCCCCGTTTTTTTACATTTTCCATTATTTCTTCGCTCCTAATAGTTGCAACGTGATGTTATATAGCCTAAAGCCTTCCTCGATAAATGGTCTATTGAACACAAAAAGAATTTTTCAATTCGGACCAGTAGTTCCCGAGATTAGCGCGTTCAAACAAACAAACAAACAAACTCTTCAGCTTTATAATATTAGTTAAGATTCTAACTGGTCCTATATGTATGGATTATTATGCACACTTTCGAGGGTCTGGTCACGGTAGTGTGTCGTCCGGTGTTGAGTGCCGACGATGCACGTGCTCGGTCCATCGGTCGGTGTCTACAATGAAAGCTGCTGACGGCTGCACCATGTACGACGTAGCTCGTACAGTACAGTCACCCATAGACATAAGCATCATCATCAGGCTGTTGCAGTCCACTGCTGGACATAGGCCTCTCCAGTTGTTCGCCACTTTGGGCAAACATTTGGAAGATATACCCATAATCGCCACACCGGGCAGAACATGCATGTATATTATTGTACATAATATGTAGGGATGTATAGTTAAGCGAGGCTATTCACAAATGCGGTCGGAGGGATCAAAAGTCAAAATAATCTTTATTTGTATAGGTTTTTATGAAAAACACTTACAAATCGTCGAAGCTACCACCGGTTCGGAAAGCAGCGTTCTACCGAGAAGATACCGGCAAGAAACTCGTGTAGTTGCTCTTTTCAAAATGGTGTTTACAATATTATTTTGGCTGGTAGAGAATGCCACACGGCATTAAGTCCGCCATTTGTACTTTCCTTGTGCAATAAAGAATAAATAAATAAATAAAATTATTATCACATTCATACTTTTAACTACGACCACGTCATACAGTCTGGGGCCTTAAAAAATTAATTATAAATTAGATAAAAAAAAAAAATTAACCTTAACATACTCTATATAGGGCAATCGATCCTTCACGTAAGCTTAGCGTAGGTACTATTACAACGACAGAACGGGTTATAATGAAATTTTCTTGCATGCAAAGCCGCGGGCTACAACCAGTTTTACGTAATTGTTTGATGTGTATTTACTTTTTCATAAAATAAATAATACCAATATTGACTCATTCGTTCACATGGCTCGTTCATAAATCATACGAGTAACTAGCTACAACTTTAAATGACTTTCATTCAAGGAGTTTCAATTCAAGTCGAAATTGTGACTACATCAGAGTAGGTAACGGTACATAGCCCTGCTACAGAATCTATATTTAGGTATAATAAATCTGTACAGAGGTCAATTCTGTACATGAAATATATTTTCAAAATAAATATGTAAGTAAGTGATTAATGATCGATACTGAAACCAAAAATGCAATCAATGAAACTTTTGTCTGTCTGGCTAAAGGTAGGTAGTATACTTTTTATGACGCTACAATCAAGAGGAGCAGAGCAGTGGTGGGAAGTGTTGGGAAAACGGGGAAATGTTTATCTGTAAGTAGGTACCTATCTAGGTAAGTTTGATCGCGCGCATCACGGGTAAATTACTGCATGGAATTGAATGTGGTTTTCACCAATGTACCTATTGCTAGAGATCTGACTTAAAATTAATGCCATTAAATGGAAATCCGTTATATTTGAAACCCGATACCCACGCGTGCGACGCCGCTGGCACAGCTAGTGCCTCTTTTTTATAGTGGCTCGACATAATGGCTTCCCTACGCCTGATGAAAAGCGAAAAAGAAGCCCAAGTCGCTGTGACAACGGGCAAGTAACTGGTCCCTGTCAGTTGCCGCCGCCATGCCGGCCCAACCCTAACCCCCCACGAGCTCCGGAAACCCTACTCACCGGCAGAAACACGACCCAGAGGTCATTTAACTGCGGTATTCTATAGGATGGAGGTCCTTCCGGACGGGCGGCTCAATTCGAGCGAAGATTCGCTATGCCCTACCTCTATTATCTAATAATACCTACCTAATATTCCTTTGGAGAGTAGGTACGCCGGAGGACCACAGAACTTTTTATTATTTTAAGTGGGTTTTTATCTACGTCAATGCTGTTGGGCGGACCAATCTTGACTAATTCCAAACAATTTTTTTCTGTGTTTTTACGCTGACTGCGAGGAAGGAAATCGTACATTCCAGCTGCATTAAATACCTACAGTCATCTTCCTTATAGGTACGTATTAGTAACGATACGCGAAAGTTTGTCCTTACCCTTTTGTAGATACCTATCTTTTTTCTTTTCATTTATTAATTCATTTTGAATTTAAAACCTTAAAGTCAAGGCTGTTGGATACAAATCTCAATGCCTTAGTAACTTAGCTTTCAAGTTATTAATTAATACCTACGTTTAGAGATCCTTAGGGGCAGCGCAGACGACAGACTATCCGTAACGCACTTTTTAGTCTGTGATGCAATTAATATTATGCAGTAACGCACACGACGCGCAAGTCGCGGATATTTCACAGACTCTTCACACATCTTCGATCACTCTGTCGGCAGAGCTGATGTCGACTTTCTTAAAACCACGCTGTAACAAATAATTTTAATTTTTTTCGACGCGTTATACCTACCTCTAATGCCAATTTGCATGTACTTTATTATGTTATAATGTAAAAAACAATTCGAGACATTCGGTGTACGGAAATGGGGCCGTATCAGCAGAGCGAACTCCTCTTTTTTTAATAAATTTTTTATATTGAAATGTCTATGTTTTTATATTCCAACGTCTTATGGTTTCCGTCAAGCTATATCTTGGATAGTTCTTATGGAATTCTTTGTTTGTATCGTTGCAGTTTACTTTTCCTTAATTATATAGGTAGGTAATTTACATTAATCGCAATGTAGGAATTATGTATAAAGGAAACACGGCATACTGACAAGGTCTGGCGGTCTGCAAGTCTAGTAACTACCGGAAAAGTGCTTAGTCTTGTAGTAGCTACTTGGCACCTGTACCCGGTACAATAACAATGATTGAACTTACTTTTTTAACTAAAAATTAGTACCACTTAGTTTGCAACTTTTAAAATTACTATTCATTTTCCTATGTTACAATTAAATTATGTATACGAGGCTTACCTACAAACCTCGTGTACATTATTTTATGTTGATTTGATAGTTTTTGACTGAAGGTTTTAGGAATTTACGTTATGTCTGAGTTTTGTTAATGATAGTAATTTTGTTAAATTTAGCGTATTTGCAACATGTGAACTGGTGGTCTATCATCAAGAAAGAGCCACAATGAGGGTGTTTCAAAATGAAATATCCGATATAGGTATGGCGTTAAGTAGGCCTGTGGTCCAACTATCATGTGATTGATCAAATTGCTATGTAAATGTCAGTGCCTTGTCAAAATGAACCAATTACGTTATAGTTAACCTGCTGCCTATGTGGTGGCATCTAATGGATTTCTTTTTTCAGAAAAAATTAATATATTATACATACAGACGAATTGAGAACCTCCTCCTTTTTTCGAAGTCGGTTAAAAACCTCATTGCCTACGTCGCATCGTCAGCCCTGGACCAAGTGTGAGAATACCTATACCAGGGATAGATAACGATTATTTCGTTATATACCTAGTCCATCGCTATCTAGTAGTTATTAATAAATATTACATTAATTGAGTTATTTAAATATAAATATCAGACAACATCACATACATTGCTCTAATCCCAAAGTAAGTTGCTTAAGCACTTGTGTTATGGGTATCAGAACAACGAAGGTACCACAAATAAATACTTAAATACAAATTATAAACACCCAGACACGGAACAAACACAAGTATTCATCACACGAATGTTTGTCCCGGGTGGGAATCAAACCCACGACCCTTGGCTCAGAAGGCAGGGGTCACTACCAATTGAGCCACCGAGTCAGTTTTCTAAAATAGTAGTAGTTTTGTAATCAGACTAAATAAACAAGACACCTGCAACATGCATAAGAAGCCTGGGTAAAACCAGACATTATTATTAGAGAGGGAGAGATACGGAAACCGGTAACAGATGGCATGCAAACAGGCTTTTATTTATAAAACATAATATTTTAAAATTCAAGGACTGTGGGTCTAATGGACCCAGTATTTATATAAAAATAAACAAATAAAGATAGGATTTTTAGCCGACATAATATTTTATAACGATAATAATGTTGTCCGGATTGAATCTCGACCACAGCTCTCATTTTAAACGTTTAATACATCATCATCATCATCAGCCTATTACAGTCCACTGCTGGACATAGGCCTCTCCAGTTGTTCGCCACTTAGAGCAAACATCTGGAGGATATACCCATAATCGCCACGCTGGGCAGGCGGGTTGGCGATCGCAGGGCGTAGCTTCTTGCTCCGGTGACGCTGCTGCCCGTCACCGGTCTTTAGTATTTAGCTACGCCTTCAATTGTGATGATTATACCGCCACCAGTCGGTTGCCAGCGCCTCGTTTGTTATTCGGCAGGATGCACCACGGGCAGGTGAGGTTGGCTTGGAGCGAAAAGATGATAGGCCGCTCCCTTACATCCCGTTTAATACATAGCTGATAATAATTAGGTATAATCATGCTTCTAAGCGCTCGCATTTTCACTGCCTTAATTCTACTCTCGTGCTTCTTCTGCCATACCTAACTATCACTACCATACCTACGCTAGTGTCGGTGCTACTAATCTCCTACATTTATTTTTATAGTCTTAGTAGGTGGCTTTACAATTAATTATTGTGTCGATGAGATTTTAGAAGATGTGAGGATTGTAAATTTTGTGGTTAGGTAGATATAGGCATGTTATTAATTACTTTCTGGGCTGCGTCTTAAAATTCGTATAAAACATACTGTGATTTTTTTTTTAATTTCACCATCAGCCTGTCCACTGCTGGACATATCATCTGGCATCCCCCAATGACAATTATCATTTGGGGGTAGGTAGGAAAAAAGTTTGACGTGCAAAAGTATTTACTAATGAATCTATTTGCAGAAATAAACTTATTTTATTTTATAGGTGACCGGTGGGTAGGTTTCACAGGTTTTATTTGTACCCAGGTAAACGCTGTTGCCCGTTTCCTGATATTCACTGAGTCGTCTTCTACGACACTCACGGGATGGGATGCGGTGGTCTTTTTAAGTCCGAAAACCACACGGACAATATACCTATGAGGGTTCCATTATAAGGGTTCCAACGACGGAACGTTTCGAGAAAAGGTACGACCGTGCCCGTGCCAAAATGGCAAAAACGGGACCCTTATAGATTCGTCATGTCTGTCTGTCTGTCTGTCTGTCTGTCTGTCTGTCTGTCTGTCTGTCTGTCTGTCTGTCTGTCTGTCTGTCCGTCCGTATGTCACAGCCAGTTTATTCCGAAACTATAAGAGCTACAGTATTGAAATTTGGTACGTAGATGTATTCTGTTAACCGCATTAAGATTTTAAAATAAAATCAGAAAAAAAAACCAAAATTTTTGGGGTTCCCCATACATAGAACTGAAACTGAAAATTTTTTTTTCATCGAACCTATACGTGTGGGGTATCTATGGATAGGTATTTGAAAATGATGTTGAGGTTACTAACATCATTTTTTTCTAAACTGAATAGTTTGCGCGAGAGACTCTTCCAAAGTGGTAAAATGAGTGTCTCCCCCCCCCCCCCCCCCGTAACTTCTAAAATATGGGCATGATAAAACTGAAAAAAATATATCATGTGTATCACTATGCAAACTACTAACGAAATTTGGTTTGAATGAAATCTAGCCAGTAGTTTTTTTTTTAAACGTCATAAATCAAATTACCTAATTTTTTCATTTAATTAACTCCAATATAATAAAACGTAAAGAAAAACATTTATTTAGCTGTATAGTGGTACGGAACCCTACGTGCGAGAGTCCGACTCGCACTTGGCCGGTTTTTTGAGCACTGGATCCGCGCCTGCTTGTGCAGTAGAGATCCAACGGGCATCATAACGGACCGGCATTCGTGTCGAACCAAAAAAACTTAAAGGTTAACGTCACCTACACTTACACGTGTCATGTTACACTGCTGCGACTGTGAGTGGCACTCATCTTTAAAAACGTGACCGTATGAAAATGAATACGTTCATGAAGATGAGCGCCGCAGGGCCGTCTTTAAACTATTTGAGGCCCTTGGCACATTAGGATCATAGGGCCCCAATGACCGGTAAATATCGGTTATCATTTGGTAATCTGGCAGGAACTAGGGGGCCCCATTCGTTCACGGGGCCCCAGGCTCGTGCCCATAGTGCCCAGTGGGGAAGAGGGGCCTGGCGCCGCCCATATAACCATAGTCACTCAGCCAATGGTTTGGTGTTGATAACATAAATGAGAAATGTTTATTATTTTTGGACATCACAGCTTAAACAGTAAACGCACATTCCCACTTAAACACAAAGATAAACTAAAATACTTGACAATTATACCGGACATGGCCGTTGCGACGGCCAAAATAAAAGGGTCTCACTCAGCATTAGACTGTGGCCCCCTGAATGCCACGGCGCTGAATATCAGTGAGTCCCGCTGAGTGAAGCCCACTTAGTAGGTATAAGTCATCATTGTAGTTGTTTAGAAGACAAGTGGTCATTTTTTTTTTCTAAATGACTACGATGATGGTCAAGGCGGCCTTGTCACCATCACCGGGTTGTTGAAGGAGCGGAAGGCTCTCATCCCTAAGTGTTCACTTCAACAACAGAGTGATAATAGGGCACATATTGTTTCTGAGAAAATTAAGATATGCGTTACGCGTTGTTATTGAAAATGTAATACGCTTTTTATTTATTTTTTAGTCGCATAGGTATACGTTTATTGAGAAAAAATATCTAGGAAGCACTATGATTGGTATTGCCCGAGAAAATTTTGATTTTTCTTTGCAATTTTATTGTGAAAATAAACCATCTTTGCCAAAAATCACGTGAATAGATCACTTTGGTTCCAGCGTCGTCTCCTGTTCGGTTTGGGTATTCTGGAAGAGTTCCCTTGTAATCATTATCTGGTATTCATAATAGATAATAAAGGAATGCTTTAAATTGAGACCAGATAGCCGAGTGCACGTTTTATTTCAAACAAAATCACATATCTACAACTCCCAAAAGTAAGTAGCTTAAGAAATTGTTGTATAAAACACCCACACATGGAACCAACACGAATGTTTGTCTCGCGTGGGAATCGAACCCACCTAGGTTCAATAGGTCACTACCAATTGAGTCATCTATCCAGTCATTGTCTGGTACGTGTATTTTATTTTTATGCGAGTATAAAAACATCGTTCGTAGAACCGTTGATACGGAAGTGGCAACCCGAGAAAGAAGACGTAGCCGGGGGCTGCCCCTACGAAATGGACTGACTACCTGTTTTGGGTAGCGGGGCTCCTTTGGATGCAGACCGGCCAATGTGGATCTGATTGGGGAATCTTTGATCTATGTTCGGCAGTGAACGTCTTCAGTCTGATGATGATGATGGTAAATAAGATGAACAGAACAGAGAGCCTTTTTAGTAGGTACCTACTAACAGGTATGAACTATATAATAGGAAGTCACTTGCCACAAAAAATTCCGACAAAATAATATTTTCCATGATGAATTTATACAGTTCCGGAAATAAATATGTTTACTGTAATGTAAAATAACAAACAGTGATAACAAAAGAATCAAGATTCTTGGAAATATTTTTACAGCATAATTTTTTGTTTATTTATTAAATAATATTACGATAAAAGTAATAATAATACCATTTATCTAATTACTAAGTCTGTAGTAATGCCTAATTAGGTAGGTATGTAGTCGCTACGTGCCGGCAAATGTAAACATTACTTAGGTACCAGCTCTACTTCAAATCATACCTACTCTATAGGGTTGCCATCATCTAAATTGCCGGCGCCGGATAAACACGGCCCAAAAAGGACCTTATTTCGCCCAAATCTGAACATTTGGGCGAAATAAGGTTTTTTCCCCGGACACTTCAGAATTTTTCCTTTGCAACACTTAAAAAGGGCCCCGGTTTTACACGGACAGATTTAAAAACCCCGGCCGGACGGACCCCGGACGCCCTTCAAACTAGGACTTCAAACAAATCCAGGGAAACCCGGACGGATGGCAACCCTACTATACTCTAGATCTATATATTCGGTATGTACCTGAAAAAAATATGTATTTAGCAAAATAACGTGACTGTATGTAACCTCCACCAACCAACCATGTTGCTAATTTACATTACCTTACTAAGCTTCATTACCACTCTAATCGCCTGTGGAACTGATAAACAATTCGGGGACCTTATCGGGAATTACCAACAATCTATTTGTAAATAATTACTCAAAAGTCAACATTTAGATTTTGCATACACATGACTAACATTTTAAATTTTATCAAAAATCCCGAAAACGTAAACAAAAAAATCAAATGTTTGTTTTGTTGTTTACAAACCGGAACGTCACTATCGATCAACTGTCAGTCAGATAATTTCTGTAAGTCGAGTTGTCAAAAATCCGTTCGCAATTCGCATCGCATCGGTCTAAAAAAATCACCCGATACCAATTTTATTTCAATTATGTAAATAACAAACGGATAATATAAATACGCTTTAACACGACAGCTCACTAAGATCTGCGTCGCGGCACAAACCGGTCCATTTTTCTTTCCTTGTGCCGTACACCACGACACGCCGCGCAGCTTACGCACCTACAACCGCGTCGCGATAACTTGTCTGCTTAAATAATAAATTAAAAGAGGTGTACATAAATTACCTCGAAATAGTGATATTTAATGCTCTTGTGATTCCCATACTGTGACGAAATGACGAAAATGAGGGCGTGCGGTGTGAAGATCGTGTTTTTACTATTCGTGGTTTGTGAAGGACAAATAGCGAATTCGCCTTTGTCTACAGCGCCCCAACCACAGGTCAGACTACATAATGGACTTACGGAAAAAATTGGGAATTTTTCTATCGAACTTTTGTATCATACATCGAGATTGCAGTCTAGACGGACGAATCTGATTTTGTCTCCTGTTACTGTGTGGACTGCGTTGGCGGTTACCGCGGAGGGAGCGAACGGGCAAACGCTGTTGGAAATCAACAACGCTTTGCGGCTTAGGGCCCGCAATCGCGATGAGACGCGGGCGGAGTTCGGGAATATCGCCAGGTGGCTCGTCGCGAACACAAACAGCGTGGAACTGGCTAAAATAAACGCCATGTTCGTAGACGAGAAACAACTACCCTTATCAGACTTCAGGGATACAGCGCTCAAGTATTACGACACTCGAATGGTGTCTTTGGACTTTCAGAAGGCCGACGAAGCTGCTAACACTGTGAATAGAGTGATTTCCAATATCACACACGGGAAGATACCTAAGTTAATTGACAGCGCGTCTTTATCCGATTCTCATATGGTACTGACCAGTGCTTTGTACTTTAAGGGGGCATGGACTGTCCCATTCAACAGCAGTAACACGTCACTACTACCGTTCCTTAGCAGCGACGGAAAGAAAATCGGAGAAGTCAACATGATGTATAATAGGCACACATACCCTTTTGCGAACATCGAAAATTTGAAAGCAAGAATTATTGAATTGCCTTATGGCACTGAGAATCGTCTCTCGATGCTTGTAATGGTGCCCCATGCCGGTGTATCGTTAGAGAGCATGTTCTCAAACTTCCGGAACGTGACATTAGACACCGTATTCGAAGAATTAAGAATAGCCAGAGATGATTACGGAGAGGACGAGGTCGACTGTTTCCTTCCACGATTCAAGATCGACTCGGACATTGACATGACTCCAATTTTGAAGGACAGCTTCGGTATCCAAGACTTATTCAGTTCTCTTAACGCAAGATTGCCTTATATGGCTCGCACACCGTTGTACATATCTAAGGTGATACACAAAGCACAAATTGAAGTGACGGAGCAGGGTACAGAAGCGGCCGGTGTGACGGCTGCCGAGTTCAGTAACCGTTTCGGTGTAGTTCGGTTTGAGGCTAATCGTCCCTTTACTTACATGATCGTTGAGAAGGTTACAAATTCTATCGTGTTCGGTGGTATCTACCAGGAGCCTTCGTTATATTAGATAAACCATTCCTTGGTAAAACTAATGGCTTTTATATAACATGCTTGTCTAAAAGTAATGTGTTTGTAATATGAAAGATTGGGAAGCAAAGACATGCGGGATTGGCCTGATCTCATAGATTGAGTGCTAAAACCAGTTATCCAACGGTTATTTTAATACCTAACCAATCAGTCGTGAGGAGGCCATGATGTCGAATGTATGTAGCAAAAAAGTACCGTTCTGTTACGAATTGTACTGAGATACTTCAATGTAAATGCTGAGGGTTAACAGTTGATGTAATGTTGTGAATATTATGTGCAATGTAAACTGTGATGAACTTGGGAATCTCCGAGTGACTGATTAAAATTGTGTTGTAACATAATATTCACAACAAGATTACTAATACCTACCTACATGTTTGGTATGTGTTCTTAAGAAATCATTTTTAACACAAAGATTTTTTAAAAATAGATACCAACTTCAATTTTTTTATTGTTTTGATTGTAACATTTGTAAGGGATTTCCCAAAATGTATTTTTTTTTGTGTAATCAAATTTCCCCTAAAAGAACAGCTTTTGTTTTAAAAGTATTCTCAGGGCTGGTATGTGTCTATTTGAAAAAGGATATGATTTTTCCTTAAATTTGACACTGTCCTTGTTTGAAAAACGCCTGAAAATGCATATTTAGAATGGCAGTGCCCAAATTTGAAAAAATCTTTGTGGGACAAGTCTTCAAACAGTCCCGTATTTTTGTAAACTCTTAAAATTTTAGGACTTTAGATAGGGCACTTTCCTTCTGTAGACAATGTAATCAACTTTGATGTTTAAAGGTACATGTGTTCCTTGAAACAAACAGATTATATTGACATCTGTGAGAAGAAGTCATGTTTTAAGCCGAGACTGCCCAGTTTAATGGTCATAACTGTACTAAACTATATATTTCTTGGGATTTCGAATTGTCATTCCCACTCTTTTGGCAGATATTGAAGGCCTTTTTCACAGAAATCCTAAAACCAATTTGAAATATATCTCTAATGAAATGTAGGTATGAATTGGATTATTTGTGTACAGTAGGTACAAAACAAATATTGAATCTCATTTACTAATTATGTATGACAAAATAAATTTTAATAATTTGTTTTTGTTGTTAATTGACAAATAATAAATGTAATGAATAATTCTAAAATGTGATAGCTAGATGTTTTTGTAAATTCTGGTGCGGGTCCACCTATGTTGCAGTCACATTATGCAAATCAGCTATTTCACGAAATTTCTTTTGAGTTTTTTTTAATTGTAATCTGATCATGTCAAATTCGCACATATTTATTAACCGGCTCAACTCGGGTATCAAATTACTATAATATTTAGAAAATAATTCTGTGATTGTATTATGTTCCGTGAAAAACACACATGTGCAAATAATGTTGAATATATTTAAATAAACATATTGAGCATTATTTAGTAAGTATAGGGTTGCCATCGCCTAAAATGCCGGCGCCGGATAACAAGGCAAAAATTCCGGACATTTGGGCGAAATAAGGTTTTTTCCCCGGACACTTTAGATTTTTTTATTTATTTTTTATTATTTAGCCGTGCCGTCAAGATTGTGGGTTTGTAGCTTATCTATAAGAATTTGAGTTTCGATTTCATCAGTGTCCGGATTTTACCCGGACACTATTAAATGCCCCGGCCGGACGGGCCCCGGACGCCCTTCAAACTAGGACAAATCCGGGGAAACCCGGACGGATGGCAACCCTAAGTAAGTACAACATATGCTATGTTATCAGTAGCTATGGAATATCCTTGTTTTCATAGCACATACCATCCTTATTATGATTTCTGACTCATAAAATTATGTATATCATCCATTGTTTTATAAATCCACAGCGTTCCATTTAACTAATTCCCTTATAAGTACTATCACCATTTGAACATATATATACCTAGAATATGACCCGAAATAAACGAGTACTTATCAGGGAAATGGTCCAATGGTTATGTTATTGTCAAACGTGTGATCAAAGCGTATTCTAAGCATAACGTATGCACTATTTCTTTATGCTGTTGCATGCTACTCGGATCACACGACTATGTTAAGACAACTCCAGTCTGAGAACTTGTTATATGTTGTAAACGCTATAGTCGTGTTATGAATCTCTATTTTCAAATAATATAGAGTTTTAAAATGAGCCAGGGGAACTATCTATTGGGCAAGTTAAACGATTCATTGTGAAATATACTTATAACGCATGGTAATGTCCATTTGCGTAAGTAAAAAACCACATTGTGGTTTATTACTTATTACGAGAATTATTTCTTTTGGATTCAGATTGCCTGCTAGTATGTTTTTACCACAATAATTTAAAGTCTCAAATGTTATCTGGGATGCCAGTTTACTAATAGGTTTTTAATAGACGATGTACTTATTACAGACGTAGAGAACAAACTGACGTGAGGCGATTGATTCATTTGGTATCCATAATGAAGTTCATTTAGAAACACAGATTTTTTTCTACTTGTGGAACAATAGTGGAAAAAATTGTGTTCCGTTCAAGTCTTGTACCGTCAAAGCCTTTCCCTCCTAAGGGATCTTTGGTGCATTATACTACTTGTATGTAAACAGTCATTTAAAGAACAGAATAATAAAATGCACCTGGCCTTGCAGGCTACTACCGCGATTTTTATTTTTGATATTAAATTTTGCCCAAACTTTAAAATTGGTTACTCATGGTCACTTTACTGTAACCTTGTACGATGACATTATACTGATCACTCGTATAAATTGGTTATCAAAAAGATCGGAGGTCATCTTTTACTTGGTTTTTCTGATATTGATTTCTGAAGTAAGAGCTAACGCTTTGAAATAAGACATGTTTTTGAATGAATGCAGTGTGTCGTTTCTTGTCTACACATAAAATATGTTTGTTATTTTGTTCTTTATGTTTACGTTTAATGTAATGTTGAACATGTGATGTGCCTTATAGATAAACATATTAGCTAAACGTATTTTAAAATCTTATGAAAATACAATCGGTTTTAATTGTATTGTATTCATAATTGGAAACAAAATTAATAGCATCTTGTTTTTTGATGACTTTTTGAGAGCTTGTTTTAGTTATTATGCAGGAAATAATAAGAAGAATAAATATTTCCTAACCGCTAAAATGTTTGTCGGGCGCACCTATTACATGAAATTTAAACTCTCGACATTTCTATATTCTGTGATGTCTGTAATACGCATTTTAATTAAAATAATATAATTACTTACAAAAGGAACTGGTTTCCCATACTGAATATTTGCATGAGAAATGTTTATGCATTTAGGAGCTGTGTATTTTTAGTTTCATATTAGGTTTTTACTCAATAATGTGTACCTATTACTGACTTATAAAACCTGTTTGATCCAATGGATTTGTTATTTAAATCTATGGGTAATTAAATGGAGTCGAATGGAGAACGACGTCATAGCTTGATGTCAAGTTTCAAGATTGTACTAGTCAGTGTTATAATGGCTTTGAACCTAATTATGGGTTGATTATTGATTTTTGTTATCGCGGATAAAGGTCATTGACATGTCAAAACTGAAATAGGACATTGTTTACTAAAGTTGGTTATTAGTTGTCCTCGTTTGAAACAATTTAGTGGACCTATTACTATATCCGTTTAATGCAACGTTTTACGGGTGTACGAAAACTAAGGATCTGAATATATACTGTTTATTGTACATAATAATCTACTTATTAAATATTTTAATTACATAGAGTACTACTAGGTAGGTATACAAGAAACATGAGAAACTAGCTGTGTAGTCATTTTCCTTGTAAACTTCGTCATACTCAAATGCCTACTATGAATTAAATGATTTAATGTTTTGCAATTGTTTATGTGTAATTTGTGTTGCAAACTAGTAGTATATTTCCCTATAGGCACCTACTTGCCTGATAGGTGATTTCAATGCCCGGAACGTTTCCATAGGTTCTAATGGGAATATTACTGGTTTGGTTACCATGAGTGTGCTAATTATTATTATGGAAATAAAGTGATAATAACTCATCTAACTGATAAGTAATTCTGAATATACATAGTACTTAAGCTAATATACCTACGTCGTTGTGATACATTTGATGTGCCCTGTTTAAAAACACATTTTCAAATAAATCGGTTTTGTAATAATTACTCTATTTTCTTTCTCAAAAAAAAAACCTCGTCTGCGAAAAATGCCTAATTCTACAAGTTATTGATAATGTAGGTACTAAGTGGCTGAGTCTACATTTTAGGCTGCGTTCCCAGTATGTAAACAAACTGTTTACCACCAACTGAGTTAGCGTCGTATCAGTTTAGTATGCTGTTTCAAAATGGAGTGTTCACAGTTTGCGAGTTTTGCGCTCAATCTGCGAATGCAGCGATTTGCGCTCGGACTATCTCGGTGGGTGGCTGACTCATAGAAAACCTGATTGCAGTGGGCGGCGAAATAGTTTTATTTAGTTTTTACCTGATAAATACCATCGTGACAAACACACCACTCCAGTCGACAGCGGGAGCTCGGAACAGCTGTTCCATTTCTTATCCAATACTTTGTGACTGTACTGTGCAACAAGCTTGTTGCACAGTACTGGATTCCACACAGACATTATATGGATCGACATGCTATAATATAATTATTTAACTGAAAAGGCAAACCCGAAGAGACTAGTCTCAAAAGTCATAGGTATACATTCTGCCTTCATTCCCCTCATTTTGTCGGCATAAGGAGGTAAACCTCTTAAAACTAAAATTACCTATTTAACCTATGTGCGTAAGGGACATACCTCCAGTAGGGGTTTTCTGCGGTTTTACTATTCATTATTTCATTCATTACTTCTACTTACCTAGTGTAAATGCCCATTTTGTGCTAATAGTCTCAACTATCCTTATTTAGTTACAGTTTACGGCAATTGAATTTCTCCATGCAAATCCACATTTAGGTAGTTAGTACATAAACATAAGAAGGTAAGGATAAAAATTATAACATATAAGGTGCTTATTGCAAAAGTCCGGTCATACTAAAGTACATAGCAGTAACTACTTACATGAAATAAAAATTCTTGAACGTTATTTTTTATCTAGATACTTCTCTACAGGTACAACATGCGATTTAGATACAATGATGTGATGACATACGTAACAATTAGTTACCATAGCCTTCTGATGTTGAAGAAGAAAATGTGAGGCAGAATGTGAATCGGTCGTTTTGAACGTGGTAGCTACTCAAACCATGCTAATATACCTACTTGAGCCACAAAAATAAGGTCTTTGATCTCGCGGAATCATCTAATCGTAACCGCAAAGATACCGCTGAGCTATTAAAATTATCGTCACGATTCTATCACTCTACCAATTTTGCTGTTGCGGTCATTATTGGAAACTATTGTTTATAAGCTGTTTCCGGACATTTGATTGTCTTGACACTGACAAACTGCCGAGAAAGAGACAAAAATGTCCAAAGCTCTTTTAATGTGCTAAATAATGTTGGTGAAAATCAAAAAGCTGACATCCTTTCATTTGTTACTTTCTCAATAATGTTTTGTTGTTTGTTATTCAAAGATAAAATAAACATTTAAAAGCAAAGCTTCCTGATAAACAAATTATCGTGAATTAAAAACGAAATTGCTCCTTACATCGTGTTATTTTCATTAGGTAAAAGCCGAAGCCAATAATACTGTCATAAACTTTAATAATGTCTTCCGAAAGTCGACCCACTTGCATTCGAGATTTTAATTCACCAACGATATTGCACACTTGGTCGGAGCTCTTATATAAATAACCCTGCGAAAGCTTGGAGAGAGTTTTAAATGATCTGACTGGATTTGTGTTTAATATGCAGACTTATTGGTATTTTATCTGTAAACAGACAGTCAATTCAATATACCTATCCATAACATTCGGGTTAATGAGAAGTTTCTACAATGAACCGGGCCAACCGCCACCTCGTAATTCTAATCCATTTTTTTTTTCAAAACATATATTTTCTATTATGTAACCTTTCTATTATTGTCTAACCCGCCTTCCAAGCGTGGTGACTTAGGAAAATCCTCCCAAATGCTAATTTTTATTAGGCTTATGTCCAGCCGTGAACATTGACAGATGGGGCTACAATAAAATAGGTAAGTATATCATCTTAAATATAGGCATCTATTAATTTTATACACAGATAGACATCATTATTGTGCTTAGAAACCTTTAACAAAGCACGTCGGGAACTCCTGTAAATTGTCTGATTTCATACTTTGCATGCGACATGAAGGTGATAGGTACACCTACACCTAGCTATTGGAATAAAACGGCAAATACTCGGTACGTCCGCTGGAGTTAAGTCTGGTTTATAAATAACAGGAAAATGTTAAGTACCAATGATTGCATGGAAATACCAGCGTGAATCATGAATAACGTTTTACGCGATTTGATGCCTTGTGCCAGGAGGATATGACTTCTTTTTATTATGTAATGTAATTCTTAGGTCAGTACCTACTTACTTAAGGCTGTACGTGAGGTAATGGATGATAATTTGCTTCAACATTTTCTTATACAAACGAGTGTTTTAACTCAAGAGGTTTTTGTTAACATGTTCGAACAAAGGAACATAAAAAATATTATATAAAGCTGTGATGCGTTAGCTATTTCGATTCATTCTAAAGGTTGACGTTTTTAACTTAGATCTAACTAGCTGTGCCGGCGGCGTCCCACGCGTGGATATCAGGTTTCAAAAAAACCGGCCAAGTGCGAGTCGGACTCGCGCACGTAGGGTTCCGTACCACTGATTGAATGAAAAAAATTAGGTAATTTGATTTATGATGTTTAAAAAAAAACTACTGTCTAGATTTCATTGAAACTAATTTGGTTAGTGGTTTACATAGTAATACACATCATATATTTTTTTCAGTTTTATAGTGCCCATATTTTAGAAGTTACGGGGGGGGGGGGGGGGGGGGGGGGGGACACACATTTTACGCACAAGTTACACTTAGGTATAGCAATAGGTAGGTACATTGGTGAAAACCGCATTTACTAATTCCATGCAGTACCTAGTTCTCGCGTGATGCGCGATCAAAAAACGATTAATTGAATGAATGGTACTTTTGTTGAAACAGGTCGAAAGTTTTTTTATATAGTAGCGCGACTTATTGGCTTCCCTACGCCTGATGGAAAGCGAAAGAGAGCCTGGTTAGTTACCTGTCAGTTGCCACTGCCATGCCTGCCCAACCATTACCCCCCACGAGCTCCGGAGAACCTACTCACCAGCAGAAACACGACCCGGAGGTCATTTGGCTGTGGTATTCTATAGGGTGGAGGTCCTTCCCCGGAAGATTCGCTATGCCCTACCTCTCTTAAAGTACGTGTAAACGCCCTCTTTTCATGTCGTTGCAACATTTTGTGATTAGTTTTATCATTCGTCACTAGATGTCTGTAGTTGACATTATTTTAAGTAAATAATTAGGTGGCTTGGATTCCTAATCCTATTAACCTACTTTTTGGTTCTGTTGATTTTATAAGATATCTACATTAAACCTTTGTTGTTTAACAATCAATGATCAAATTTATTATTTACGTCACTATGTCAATGTACATACATACCTATGTAGGTATCTAAGTACTTTGTAAGAACAACATTTCAAGCGGTCATTTAGGGTGGTAAAATGGAAAATTGGTTAATATTACATTAACTTTATTTAAATCTAAATTACAAGTATTTTTGGCTGATTAATACATTTTGGCAGTATCTGACATAGCTAAATTGTTTTGTATCTAGGTACATTAAGAATATCTTTATATTTAGCGTAATAAATTCTACATTTACTTAAGTAATTATTATTTCTCTGGATTATATTCTGACTGTTACATAATGATTACGAGATATTCTTGTGTTGTTTGGCCGTTATTAATACTGTACTATATGCATATATACTTAATATAATTTACTGTGATAATTGCAATAGATTTCGAACAATAATACCTAATAAATAAATGGTAGTAGGGAGGTACTCTTCTTTTATCAAAATAGGTACCCAATGGCGTACGTACCTCTACAAAAAAATGTTAACTCGTTGAGCGCCATTGATCAGTTTTTTACCCCGACATAGCATACCCTAATTTCGGCAAAAAAAAATATTATTAAGGTCTCTGCCCACTACACCATATCATACCATGGCCGTGCTATGAACGTGTCAAGCACGGAAGCTAATACGATACGGCTTGCTTTGCCCACTGAAACGAATCGACGGCGTTTAATGCCCGTATGATGCCCGTATGGTGTCCGTATGCAACCCGTATGTTGCCCACCCGTAATTTGTGTGACTATTCATAGGAAGCCGTTTCATTATCGCATGTGTATCGGTAATGCCTGGACGTCCGGGGAGTGGTTTTAAGAATAGGTATGGCTATTAAAAGATTAACTGTACAATTTGTACTAAGATTGTATAGGCTGGACTAAACTCAGAGAAGGCATTTGAGACGCGTTTATAACGGTCCTTATACGCGGTTATAACCCGTATTATCACCGTGCGCGGAGCGTACCGGCACCGGCAAAATATTCTCGCCGACAATTCTGAACTGTCCGTGCATGGCACGCGACGGTGCTGGTCGGTGACGGAACGGTCTAATGGGCATCGTCTCATAGTTTTCAATACAAAGAATACTTTTTTGTCTGACACGTTCATAGCACGGCCATGGTATGATACGGTGTAGTGGGCAGACTCCTTTATTCTAATTGTACAATGTTAGACCTTCGAATTCAATAAAAGCTATTTTTACACAAAATGTCTTAATAAACGGTCACGTTACAATACTTTGCTATTCATTCTATACAATTTTTATTATTTAACCGTTTACCAAAACAGCTTCTGTCTTTAATATAGGTTGTTTTTTTTTCATAATAATAATTGGTAATTATTTACAAAGCTAATAATTTAAGTCACAGTGATTTGTTAGTTAAAGCTATGTCATACAGTCGGCCAAGAAAATTCAAGCTGTTTCGATGAAAAAGTTAAAAAGGTACAGTTAAAAATATCTATACAAGCGTATGTGCCTTTTAAAGTAAAACTCAACGAGTGTTGACTAGAAATTAGACCTCTGATTTGTATAATGACTAGGTTAGAAACCCAAGTAATATAAATGCGTCCTTTTGTTTGAGCGGTAGATATCGACCTACATAGCAGTTCAGTTACATCAGCAACCTATCGCAGTCCACAGCTGGACATAGGCCTCTCCAGTCAACTAAAGAGGCCTATCTCCAGCAGTAGACTGATGAAGATACGAACAGGGAGTGATCGGAGAGATTTATGTTACGAAACTTTGCCCTGCGTCCATCGAATAAGGTTGGCAGCATATGAAATTCAATATCTTGCCAAGTTTCGTCAATAAAGAGGTAGTAGATCTTTGTTCCAATTAAGTTAAAGTATGAACCTGCAATAAAGTCTATCTGTCTCAAAACATTTGCGAATGACGAACCTTTCACTTTGTTAAAATTATAATTCATACCTATTCTTGGCCGACTGTAGATATGGCCGATATGTACACACACAATAAATCATAATTATCTACAAAGACACGTTTTAATGACACCGATACGCGTCAAGCCGAGCAACAACTAACAAATGAGGCCATTAATTCAATATCTACTTATTTACATCTTAATTGACTAGTTAAATGTGTATTTTACAAGAACAAATACTTAATGACTGTGGAATGTTAGAAATATCTATGATACAGACAGAAAGTTGATTTATCTGCTTCGAAGGACCAACTGTAAGAGCAGCTATTTGTTGTAATCCACCGCTTTCTACTACGCAGGAACGTATAATGTGATTTTTAGGTGAGACGTAATCCTTAAGGAACTTGCCTAATATCCGGCTCGAAGGACCAAATGTACAGGCGGCTGGGATCACTGGGACATGTAAGAACGTGTGATGTGAGGTTTTAATGCGTGCAGTGGATAATCCAAAAATAAGTTGACTAGCATCCAGCTCGAAGGACCAAATGTAAAGGTGGCTGGGATTTACATAGGAACATATGTGGGATTTGAATGTAGCGCAGTAGTTCCTAAGGAAGCTGACTAGCATGTGAGATTTTTATGCGCCAGGGATCGTTTTACTATCCGACGCGAAGGACCATTTCCTCTGCGATACTGCTGTACTTATGTTCACGAAGCGTGGGTTAAGACACGTACCTAACGCCGGCTAGTTCTTATACATATCGGCGAGCACCTTCTCCATGGGCGTCTGGCCGATGGTCTTCGCGAAGAACTCCTTCTCGAGCTGGTGTGGCGCGACCAGACACAGGACTGAATTTAAAGGTGACTGGGATTTACATAGGAACGTATGTAGGATTTGAATGTGCGCAGTAATCTCAAAGGAAGGTGACTAGCATGTGATTTTTATGCGCGCAGGGATCCCTAAAAAGGTCGCTCTACTATCCGGCTCGAAGGACCATTTCATCCAATATAGCTGTATATGTTCACGAAGCGTGTACCTAGCCGGCTAGTTCTTATACATATCGGCGAGCACCTTCTCCATGGGCGTCTGCCCGATGGTCTTCGCGAAGAACTCCTTCTCGAGCTGGTGCGGCGCGACTAGACGCAGCAGCGGCAGCAGCAGCAGTAGCCGGCCGAAGCGCGCAGGGGCGGCGCCGTGCGCGGTCCGCGCGTGCGTCATCAGCATCACCTGAGCTTGGTCTTGGAGGTTCTCTATCTGGAGGGGGTCTTTGAGGCCGCGGGTTTCTGTGGAATTAGTTGACACATTAGCCGCCAATATCACTCTCAACTCTCCTATTTGACATTTTGAATTGAATCGTCAAAATAAGCAGGTACAAATAACAATAAAATTTACCACCGTGTTTGGGAAGTTGTTTTCTATCGAGAAGAAACTCAATACATCATTTTTAATCGCCAAAGTTGTAACAATTTTTGAATTGCTGGTAGAAGCGTGATGATTATGGGTAAAGGTTTGACGAAAGTGGCGAAAAATTGGAGACGCCCATGTCCAGCAGTGGAATGCGATAGGCTGATGATGTAGAAGTTATGTAAACTCACCAGATTTGAACAGCACGATCGCCTTCATGCAGGCGAACTCGGCGGGGTCTACCAGCACCGCCCTGTACCGCGCCAACACCTCGCGCAGACGACGCAGCGCTGCCGAATTTATGCCGTTCTCTGTTAAAAGAAAAATTTAATATAGGTACTCTTTGCACTCTTCTCCTTTGTTTCTCGTGTGATTTCCAGACGAAGAATGGAACCACCCCATCTTATCCATCTTGTGAGTGTCGCAGAAGACGACATACTTAGGGAATATCAGGAAACAGGCTACCTGGGTACAAATAAAACTTGCAGTAGCCTACTCGTCTGCCAAGCGTGTTGACTAAGAAGACAAAGCCCCCTAAATGATGATGATGCTTAACGTGCTTTCCGATACACGGAGGAGTACTTATCACCGCAAACCCCCTGACTCCGGAGTTGGGAGAAAGTATAATACTTACACTACTTACATTAGCAGTAAGATCCATATTACCACCTGAGGCAGAAAGTTAGATGCTACAGTCATAAAGACGCGGGTACAAACCTAGCGGTTAGATGCACAGGATAGAGGAGAGTGACAGATTAGTAAGTGATCTACTGTTGCCGTTACCAAACAGATGTTAAATTCTTCGAACGCCAGTAATGACCGCCGAGACTACAGTATGGGGTCCTTCAAAAAGGTTGTGAAGAGGTTTTTAAAGGGTAGGCAACGCGCGTGTGATACTCCTGGTGTCGCAGGTGTCCATTGGCTGCGGTATCTGCTTAACATCAGGCGGGCCGTAGGCTTGTTTGCCACCCTAGTAAGCAGTATAAAAAAATGACGCTTTTCGTATATCGGTAACAATAGACTTCCGTTATGACCTGTTTTTTTTTATAAGAAGAACTTTCAGGATGACCTCACTCCACCTGATGGTAAGCGGTCGTGAGGTCCAAAAGTTAGGTCGACAGGCACAATAGAACAAACCCATTGCGCCTGACCCTATTTTCGGCCGGTCAGAGGATTAAGGAGATACATACCCTGATCGGTCTGGTCGCTGCCGAAGAGCGCGGCGCAGGCGGCGTCCAGAGGCAGGCACCACTGTATCGCGTTTAGAAGAAACAGCTCCGACCACGCTTCTTCTAGAAGAATCACCTGGAAACAGTTTAATGACTATTTTCACAAAAGAAAGAAAGCAACGGTCAGGGTTTTTCCAGTATGAAACGAAACTTCCTAAATTCGTTCTATCTATCGTTCGTCGCTTTTGTTTAACAGACCTAATTAGGTTTTAATGCGCACATATATCTTTTGGGCCTTTTTTACGGAAATAATGTTATCTATTTAATTGCCAGCACATGTGGTACTGTACTGGAAACGGGAACATGAGACAAGGAAAGCACTCTTCACAGCTCTCACCATAGTACAGGTGACAGATAGTCTAGAACGAAACTATACTTAGCTCAAATGTTCTACGGTTCTTAGGGCATATGTTCTTACAGTAAGTACCTGGTCTCTGAAAGCAAGACTGGCGAAGGAAGGCAGATTTTTGGCCCATTTGACCGCCATGAAGAGGAGTCTGGCAGCCGTCTCCGCTGCGCTCTCAACCCCTAGTGGTCTAAAAAGAACAAAAGAAATAAAGGTATTAGTAGGAGTAAACAATGTCCTTGAAACGTGGAACTACTTCTGCAGTGTTACGTGATTGTGCGAGAGATGAGGTGAGATGGTGGTTTTGGTTTGTCGTATGTTATGCTAAGTGGTTGCAAGCTCGCTTGCACATCGGCATGTAGGTGGAGAGAGTTCACAAATGCATATACGAGTACCTTAGTAGTGTAGGGTCGGAAACAGGAGGGACCGAAGAGGACATCACTACAAGGGTAGCCAAATGAAGAGCAACATTCACGCAGCTCTGTCCCGCGTAAACTGATCAAGAGAGTAAAGCTCAAGAGATTCCAGTCCAATGCTAAAACCGTGTTGCTTTTTTTTTATAGTGGCTCGACATAATGGCTTCCCTACGCCTGATGGAAAGCGAAAGAGAAGCCCAAGTCGCTGTGACAACGGGCAAGTAACTGGTCAGTTACCTACTTGTCAGTTGCCACCGCCATGCCGGCCCAACCCTAACCCCCCACGAGCTCCGGAAACCCTACTCACCGGCAGAAACACGACCCAGAGGTCATTTGACTGCGGTATTCTATAGGGTGGAGGTCCTTCCCCGGACGGGCGGCTCAATTCGAGCGAAGATTCGCTATACCCTACCTCTCTTAAACTGCTGTACGGATATGAGACGTGGAAGGTAATTGTCATCTCAAGGTGCGCCCATACGCCCTATTCTCGATAAAAATGTGTCTAAGTAAGTTTATCAGTTATCAAGCTTGAGACGTCGTGGCCCAGCGTGGCATCACTCAGGTCATTTATTGATCTATGTTTTGAGAATCGATATTAAACGTCCGTACCTGTATGGCACACAGCTTTGTGGGTAGCTGGCGACTGAAGGCGGTGAATACGACGTGGAGTCTTCTTCGTTGGTCACATCGATACTGTCATCTGAAAGTAAAACAAAGACCAGGTATTGGATAGTATATGATATAGGTAGGTACCCAAATATATTTTACCACATTAACTATTTCACATCAACATCGGAGTACAATAAAGGGATTTAATAAAGCAATAATGACGCCAAAAATATATCGTTTAAGATTGACGATCGTGGTTACTGGGGCCCTACTACAAAAAACGAAAACGATCGTTCGTTGAACGGATCACGTATTTTTGCCCCATAAATCCCTCTCATTTGTCGCTGCCGTGTTCTAATATACCTATCAATGAAATTGTTGTAAATCGACGTTGACGAATTTTAGTTCGTACCTATATCCGAACACGGGAGGGACAAATGAGAGGAATTTATGGGGCACAAATACGCGATCCGTTCAACGAACGATCGTTTTCGTTTTTTGTAGTAGGTAGGGCCCCTGGTTAATTTCGTAGCCCTTTTCTTGCATTAGACTTCTTAAAGCCCAATCCGGGGGGAGTCGGTGTAACGTGAGGGACCCACTACTTACTCACTGAGCCTCTCTGTATCACCAATCCGTTTAATAACACTGCTGTATTTTTTCAGTTCAGCTAATTTTGACACAGTATAGACACTTTATTAGAAACCTTAAGAGACCCCGCAAACCACAGGGGTTCGTTGAACGGATTGTTTACTTTTGCACCATAAATTCTGCCCATTTGTCCCTCCCGTGTTCGAATATACGAACTAAAATTCGTCAACGTCGATTTTCAATTTTCGATAATTGTTATATTAGAACACGGGAGGGACAAACCCTCACCCTGAAGGCTCCCTGAGATGCCGTTTCACGCCCCGCCTAAAGAACCCAGGATTATAAGAGGAAGGAAACACATGAGCTGGAAGGGCATTCCATGGCTTAATGGCACCGGGCAACATCCTACAAAGGATCCTTCTAATCTTGATGCTGTATCTTACCGTCGCTGTCGCTGTGATGGTTGGAGTCCACGTTGTCGTGCGAGGAGTCCGGCTGCGCGGTCTGCTGGGGGGGCGGCAGCGTCGCGTAGTGCGGGGACAGCAGCGGGTACCGCGCCGGGGACAGCGCCATCGCCAGGGAGACGGGGGGGCTGGAATAGAAATGTTTCAAATACAAATACAAATACAAAATTCTTTATTTACACATAAATAGGGTGGCTACATATACAATGTAGGTCTTACAGAAAGTGAGCATCTTATTCCTATTTAGCTACTATTGAAAGAGCATGTAAATATCAGTAGTTATAATACTGAGGTAAAACTACGCTAAATTTATAAACTAATGGCATGTAAATATATAGCGAGAGCGTGAATGGATCTGTTGGAAGGGGAAGACCTAGAAGGACATTCCATGACCAAATAGAAAGTGTCCTAAAAAAAGGTAAAATACTAGATAAGTACCCTAAACCGACGAGCATGTATGAAGAGATTGATGAATGTGGACGAAGCAAAAGCTGTGTGCCAGGATCGTCGCAAATGGAAGGACGTGGTCTCTGCCTACCCCTCTGGGAGAAAGGCGTGACGGTATGTATGTATGTTTCCAGGGTCAAATAATTACATTATATTTCATTATCATCATCATCAGCCTATTGCAGTCCACTGCTCTACATAGGCCTCTCCAGATGTTCGCCACTTAGAGCAAACATCTGGAGGATATACCCATAATCGCCACGTTGGGCAGGCGGGTTGGCGATCGCAGGGCGTAGCTTCTTGCTCCGGTGACGCTGCTGCCCGTCATCGGTCTGTGGTATTTAGCTACGCCTTCAATTGCGATGGTTATACCGCCATCAGTCGGCTGCCAGCGCCTCGTTTGTTATTCGGCAGGATGCACCACGGGCAGGTGAGGTTGACTTGGAGCGAAAAGTTGGTAGGCCGCTACCTTAGACCTATCACGGGCAGCAGCGTCACCGGAGCAAGAAGCTACGATCTGCGATCGCCAACCCGCCTGCCCAGCGTGGCGATTATGGGTATATCCTCCAGAAGTTTGCCCTAGGTGGCGAACAACTGTCCAGCAGTGGACAGTGGAGTAGGCTGATGATGATGATGAAATAAATAGAGAATAACACCAAGATATTCCGAAGTTAAACGGTGACATTTTAACTACATTATTTCAGAATTTATCATGACTGATGTCACCACACCATACCAAAGCCTCGTGACGTCACACCTCGCTCCACCTCGCCCAACCCGAGTGACGTCACGGCTATTCCGAGCCGTCCGCTCGAAATGTCACAGGTAGGAGTCATGGCTGATCAAAGGTGGTCGCGGCTGACCGCGCCCGGGCGCCGCCAAGCGGAGCCACTGCCGGCATTGTGTCTTGTCACCCGTGCTGAGATGTTCAATAGCCTGTTAAGTTATGTTTCTAACTTCGAACAGTTAATGATTTAACTTTTTCTGTGTCTTGAATGTGGCATGTGTTTGAGTATAGAAAAATATCGAATTTCAATCTACAGTGCTATTCAGAAAACCTCGGGAATTCAAATTCTTTATTATTTTGGTCTTAATAATGTACCTTATCATAATGGTGCTTACTTTCAGTCGCCATTTTCAGGCATAGCTTACTATAGCATACTATTCTTGAAGTAAGTACTTATATACGGATTTTGTCTTCGCTTATGTAAATTGTCACTCTGAAAGGAAATGATAATAATATCTTATCATCTAGACTTTAAACATAAGGACTGTACGAATAGTCAAGCACAATAAATAAATAGATAGGTTGGTAGAATATTTCATATAAAATCCGCCTTGTTCGGAAAGTGGATTCTACCAAGAAGAACCGGCAAGAAACTCGACAGTTACCTACTCTTTTTACCGCCAATTTTTCTCACAATAAGTGATCACAGTAGATTTTATTTGTACCCAGGTAAACACTCCTGCCCGTTTCTTAATATTCCCTTAGTCTTCTACGACGACACACACGGATTGAGGTGAAGTGAGGTTCGAAATTAATCCGAATAACTACTACCCGCCATAACACCATATGTCTAATTTAAAGCAATGTTATATTAATCTGTACTCCTTTACTGAACAAAAAAGTTATAAAGCTCTGTTAGATTTCTCCACTTCACAACGTTATTAAAGAACAAAGCAACACAAACGTAATTCAAATCTGCACAGCTCGCAATAAAAGCGCTAAGCTTTGGTCCATCGCATCTGTTTAAAAACGACTGTCTGCCGGACAGTTGCCAGTCTTTGACATCTCTGGCGGAAGGTCCTTTGTGGCAGATTGTTTGTCAGCACGCGGCGATGTGGACGGATCCGGAGGCTGTCTTTGTGAACTGCCTTAACACAGTGTTTGGGGTAGCAGTGAGAAATCTAGCCTTTGAAAGGCTAGGTGTCTCATTTGGCAATGACTTTGCGGACTCTTTTTTTGTGCATCTGTTGGCAATGACTTTGCGGACTTTTTTCTTTTTTTTTGTTGCACCGGGGGAAAATGCCGTTTACGCATACCTGCTACTCGGGGACGCAGGTTTGTGGGACTCGCTCCGCCTCTAGATGGAAGCGAGACGGAGAAAACCCACTAAAAAACCCCGGTCTCCAGTGCTGTCTCGCAGACCCGACCGGCCCTCCCACTTGGGGCAGCCTAGGGCTCAGGCTGAACGCCGTCGCCCTCCTCCAAGGACGGGAGCCGTGCTAGGCAAGGGAGATGTCCCCACACCAACTTTGCGGCCTAAACCAAGAGTTTTGCTCCAATATCAAGACTGACTGGTTGTCTGATGTAGCTAACACGATTAGATTATTTGGCGGGCAATGTCATGCTCTTATTTCTGGCGGTTGGTTATCTTTTCGCTCCATGACACCCTCGCCCGTCCGTGGTGCATCCTGACGTGTAGCAAACGAGGCCGGAGGAAGGAGGCTTAAGTCCAGCAGTGTTAATAGACTGTGGCAAGAACTTTAGCCGTACGAGTCAGCATAATTTTATTTAGAAAAGGAGCAGGAAATTTGTTTAATATGTAAAAAAAGCTTCAGCTTCAAAAAGGCAGGAATTTAAAAGAATATTTTATTAGGGCTAGCTCCCTTCTGCATGCTGACAACAATTAGGCATATTATAAAAATACTAAGGAAATAGCAAAAGAATAACATTCTAAACAGTTTATTATGCCTTAAGGAACTTTCTCGTGTCATCATCATCATCATCATCCGTATACACCATTCTTTGGTGTAGTTTGTGGTATTTAGCTGTGCCTTCAGTCGTCGTGGTTATACCGCTACCAGAGTCTCGTCTGTTATTCAGCAGGATGCACCACGGGCTTCGAGCGAAGAGATGATGTGTCGCTCCCTTACGTCCGATTCTTGTCTAATGCTAGGTTTACACGCGTGCCACGCAGCCCGGCAAGCAGCCTGGCAAGCAGCTCGGCGAGCAGCCCTGCCCTACACACTGCGCACGCACGTGCACATTCAAACAGACGAACAGCCCGTTCACATGCTTGTGCTTGTGTTTGTGCCCGTTGAATGTCGTATTGAACGCGAGCGTGTAAACGCGGCATAATGTTCCGTTACAACCTATATCGTGGGTGAAAGGCGACTCACCCGAACACTCCGACGGCGACGGCTGCCTCCCGCAGCGCCCTCTCCTGGTCCATGTCCCGGAGCGCCTCTGGTCTGATGGTAGCCGTGTTCCGCGGCTGCCTCTCGTTCTGAACGGCTGAGAAAACAATTACTGTTGGGAAATCAAACGGTTCTATGCTGATACATAGTATTTGTTAGTAGGATGCGTTTGCAATATATTAGGGGAAGACCCAGCTTCATACACTGGGGTCCATTCATACAGTGGCAATATTTAAGGTTTCAAGTCTATAAAAATATTTTCATGCCAGTGTACTTTACTTCAATAATAACAATTTAAATGGTAGCAAAATTATTAGTGACTTTTTTTGCATATTTCATTCAAAATATTGGTATGAATGTACCCCACTGTATGAAGCTAACCCTTCTTCCCCTATGTGCGTTAAGACCGCCTAACTTGTATGTCAATATATTATAGGCAAGTACAAGTACAAGTTAGGTTATTGTAGTCAATGTTTCGTGTGCAATAAATTATAATTATCTATCTATGTGGACTACCCAGTTAAACATCGAGTTTAAGCATCATTGGCGCATAGTAGGTAGTTTAATCAAAGTAGTACCATGTGAAAGTAAAGTTAGATTCATTATATTTCAAAATCATTAGGAAACAGACAAATCTGTTATTTTGAACTGATTTCAAGCAAGGCAGGCTTCAGATCCCTAGGGGAGCGATCTGTTTATTATAACTTTTAAAAAGGCTATTGATTAGAGGCAGAAATTTTAATTAAATAAAGTATGTTGTTTTATTATGTTTTATATTTATTTATGTATGTTTTATGAATGCTATATCATAATTCGTGGACAGTGTCACGCCAACATTAAGTTGGACATCCCCTGACCAACCTTTATACAAGGCTGAGGCTTTGTACCGGTGAACATGATTGATAGAGACATTATCTCGAGAGAATCTGAGAGTGCAGGACAGATTTAGGTAGGGCTGCCCATGTACACATTGAGGATAAATGTACATAACATGATTATTTTCTACTCGCAAATAGAAATGAGAAATGTAAGGGGGCGACCTATCATCTTTTCGCTCCAAGCCAACCTCACCTGCCCGTGGTGCATCCTGCCGAACAACAAACGAGGCGATAGCAGCCGACGGTTGGCACAATAGAGATGTTTCCAGGGTCAAAATAATTACATTAGGAATACTTCCTTTTAATTTCCCTCCCCATCTTACAAAATCCTATTCCCAATCTTTCACTGTACATTCTATACGACTTTGGAACTCCTTACCCCTTTCTATCAGACAATCCCAAACACTTCCAGCGTTCAAGTCTCGTGTTAAAAGTTATTTCCTGTCCCTGTAACATCTCTGTCCTTTACTCTTCTATCTAGTATCTTCTTTTTCCTTTCCGATTTCCTTCAAGCTGTTTAGTTTTACCGAGTCCATAGTATTATATGTAATATTTAGTTATTATGTTTATATTAAATATGTATTAATATATTCTATTTACTTCCATCATTTATTTATTTAAAATATTATTTATCTTAATTGTAATCAGTTCTGCACTACTTTACCCCTCTCTTCAGCATATATCCTCTACCTGAAGGTTGTCTGGAAGAGATCGCTTTCGGCGATAAGACCGCCTACATTGTACTACTATATCTGTATAACATCTTTTTCCTGTACATTTTATTTTGGTGCAATAAAGAGTATCTATCTATCTATCTATCTACTTATTTATTCCATATTTTAGAATACATAAATATATTGATATTGGAGACGTATTTTTACATAATTATTGTTAATTATAGAAATGGCTAACAACATTGCTATATATTACCAGAACTGTCGTGGCCTTAGGACAAAACTTCATACACTTCTCATGAATATACTTACACAGTCATACGACATCATAATACTAACCGAGACATGGTTACACGCAGGGATAGCTGATAGCGAATATATAGACAATAGGTATACAGTGTTCCGTGCGGACCGGGACCGCGTAGCGAGCGGCCGGGGCGACGGCGGTGGCGTGCTTATCGCGGTCCTGCGCACACTGTGCCCGGCCGGCTGCGCGCCCGCCGCCGCCGCCGCCCCCGGCCCTCCGCCCGCGCTCCCGCCGCTCATTGATCACGTTCCACGGTGTTTCCTGAGACCATAAAATCGGACATCCGTCTTTTTTTTAATATTTCGAAAGAATTAAGCCTATAAAATGTAAGAGTAGAACTCCCGTGTTTCAATTTCATTTAGTTGCCGAGTAATAAATTTTTGAAAAGTGATATTTTTTTATACCTACAAATCGAAAAAAAATTCTTATGAGAAAATGGAAAGTGCTAGAAATTTATTTCTTTTCTAGGTCTTAAGAGCACTTTCAACTGTACATTTTCATCTTATTTTGGAATTTCCAAAGTGTGTATTCATGACAAAATCAAATAATTTCGTTTTTTTTTCTTTATTTTTTTTCTCCAAAATTACAAGGTTCGCGCATTTTCTTTTTAATTAAGAATATAGCTCAAAACGTAAACTACACGCACAAAAAAAAACCAGATGCGTATCTCATGGAATCTCGTAGTAAACTGCATTTGAAAAAAATACCGGTAATTGATAACATAGGGTTGTCACCAAACTACTTCAGCAATAGTACCGGTAATATATTATGTTACTTCAAAATAAGTACTAGGTATTTTTAACCTATTATTCCGACTTCTTTCTTTTTACCCGACTGATAAAGGGCAGGTCGTGGGTTCGATCCCCACCCGAGACAAACATTGATGTGATGTACTTTGTCTTTGTCCCGTGTCTGGGTATTTTTATTTATATCAAAGTATCTATTTCTGGTGGCTTCGTTGTTCCGATATCCACACAAGTGCTTAAGCTACTTCTTCTATTAACCAAGCATTGAAATTATTGGATCAGATGACTCCAGGGCTCTGTGCAAGAGATCTAACATTGTAAGTTTTCGCCCCATTTTCCTGGTATGGTGTTCCCGGTCACTTCTCCAAAACTTATTTCTTGATTCTGCACCTTGCTCAGAAAACATACTTAATGGTAATGTCGAAGTTTCAATAATGTTTTTTCCATGCACTAATATTTTATGTACAGTCACGGTCATGGGATGCCATGAATATTTATCAACATATTTTTGAGCCAATGTCCTGCAAAAAGCTCCAAACTTCACCGCATCTATGGGTAAACCACACGACCATACTACCAGAATTGTATGGGGTCCACCAATGAGCCATTTCTCAACGTTTAAAATTTCTGAAAAGCATTGCCTGTTTTTGTCCGACAACAAAGTCCTGGCAGCATTCTCATCGTTAGTGGTGCCACTATTTGGTCTGACGACATCGACTAATACTCCAGTTTTCTTTCTTATTTCATTCTGGATATTCTTTTTTCGAGCTTCTACTAGTCGATCCTCTGGAGATCCTTTCGTAATTCGCCATTTTTTTTACTTCTGATTTATATGCCAACTTCAAAAAAAACTCCAAAACGCGATTCCATGCATGAAGAGGAGATATTCCATGCATCAGAGCATCTTTCCTGGGAGTTCTTTTGTAAGCTTCATCTAAATTAAAAAAGGTACCCTTGCCTGAAACTGCTATTGGCCTGCTAAAGTGTATCACATCTGAAGACACCACGTCAGAATCAGATCATGAAGAAACAGAAGACGATGTTGATCACTTGACATTAGAGACAGAAGATTACTGAAATACCTATCTTCTTTTATATCGTCGCTTTCAATCAGGAGGTTACTGTAAATACATAGTTAATTGTGTAAAATACTAATGAATTTTAAGTAAGTAATTGTATAAATATTAATATCGGATTTCTGGTTGCCTAATTAACCTAAGATACTTTGAATGAGTCTTGTTCCCCTTTGATCACGTAGGTCTTATGGCCATTGCTTCGCTTCATATAATGTCAGACTAGCCAATTCCTAGGATCATTCTCTGTACACCCTGAAAGGCCAAAGGTGCTTGCTAAGAAGCTAAGATAAGATTGTAATATATTGTAAATAAATACCTATAACATAATATTTTCAAATACCGGAAAATATTCGACAACCCTGACTAAAATCTAAAAATATCTATATCTCCCGAATTCCATGAGATACGCATTCGATTTTTTGTGTGTGTGTAGTTTATGTTCTGATCTATATTTTCAATTAAAAAGAAAACGCTCTAACTTTGTAATTTTGAAGAAAAAAAATTATGAAAAAAAAACGATTTTATTTTATATTTCCACAAATACACGTTTGAGAACTTGGAAACTTAATTTAAAATTTACAATATGAACCCTGCTAAATTCTTACAAGAGAAATGAATATCTAGCGCACACCGTTTTTTAATGAAAAATATTTTAAGATTTACCGGTATCAAAAAGTACCCATTTTCAAAAAAATATTACTCGGTAACTAAGTGGAATTGAAACACGGGAGTTCTACTCTTACATTTTATAGGCTTAATTCTTTCGAAATATTAAAAAAAAGACGGATGTCCGATTTTATGGTCTCAGGAAACACCGTGCGTTCTTATTAAATGCAAATATGGGAAGCGATACTTTTATATAGGCGCTGTTTATATCCCACCTAAACAGAGCTCTGAGGTATACTTTAGTTATTTAGACATGTTACAGAACAGGCTTCTTATGGATGACAATGATTTAACTAACTTTTTTATAGCAGGTGACTTTAACTTACCTAACCTAACTTGGATAAACAATGAGTCCTATAAACAATACCCTTGCATTGAAGATCTTAACCAAACGCATATCTATTTAAATAATTTCATGGCAGTATTAAATTGCTTCCAGTTGAATAACTTGAGAAATGAAAATAACCGTATTCTGGACCTTTTTTTTACTAATAGGACTGGTTGTGAAGTAACGGCTACGTCAAGTGTATTACTCCCGGTGGACAACCATCACCCACCTTTTTGTGTTTCATTAGTATTTGAGGAGAATCAGCAGTATACTAAACTTAAACCGTATCTTAGCTTTTGCTATAAAAGTGCTGACTATAATAAAATTGCAGAAGAAATTCAAAACACGAACTGGGAGGAATTATTTATGAATGTAAATGGTGATATGGCAGTCTCTAAGTTTTATGAAAAAATCTACAGTATTATAGAATATAATGTACCTAAAAGACATATAAGAACCTCGTCGTACCCTGCTTGGTTTACTTCTGAATTGATACACATATTTAATAAAAAGAATAAAGCGTGGATTAAAATGAAAAAATATAATAGTCAATCAAACTACAATGTATACTCATTATATCGAAAAAAGTTCAAAATTATATCCGAAAAATGTTACAAAGCATATATTAATAAGGTCGAAAATAGCATAAAACATAACATAAAATACTTTTGGAAGTACGTGTCACAACGCCGCAACACAGCCGCAATACCAAGCGGTCTACAATATGAAGGTTCCATTTCCAAAAATTCAAAGGAGGCGTGTGATATGTTTGGTAGTTTCTTTCAGTCCGTTTTTCTGCCATCGACAGTATCTGAC
Source organism: Conogethes punctiferalis (assembly GCA_031163375.1). Classification (NCBI taxonomy): domain Eukaryota; kingdom Metazoa; phylum Arthropoda; class Insecta; order Lepidoptera; family Crambidae; genus Conogethes; species Conogethes punctiferalis. The sequence goes on from CM062102.1 coordinate 3,065,864, forward strand.
AGATTCAGCTTGTGTGACTTCGAGTTGGATGTTGAGAGTGGAGCTGATATTTTAATACATGACGTTAAGGTAACCAGATCACAGGTGCGGAAAATTCTTCAAAGTCTAGATACCTCCAAAGGTGCGGGTACTGATAACCTACCAGGTATATTTTTTAAAGAAACGGCAACCGTCATTGACCTTCCCCTGACCCAACTTTACAACAAATGTCTATGTGAGGGGTTATTCCCAGATATATGGAAAAGTGCCAGGGTAGTTCCAATTCATAAAGATGGCTCTAGGACTGAGGTTGTTAACTACCGGCCGATATCAATACTACCTATTCTCTCAAAGGTTTTTGAGCGACTTGTTCACGATGCAGTTTATCCTCATCTACATAATATTATTTTAGAAGAACAACACGGTTTTGTGAAACGGCGTTCCACAACCACTAACCTTATCTCTTATACATCAGACCTGTTTTCAGCACTTGATGCTAATATTCAAACGGACAGTATTTATACCGATTTCAGAAAGGCATTCGATGCGGTTGATCATAAGATTCTGTTGCAAAAAATTGCGTTTAACGGTATACGAGGGAACCTCTGGAGGTGGTTTAAGTCGTACGTAACCAATAGGACACAGAGAGTAGTAATCAAAGGTTCTGAATCAGAAGTTACTTATGTTACCTCCGGTGTTCCCCAAGGTTCCATTTTGGGCCCTTTATTGTTCGTGATCTTCATAAATGACGTTAAAAAATGCTTCAAGTATAGTCGTATTCTGTTATACGCGGATGATCTAAAGATATACCGACGTATTAATAGCGTGGATGACCACCAGCTACTGCAGGAAGATCTTGATAGATTCAGCCAATACTGCTCTAGTAATCGTATGCAACTTAGTCTAAATAAATGTAAAACAATAACATTTACAAAAAAAAAGTCAATTAGTGAATTTAACTACTCTCTATGCGGAAAAGATCTTATTAGGGTTAATACGATAAAGGACTTGGGAATTACTCTCGACACGAAACTGCACCTTGATATCCACATTCAAACAATAATAAATAAAGCCTTTAAAATGTATGGTTTCGTAATGCGCTTATCCCATGAATTTAAAAACCCCCAATCTCTTATATACCTCTTTAAATCCTTAATCAGGCCTCAACTTGAATATGGTGTATCAATTTGGAACCCCTTATATGAGAAATATAATCATAGCATTGAAATGGTTCAAAAGAGATTCTTAAGGCGGGTTCATAATAAATACTTTCGCAAACGCTTAACGTACTCACTTCTCTTAAAAAAATTTAAAATCTTGGACCTTAAGTCCAGACGAACTCAACTTGAAGCTAAATTACTTTATGACCTCTGTAATAATAAATATGATTGCTCATCTATAATTAATCGCATTAGTTATTCTGTTCCTACTCGTGCACATATGCGATCCCTTCGGGCCAATCAACTTTTTGCTGTCACACACTCTCGGACGAACGCGGGCATACGATCTCCTTTGCATCGAATGGTCGAAACATACAATAAAATGTTTAGTTCTATAGATATCTTTTCTTGTAATCCCAGATTGTACAATAAAGAAATAGTCAACTTATTATCGGAAAAATAACATACACTCGTATAAATTACACACACACACACACACACACAAACACACACATGCACACACACACGCATACACACACGCACACACACACATGCACACACACACGCATACACACACGCGCACACACAGGCGCACATACACACGCACACACACACACACACACACGCGCGCACACACGCACACACACACACACACACACACACACTCACGCACACAAATTTACTAATACTTTTACAACTTTATATTTAATACCATACCATACCATTGGGTCCCTCAATTTTTTATTATCTTTATGTGTAAAATGAAACCAACGCTGTTGAGTTTACAATGACATACTCTTTGTTTACCTATAAAATTGTATTTAATGTAAGCCTATTGTAAACTTGTTTGTGGTTCTATCAATAAATTAAAAAAAAAAAAAAAAAAAAAATAACAAAAATACAAGTCATCAAAATGTAGGACTTGGGGTCTTTGACGTGACTCAGTGGCGAAAAAAAACTCCCACTCTTTGACGTTACGCGTAATTTTAACGGGCTATATCTTTGTCATTTTTGGTCTAATTTACGAATGAAAAATATGTGTCTTTTATTTTTGATCATTCTAAAAGACGGACGCCTATTGAAGGTTTAGGGTTGGGTCGGCATGGCGGTGGCCACTGACAGGTAACTGACCAGTTCCTTGCCCGTTGTCACAGGGATATGGACTTCTCTTTCGCTTTTCATCAGGCGTAGGGTAGCCATTATGTCGAGCTACTATAAAAAAATGGTTAGACTAGTAATTGGCAGCCCTGTGGGTACGGTAAGCGCAACTACGGCGCGTCACGTACGTCGCCCACAAAATAAAGCAATAGTGTTTCAGGCGACCGGCGACCCGCGGGGGGAGCTGCTCAAAGGTGAAACGGGGACTTGGCTTTAAACTGACGAGTAAACATCTAAATATATAAACCTCAAAGGTTGACTGACTGGAAGGACTGACTGACTGACTGACTAACTGACTGACATAGTGATCAATCAACGCACAGCCCAAAGGATTTTTATCAATTCTAGGATAGCAAGCAAGGGGATAAAATAGGGGATGTATATTTTTGGAGTCGGTTAAAATGGGGGATAAAACTCTATATTCGACGCGGACGACGTCGCGGGCACAGCTAGTTAGTTATATGGTTTAAGTTCCAAAGTCTCGCACAGCACGTTTCGCCTCTACTTTCTTAGTACGAACGGTCAAACTATGGAACTCTTTGCCAAGCTCCTTGTTCCCCGAGACGTACGATCACGAGACATGTAGCGACATCAATCTTGACATCGTTGTAACATAGAATTGGGATGATGACTAAAAAATAATTTAATGTCCATCAGATAGATTAATGAAAAATATTGGATACGTATTTTTTATTTTGCCTCTTGTTCAAAAACTTACGAAGATTTTAAATGTCACATGACGTCACGTTAGAGTACAAAATATACTCTAACGTGACGTAGTTAGGCCCCACTCCGTAACTTTAATGCGCTATATCTAAGTATTTTCTTGTTATTTCGACAAAACAAAAAATACAGGTCTTATATTTTTTTATTATCTAAGAGACGGACTAATTATTTTCTTCATTTTCATACCTTGTCATCATCCGTATTCTACAAACGCAATGTTTTAAAATCAAGATGGTACGTCAGACGGCGGTACCCGAGCACGATCACCTAGCTCGAAGGACCTTGCTATCACTTCCTCCTTATTTTTTGAGTCGGTTAAAAATTATTTTTACGTAAGTATAAAACATATTGGTCCATAACATTCTAAACACAATTTATTGTTATTCAATCTTTAGTGGAATTTGTCAATTCACTGAACTCTTAACTCGATTTTCGCATTCGGATAAAACGCCACATACCGCTTCGTACTCCAGAGCAGCCGCCCCTCCCACGGGGGGCTTCATTTGATTTTATTACCCCGCCCGGAGTCGAACGGGCACCTTTTACTGCTTAACTTCGAGATACATATGTAGGGGGAAGTTGGCTTGAGTCGCTTCGGGACAAATGCGAAGTCTTTGTTAAAACGGTAAGGGTTTTAACAGAGGCTCTTTTACCGATAAGTTATAAGTAGTGCTGTGATTATAGAGGTTGTATCGTCATGATCAGCCCACAAACGTCCACTGCTGGATATAAGCCCAATGAGAATTGTCATTTGGGGGTATTTGCCAAAGTCACTACGCTTGGCAGGAAGGCCGGTCACTGCTGTAGGTAGGTCTTATTAGGGACTAGCTGTGCCAGCGGATATCGGGTTTCAAAAATAATAGACATCCATAAAATATTTTAAGTTAGACCTCTAGCAATACATTGGTGATGAAAACCGCATTCAATTCCATGCAGTAGTTTTTTGCGTGATGTGTGTTGAAACATACAGATAAAAATTTCTCCCGTTTTCCCAACACTTCCCTGATAGTTATTTTGAAAATATATTTAACGTACAGGATCGACCTCTCTACAGATTTAAGTATTATAAGTAAGGGAGTGGCCTATATCATTTCGCTCCAAGCCAACCTCACCTGCCCGTGGTGCATCCTATAGGGGCAGCACAGACGACTGACTATCCGTGACGCACTTTTTTGCAATTATAAGTATGCAGTACGCACACGACGCGCAAAAACCTGTCGCGGATATTTCACAGACTCAACGCACACGACGCACATCTTCGATCATTCTGTCGGCAGACCTAGACGCTCTTTTTAAATGTCTCAGACGCAGACTCTATCGCACAAAAAGTCTGTCGTCTGCGCTGCCCCATATCATCATACTTGTACTGTGCGGGAATCGAACTCAGGACCCTTTTCTACAGAAGGCAGAGGTCATTACCAAATGAGCCATCAAGGCAGCCAAGTAGTTATATAAATAAAGAAAACTTCTATGAAGTTATTTTATTGCATTTATCCCGATAATTTCAAAAACAATTCCGTCATTTAGCTAAAGTTTCTCGGAGGGGACAACTTACAAAACAACGATTTATCTATGACTCATTCAATAACATAAGAGGGTGATACCCAATGGGGGGAAGGGGGGTTACGGGAACATAAAACCTCTTTATAGCCATGTTTTCGCCTTCGATTCTTATTTCCATTTATTTTATTGCTACTGAATTATAGATACGTTTGCATTATGCATGGTGTCTGAGGAAAATGATGACAGTTTAGTGCGAAAGGGGAGGTAATGTAAGGTTTTTGTGCGATTGACTATGGTAGAGCCACTCAGTGTATTGTATTTTGATTAGCGTTGGTTTGAATACCTATGGTGCGTTATGTTTGGTAAGTAAATTGAGGGGGTAGGCAAGTTATGATGGAAAATTTATTGTATTTTTTTGACTTATAGAGATATTTTCTTTAAACCCAAGACATTTTTTAACGCAAGACATGCCACGCTCCTTGGGCCACACAGAGCCATCTAGCCCCAAACTAAGCCGAAGCTTGTACCTACTATGGGTACTAGACAACTGATAAACTTACTAAGATACTTTAAACTTTAATTTTCTTTATTACATAATCTACACTAATATTATAAAGAGGAAAGATAGTTCTTTTGTTTGCATTAGATAGACTCATAAACTACTTGGCCGATTTGAAAAATTCTTTCACTGTTGGGAATCTACTTACACTATCTCTGGTGGACATGGGATAAGTATATTCAATTTTCACAAGTTTGGGATCCATACTAAAACTGCGAAATGAAACCCATTAAAATATTTGTCTCAAATTAGCTGTGCCCGCGACTTCGTCATCCTCTATGTAATTCCCTTGGTTGTAGAATTGATCAAAATCCTTTCTTAGCGGATGTGAATTGATATAATCTTGTCTAGATTTAATTACTACTAAAACAACATCAGTAATTAAAATCTGGGCGTTCTCGGTATCAAGCTCAGACATTCGACAAGCTGTACAACAACACGAATGTTTGCTCCGGGCAGGAATGGAACCCACGACCACTGGTTTAGGAGGCAAATGATTTATAAACCAGCGCCAGTAATTAATAGTATAGGGGATGTAAGGGAGCGGCCTATCATCTTTTCCCTCCAAACCAACCTCACCTGCCCGTGGTGCATCCTGCCGAATAACAAACGAGGCGCTGGCAACCGACTGGTGGCGGTATAACCATCACAAATGAAGGCGTAGCTAAGTGCCACAGGCCGATGACGGGCAGCAGCGTCATCGGAGCGAGAAACTACGCCCTGCGATCGCCAACCCGCCTGCCCAGCGTGGCGATTATGGGTATATCCTCCAGATGTTTGCACTAAGTAGCGAACAACTGGAGAGGCCTATGTCCAGCAGTGGACTACAATAGGCTGATGATGATGATTTGAATGAATGAATTTTTATTGAAATTGTAATCACTGAAGAGTTCTTTAAAAGTTCTCGTTCAATAAAATGCTACATACATTTTAACCCCGAGTGAAAGTTAAATCTCGTAGGCGAACACAGACAACTGATACACACAAAAGTAGTTTCTCCCCAACTATAAATCAGGTCGCCCCTCCCACATCCGCCGCCGCCATCTTTGAGGTCTCATTTCCGGTGTCGCGGGGGAAAGAGACGGAGATATATTGTTTCGGGAATGCGGGACAGAGATAGATGGATGTTTGTTCGGATGATTTTTGAAGTTTCGTTTAAAAAGGCATGTGTGTGGTTTCTGTTTTTTTTATTTGGTAATACTATGATAGCTAATTAAGAGGTTGATTGACCCCTTTCCAAGCAGAATGTTTATATATGGTACGTAGAGATTCAAAACCCTATGTTTCCTTTTGTTTGTTCTTGCCTAAATAAGCTGGGACGATTCAAATATTCCGGGTTTGATTTCCGGTCTGCCTTTTTTAAATTGGCCTTGGCAATCAAATAAAAACCAAAATAAAATTGAGAAAAAGGTAACATCTTACCATAAGAGGTCATCACCTAGTATTTATCGACACATAGGTACTTACTAGAGTACCTGACCCTTAGTTTGAGATTTGTTAAGATTTATTTCCTCTACCTGAAATTGTCTAGAAGCGATCGCTAATAGCGCTAAGACCTTCTCTTCGTTCAGAAGGCAAGGGTCACTGACAAATAAACCAGCGAGGGTCAATGAAAGGGAATGGGAAAAGGCATGTTAAGGGAGCGGCCTATTATCTTTTCGCTCTAAGGCTTAGAGTCTAAGCCAACCTCACCTGCCCGTGTTGCATCATCATGATCATAGCCCGTGTCAGTCCACTGCTAGACATAGCCCTCTCCTAATGTTCGCCACTTAGGTCGATTTTGGGCTTCTCGCATCCAGCACTTGCCAGCCGTCCTGCGCAAATCGTCACTCCACCTGGCCTGAGGGGGTCCTAGTCCGAGTTGCATCCTGCCGAATAACAAATGTGGCGCTGGCAACCGACTGGTGGCGGTATAACCATCACAACTGAAGGCGTAAAGACCGATGACGGACAGCAGCGTTACCGAACCGAGAAGCTACGTCCTGCGATCGCCAACCCGCTTGCCCAGCGTGGTGAAAGCTGTTGACCACAATCACACCTGATGTTAAGTGATGATATGGTAGACCATATGGTAGACCAAGTAAGCTTACTCAGATAAACACATAACTTAAATATCATAAGGTACTAATAAATTCAGGTACTGTAGATTGTCAAAATAAACCACCACAAATTCCCAAATCAAATAACATATTTAGCACACGTATCCCAATCGAAAACAATCTCATCTGATTCCCAATTCCGAACAGACAGACATAATGAAATAAACAACATAACGAACCCTTTGCCCTCCGCATCTGTACCCCGTAATTGAAAAATAAAATCAAACTCTACTCAGATCAGGTGTCTGATTTGGACAACCCTAATCCCGTTTCGAAGCTACGCTCGCAGAAATAGCTTCATCTCTCTCGCTCACATGGAAAACCCTCTTGCGATTTCTGTCACCTAATGGCTATTGATCCTGCAATCCGATTTGAACTATAAACGCAGTATAATAAAGTACACATTCTATCGTATCGCTCGGTACAGTTCGACAGTTGAAAACGCAACCCTAAGCCTTTCGCATTTGAATTCACACTTGTCAGACTTAAAAGTTAGAGGTCTTGGATTTATAAGGGAATAATCCTGTGTGGATCATTTAGAATTGGGCTTTGCGACTGAGAGATAGGGTTTAATTTTGATTGTGAGCAGTAAGGATTTGTGACCTTACGAGTACGGACGGCCATTAATATAGGGCTGGATTTGGGGGTTTTGTGCTTGGATTAAAATCGCATTAATCAGTGTCTACTGCCGTAGCTTTAACTCCGGTATAAACAGTTAAGTGTTAGGGTACGACGCCGGATTTATTGTACAATCGCGTACGCTTTGTCCAAATGCAGTTATCAATCTAGGTACACTAGACAGCCTACTTTGTAATACAATGTCACCTGCCCGTGCTGCATTCTGCTGCTTGCTAACAAACGAGGCTCTTGACATCGACTCGTGGCAGCATAACCATTACTATTGAAGGCTTAGCTAAATACCACAGGCCGTTGACCGGCAGCAGCGTTACCAGAGCGAGAAGCTGCGCCACTCAACCCGTCTGCCCAACGTGGCGATTATGGGTAAAGCCTCCAGGTTTTTGCTCAAAGTGGCGAACAACTGGAGAGGCCTATGTCCAGCAGGGGACTACTATAGGCTGATGATGATGATGTCTGTAATAGGTATCTTTTTACTGTAAATGTTTTATTTTTCGGTGCAGGATATCTATCTATCTATACTGGTGTAACAAGAACGAGTGCTTTGTTAGTTATTAACTCTTAAAATATTGGGCTAATTTTCACAAATACTTAGCAGTTTGAAAACTTCACACCTCAGAAAATATACCTATATGAGATGTGTCATGTAACCTGTATGCGACTCTAATAAACGTTTTTCTATTCTATTCTATATTCCGTATTTAATTTCACCATCATCATCAGCCTTTCGCAGTCCACTGCAGGACATGGGCCTCTCCCATTGACGCTTTTGTAATTTGGGGAATTTGTCTCACTCGCTTGGCAGGCGGGTTAGTGACCGCAGTAATTCCCCCAAATGATAAATGTCATTATAGAAAGCCTATGTCTAGCAGTGGAAGTCTTCAGGCAGTCGATAAAAACCGGGAATGTAAGCCGACACCTATAGATCTTCTACACTTTAGACAAGTACGACCTACACACCACCTAAGTCGTCTATATTAGAGTCTTTTAAATAATTTTATTTTAAAAATCAAAATGGCATCCTGGGAAATTTGTCGTAACCGTTTGTTCGCGAGTGTACTTCTCTAAGTCCGAGCTTAAGCTGCATGAAGAAGGTACAGTCGGGGATTAAAACACAAAATCACCCCATTAGCATTTAATTTTACAAATGAATCTTTAATTCCCTGCTTTCTACTCTCTTTAGTCAAGATTGAGCAATGTCTTAAGACCCTTCAGGTCTTTTAATTTTAGTTATATCAACTAGGCTAGCCTATTTAAAATTGTCTATTTTTTATTTGTGTTCCAGATACTAGTTTTCTGGAAAAGGGTTTTGGTAATAACATCTAAGAGCTTCTTAGAATATTATTTAAACAACCATCAGAAGTGATGTCTTCCACTTATTGTTAATCGACTTAAACAGCGCATTAATTTAATAATTGATGTAATAAAGTCGTTTATTTTAATTTCACAAAGTGTAGAAGAAGTATAACACTAGTCCATTTATCACTATAGCGAGTAAAAATAGGTCAGACTGTAATTAACAAACAAATTTTAATATTCCCACGAAACCAAAAAGCGTTAACTGTTTTACAGCACACGTATACATCATCCAATTTAAATAAATAATTTCAGGAAACAATTGGAACTCCAACCAACAAAACCCAAATTGCGATTGGAAACTCCCAAAATGTGTCCCTAGACAATTTCATCAGCGAACAATCCGTTTGTAAGTTTGTTTACATTACACAACACGACACTTAGTCCGCACGAATTAAACATCCGAAACAAACTTGAAAATTACGAGACCGCTGATTAATTTAGTTACTCGTAACGCACTAAGGCTTTTGACAATGTGAACCGGCATCCCGGCATCCTGGAATAATTAGATTGTAGCCGTCGTCGTCTCAAAGTGTAACCAAATTAAGCTTTCCTTTTCACAGGAAAGAGCCGACAGCAAAATAATACAAAGCTTAAAGTAATAAAGGAGTCCCTGTCAGGCGTGCCTCAGGGCTCGCTTCTGCGCCCTCATTACTTCCTTTAGAACGTCTTTTTGACACTTTCTTTTCGTGTTAAATTGGATCAACGTTTCATTGTTGGGTGTACTTATACGTTATGGTAATCGTAAGAATGGAAATTCAAGTCCCGAGTTTGATTGCTCGGATTTTTGTTTGGGGAATTGGATGTTCGATTCGATCTGTTACTTTGTTTTGGAGTTAATTTTGTAACCTTCCTTTGTGTGTACATTTACACAGTTTGATTTATGAAATAGTTGATTCGAAATACTAAGTGGGTTGTTGTTGTATTATATTTAGTTAATTATAATTTATTAGAACAATATATTACGCCTTCAATCATAGTTGAAAGTAACAAACCCCCAATCAATCAAGGTTGATATTTAGACTAGTACCCAATTTTAAATAATTTAGGCGTAAAGCTTAAAAAAGACGTCATCAAGTACCTATAATATAAGTACAATATAGGTACTCGTACATATAAATAACAATTATTCTACCGCTGTATTCGTAAAGTGAATTCTATCGAGAAGAACCGGCATGAAATTCTACAGTTACACTTTTAAAACCTGTAATTATAATGCAAGTTTTTCTACTTCGTTGTTTATGTTCTAATACTAGTCTGTGAAATTTCCATCTAAGACTTATAATCAATATTCAATCAGTAAAAATTTAAAACGATTTTTAAGCAACAAATTTTGCATAACAAATTTTTTAACGAGCGTTCTCACCGCAAACCCTTGCAATCCGTAATGCCCTTAAGCCGAATCTAATAAGTTGAATTTGGCCACACCCCGGCCCGTAATGAGCGGATTCCCACAAATACAGATAATTAAGCAAAAACTACAAAGCGGTGCCGTGGGCGTTCATACTTTACATTCAAATGAGCACCCCTCGTTACAGAGATGTTTAACCGCGGATTTAATGCACAAATCTGCTCAGAGATTTTTCGATTCGGTAATTGCGTTGGATGTTCAGTGAACATTGTCTTTGCACGTTTTTGTATAGGTGATGGTGTGTAGAGTATTTTTATTTACATTTAACGTCAAAAAGAAAACAATTTTTAGGTTCAAGTGTACAATGTCTTGGTCGGTCATAGTCTCTTCGCATTGGATATTTAATTGAAAATGCGTTGAGTTTGTGAGTGTCTGTCAAATCAAAAGGGAGGAGGGAGTTATATGTGTCATCATCACCATCATCAGCCTGCAAACGTCCACTGCTGGACATAGGCCTCCCCTAATTGTAATTGTCATTTAGAGGGGATTTGTCTTGGCCTCGGGTTAGTGACCGCAGTAGGTTTTATTTGCACCTAGGTAAACGCTACTGTCCGTTACCAGCAGATTTATAGACCTCTGTTTTATACAAAACGAACTCTCTTGCTAGTTTCTCCTCAGGAAAAAACTAGATATTTCCGACCGATGAGTCAGTGATTGTTTGACTTAAACTTTATGTTTTTACCCAAATAAAGATAAGAAAAAACGAATGATTTTTGAAACCCTATCACAAGCAATTGGATTTATTTGTTATTTAGACCTTTGTTATAATAATTTAGAACAAAATAATGGTGACATACGTAACAATGAGAGCTGCCTGAGGGCAAAGGGCTTAATAATAGACACGGAACTCAACGGGGGACAATGCAGTGTCCTGAAGGAGGGGCAGGAATGGTGGTTTGTCAAATACAATGTTATAGCAATATTGACTACTTAGTGGACAATCGTTAAGGGATGATTTGTAATTAGAACATTATTAAATTCTTTCATGTATTAATGGGTGAATACATGCTTGGTTTCTTTTGTATTTTCATTTATCTTAACGCATTTATTTATTGCTATTATCGAAACACTTTACATAGGTGTTGATTTATTAAACATAGCTTCATCATCTCACCTGTGTCCATTTTTTCTATTCAATGGTTGGTACAAAACGCCTGATGAAATAAATATCAGATAATATTACATACATTGCTCCAATCCCAAAGTAAGGAGCTTGATCATTTGTGTTTTGACAGTCAGAACAACAAATGTACCACAAATTCTTCAATAGATATACAAACACCCAGACACAAAACAAAAACAAATGTTCATCGCTCGAATGTTTGCCGCAGGTGGGGATAAAACCACGACCCTTGGTTGAGCAGACAGGAATTTACTAGCTAATGAGCCAACGGTCAGTCACATATTATGTCTCTTCAGAAAATTACACTTCGTCTACCTGAATTTTGTCTGAAAGAGATCGCTCACTAGCGATAAGACCGCCTAGATTATACCACAACATTATTTATTGTATGTATTTATTTACAAAAAAAAAAGTATCTAATTAAGTATTCAGTTGTCTAGTAGCCATAGTACAAGCTTCGGCTTAGTTTGGGGCTAGATCGCCATCTAGCACATCGCCATGTGTGGCCCAGCGTGGTATGTCTTGGGTTATTTATTTATTCTGTGTTTTGTGCGATAAAGAATATCAATCTAAAAATATATCCGTCTATATTTGTTCCATTGGTAATCATCATCATCATAATCACCAGCCTTTCTCATTGGTCCCACTGCGTTGCATAGGCCTCTCCTGATTGCCAGTCCATTACTATTAATTTCGATAAAATCTAAAACCTTTAACTAAGGCAAGATTGACGCACGCCCTTCACAAAGCTTCTTAAAACAATTTGCATCATAACACTGGCACATTCAGTCAGAGGCACTAAACTAACAATCGTATGCACGACTTAACTTGTAAAAAATTCAATCACAATTTTAGGGCAGTGTAAGCCATAATTTGTATACGGTCTCGTGGAGGCACGTGGCGGCACGTGTGTCTAAAAGGGTTTTTAACCCTTACCGTGAGGTTTAAACAGGAACGAGTAGTTATTGTGTGAAAGATGAGCATGTTTCTGTCAAAAATGTGGGTTAAATTGGAATCGCGTCAGAGGGTTTGGTTATTTGGAAATCTTTTGAAGAAGCTTCATCAAATCATATTAAGTAGGTAAGTATAAGGCCTATTTATAAGTTTATTTTTAATTTTGTTTTGTTACATTTATTGTCTGTGGTTATTTAACCGAAAATTGTTCTTTCTAATACAAGAAAATTACCTAGAAATATTAGTAGTTTTGGGAAAATGAATAATGGACGTGGTGCGCTAAATTAAAAGCCCTTTACATTCGAGGGACAAAAGTCTCGTGTTAGTAATCCAATACTTTAGACGTCAGTAGAATATCTCGTGTAAATACTAAAAATTCGGGATAGTCTATACAAAATTACGGAAGATGTTTAACGAAATATAAATAAATAAATGTCCGTTTGGTTTCCAGTTTTACAATAAATCGGAGTGGACCTCATCTTATGGGCGTCATAAAAGGAAATATCACGTAACGAGCAACTGGGTACAAATTGTAGGTAGGTACGAGTATTGCTGTGGTTACCGAACCGCCTGGCATAGTGACTAAGGCAATTCCCCCAAATGACCATTGTCAATGGGGGAGGCTATGTCCCGCAGTAGATGTTTTCAAGCTGATGATGATGATGAATTCATGGATTGACACCTTACCCCTTCTTTTAATTTTCCTCTTCCTAAATGTTTTTTAAAGTTGTTGCGAAGGGATCGCTTAAAGCTATAAGACCACCTAAATCGTACTTTAATGTAACTCTGTGCCTAGTTCGAAGCCAACTGTTTGCTGTGCAATAAAAAACCGGCCAAGTGCGAGTCGGACTCGCGCACGTAGGGTTCCGTACCACTGATTGAATGAAAAAAATTTGGTAATTTGATTTATGATGTTTAAAAAAAACTACTGTCTAGATTTCATTGAAACTAATTTGGTTAGTAGTTTACATAATACACATCATATATTTTTTTCAGTTTTATAGTGCCCATATTTTAGAAGTTACGGGGGGGGGGGGACACATTTTACCACTTTGGAAGAGTCTCTCGCGCAAACTATTCATCTGAGATGTTAGAAACCTCAACATCATTTTCAAATACCTATTCATAGATACCCCACACGTATGGGTTTGATGAAAAAAAAATTTTGAGTTTCAGTTCCATGTATGGGGAACCCCAAAAATTTTGGATTTTTTTCTGATTTTACTTTAAAATCTTAATGCGGTTAACAGAATACATCTACGTACCAAATTTTAATAATGTAGCTCTTATAGTTTCGGAATAAACTGGCTGTGACATACGGACGGACAGACAGACAGACAGACATGACGAATCTATAAGGGTCCCGTTTTTGCCATTTTGGCTACGGAACCCTAAAAATATCTACTGTTATAGACGTAACACCAACAATCCCTTACAACTCTCCACGCTCTACCTAACGCTTGTCCCAACGAATATCCTTCCGCTTGTCCGCTCGCATGTCCGTAGCTCTCCACGGGAGTCCGGAGTCTGTTTGACGTGGTTATGACATGTTTGTCTAATAGGGGATTGGGATAACGTGGGAAGACGGATTCGACTTTGTCAATAGCGATTTGTTCGTGTTGTTGATTGTTGTTGGGGTTTTAGCTGTACATACATACAATAAAATTAATTTTGCCATGTATCTACAATTGTGTTGGCTTCTCAATGGTTCACTGTTAGAGAATGCCTATACGGAATTAAGTGTTAAAATATTTATTTCTTGCAGCAAAGATTAAATAAAATAAAATTCTTATGACATCTCGTATGTATTATAGGTACAATGTATGTTTATGGAAAAGCGAACAACCGTGAGATTACTTTGATCAGCAGTTACCCTTAGAATAACAACTAAGTATAATAATAACTAATTCTAAGCAGTTACCGGTATGAATAATGATAATGAATAGCTATTCACAATGCTTATTTTCGCTCAGATTCGGAATCTTTGAATAACCGTTATTCAAATTTGACATTGGCTGTTTTTTAAAATAATTTGTTTAATGTAACTGGCTAAGGTCAAGATTAGTTGTAGACTAATGTCAAATTTGAATGAAGTCGAGGAAGCCGAAAGAGATCTTTCCAAACGAATAAATGTGGATAACCATCCCGAAATGCAACCGAAGTCACTTCAAGGGTGTTTCGTCGACCCCACCGGCTGATAAGCTGAAATCCCAGGGATCCCTTCTCCATGACACCCACGGAAAGTTACTATTTAAATAATATAAAACTCAAAGGTGACTGACTCACATAGTGATCTATCAACGCACAGCCCAAACCATTGGACGGATCGGGCTGAAATTTGGCATGCAGGTAGATGTTGTGACATAGGCATCCGCTGAGAAAGGATTTTGATCAATTCTGCCTCCAAGGGGATAAACTCTATTCCTCGCGGACGAAGTCGCGGGCACTGCTAGTCCTGAATAAATGTAAAATTCAACGTACCATCTTTGTTCATCCCCATGGCGAGGCATTTCTTGAGCCGGCACGCCTGGCACTGGTTCCGATGCGCCTTGTCCACCACGCAGCGACCCGTGCCTGCTTGACATCTGCGGGATAAAAGGAATCTTGAGATTACAGAGATAGGGATTAAAATTGTAGAGCTGATTCAGAGACAGCACGACAATAGCTGTATTGTGGTAAAGACAAAGATATCCCACGTGCGAAGAGACCTGCTCACCAGGGGCGTAGCTACCGCCGCATCTGCCGTATCAATTATACGGGGCCCCCAGACCATTGAGGCCCCCGAAGGGCCCTTGCCCCCAAACCCGTCAAGAACGCTACACTTCTACTGTTCACTTGCTGGGCTATTGTCCGTGACCGGGGGTGCGGTTGGCGTGGCGGAGCACTGGGCACAACTGGGTTTGATTTCGGTTTGCCATCGAAACACAATGAAGAAGAAAGATATCCCATGAGAAGAGAGCTTGATTTAAAGACCTGACGAATTAGTCATCATCATCAGCCTATTGCAGTCCACATAATATAGTCATCATCATCAGCCTATTGCAGTCCACTGGACGTAGGCCTTACTAGTTTTTAGCCGGCTTGGGCAATCATCTGGAGGCTTTACCCATAACCGACTAGTGGTGTAATTATCACGATTGAAGGCGTAGCTAAATAGCACAATAGCGCAGGCCGATAACGGGCAGCAGCGTCCCAGGAGTGTGATGCTACGCCCTGCGATCGCCAACCTGGTGACTATAATGTGTAGAGTCTCCATGATGATGATGCCTAAAGTGATAAACTGGAGAGGCCTTTGTCCAGCAGTAGACTTCAATAGGCTGATGATGATGATGATGGACACAGCGTACCTACTATAATAATAGTAATAATGATTTATATACCAGCTGGACAACAATGGACTGTAATAAACCGGTAATGATTTTTGCTGGGTGAGCGCGATCCTTCCTAGACTGCAATATCGTTTACCATCAGACGAATTGCAGTCGCTTGACTCGCGCATGGGCGCAAACCCTTTCGAAAAAAAAAACATTTTTATCATATCTCCACGTTAATAAGGCGCAAAATGTACTCAGCCACAGCAAACGACCGTAACGCATTGCGATTCAAAAGCTTAAGTGGCGTGAAACAGGGCGCCCACTCTGGACCACAACTCTTCCTTTCATACGCTCATTCCCTTTGGGGCTTGGTGCAACAAATGTCAACGTTTCGTAAGCCCATTATGTACGGGATTACCAGTAATGAAATATCTTTAATCTTTATTAGTTTCTGTGGCAGCAGGTTCTTGTATTCATGCGGTCCACTTTGATAGAGTAGTTTTTCCTCTTCGGGATTTTCTCGGGCTTTCGTTTTGATTGCTTTCTTGTAATACTTTGAGTAATCTACTCAGCGGTGGTTATTGGAAATGTTCTTATTTATTTCTTGGGTAGTTTATAGGGTTCTCGATCATTCCTATAATAGGTAAGTACATAATTATAGAGTGAAATACTGAGAGTACGATACTAAAAATATTTCTGTATTTGTCCTAGTTATTTCATAATCTGAGACTTTATTATACTTAAACAATATATTTATAATAAAGTTATTATAAGATGTAAGTACATCTGAGCGTAAAAGGTTACCTACATAGTAAGAGCTTAACATTTCCTAGACTAGTGACTTTTGACCGTTTTTTGGGAAGATGTAAAAGAAATCTGTTACATTTTCTATAAAAATAGTAAAGTACCTGAAATAGGAACATATTACGGCCGTTTGCCCGTCTGCTGCCCACAGCAATAAAACAATACTTTTGGCTTCTTTTGAACCCAGCCTTACGCTACTATAAAAAGGGGCATATCTCAGCCACCACACAATAAAGATAATATTAAAACAGTTTAACATTTGGCCCCTCTCTGAAGTGGCGTTTCAATCAATTCGGCGCCCCATCACCAATTGTTCGCACCCCTGACCGGTCGTGACATGTGTAGCTTCTTTATGATTTACTAATTGATTTTGGGTTTTTTGGTAGACAAGTATGAAACAGATGGGTCCACGGTAATGTGATCAATTAGGAATCATCTATCTGTGAAGTGATTGTTAAGGGATCCTTTTTTTTATAGTAGCTCGACATGATGGCTTCCCTACGCCTGATGGAAAGCGAAAGAGAAGCCCAAGTCGCCGTGACAACGGGCAAGTTACCTGTTAGTTGCCACCGTCATGCCGGCCCGACCCTAACCCCCCCACGAGATCCGGAAACCCTACTCACCGGCAGAAACACGACCCAGGGGTCTTTTGCCTGCGGTATTCTATAGGGTGGAGGAGGTCCTTCCCCGGGCGGGCGGCTCAATTCGAGCGAAGATCCGTATTGCCCGACCTCTCTTTAATTCTATCTTCTATCTGTGAAGTGATTGCTAAGGGATTCTGTTTTGGGTGTTAGAAACCTGTATTTAAGTAGATAAAATAAAAATAAATAAAATAAAATAATTTATTTCTGCAAATAGATTTACAAGTAAATTCTTTTGCACGTCAAACTTTTTTTTCCCTACTAGCACTTCGACGTGATAAGGATGAGGCCGGATGAGAAGAAGTGCCGCAAGAAACTCATCAATTTTGGCTTTTTTCAAAAATATACATAATCATTATACTGTTGATGTCATACATTATTACAATATTTGTTAAGTGCAGGCGAGCAGCTCATTATGTCCATGTAATATTATCGTCTAGGAAGTCTTGTATTTTATAATATCCTTTTTTCATAAGACATGACTTAATATGAGACTTAAACCTATGTATTGGTAATTCAACAATATTCTGTGGTACTTTGTTAAAGAATTTTACACTTAGCCCAGCAAATGAATTGCCAGTCTTATGCAGCCTGAGATTTGGAACAGCAAGTTTGTTCTTGTTTCTCGTGTTAAATTTATGGCAATCAGCATTTCTTTTGTAAAGATGAATATTCTTTCGTACGTGCACAATACAGTCAAATATGTATTGTGATACTACAGTCAAAACATTAATTTCTCTAGATGCTTGCGGTACCTTAGTTGCTCTGTTACTTAAAGTCCTGTAACACAAGTGCTCACTACAAATGTTTTGATTAGAGCAAATATGTATTTTTTTTATTTATTGAACTCCAAACTTGATAGGTACCGTATATCAAATCATATCAGCATATCCGTCTAACCTCAGAGTTCTCTAAATAAAAAAGGTAGGCAATTTCATACATACGAATAGAAAAATTAATGTCAGAAACATCCGCGTCCCATAATTTTTTTTTTCTTTTTAATTTTTATAAAATCTGCTTAGGCTTCCCTAGATTACTCATAGATACTTGATACCTCTCTCAAAATTTTTAGAATGCTAATAATAGCGACAAAACATAGTGAATTCTATTAGATAACTAAACAGGTGGATACTTAATGCTCGTCTATTGTCCCCCCTCGAAATATATTGAAGATTACAACCCCGTATAAAACGCTAAACAGTGAACAGCGTCTACCGAATGTTGCCATAAAACGAAAATTAAATTCGCATTGCATTAAAATACCCCCGGTATTAGGGAGAGAGGGTAGCGGGTATGTTACAGGGGAGATAGCGGGAGCGATTTTTATCCGACTTCAAAAATAGGAGGAGGTTCTCAATTCGACAGATTTTTTTTGGTACCCAGATAAACGCTGCTGCCCGCTTCCTGATATTCCCGTAATCATCTTCTACGACACCCACGGGATGAGATGGCGCTGTGAGCCCAGTGTGGTAGGTATGTCTTGAGTTAGTTATTAATTTAATTAATAAGAGGAACTATGGAACCCTTTGCCAGGCTTCTGGTTCCCCGAGAGTAATCTTCCGATGTTAAGGCGAAAATGAACCTGTTTTTGCTAGATGAGCCCGTTCCATCGTAGACTGATTTTGCTTACCATTAGGTAAAGCGCTGTCAAATGCAAACCAATTTCGAATGAAATAAGGTCTTACATTCTCGAATACAGTGATTCGTTTTTAAAGTCGGTGCGTTCAAGGGCTCTTGTTGCGTGTCTTAATTATTGTTCCAATAGAAACATTTTGACTACAATGAATCGTCACTAAAGTCGGTACTATCAATGGCTGTACCCATACCAAGTACTGCATACCCCACTGTAACAGGTCACAGATGCACCAAGAATTAGAAATATGTTCGGCGTGGATTAAGTGGTGGCGGTACCATTGTATCACGCAGACGCGACCGGCGATGCATTTTTGACGGGATCAACGTTGGGGTGACTCTGATTTAATGTTACCGTAATGGCCTTTTGGTGAACGTTTTGTAAATATTTTTTTGAGTGTGTTTGCTACGAATGTTTATTCAATGTTGGGTAAAAATAAATAAAATAATTTATTTCAGCAAATAGATTCACAAGTAAATTCTTTTGCACGTCAAACTTTTTTTCCCTACTAGCACTTCGAAGTGATAAGGATGAGGCCTGATGAGAAGAAGTGCCGCAAGAAACTCATAAAAACGAACGAAACTCATAAAAAAGAAGGTAAAAATGTTAAGATATTGTTATGAGGAATTAGAACTAAATATAGATACTCGTACTACTATAGCGTGGTTATTATATGTATTACTATTACTCGTATATAGTATGTAGACCTACTCCGTTTTTTCGCGCTAGGTCAACCTGTAACTAACTAATCTAACTATTATCCAAGGATTCTATCGTAATGAAATGAATTGTTCAAAAACTTATTTTAAAACTATGTATGTATAATAAACATAATTACAAAACAAGAAATGTGGAGCCGGTCGCAATTCGAACGATGCGAGAGGTCATTGCCCCTGCAGGGAGGCAATAAGCTGGAAAAACTACGGATTTTGAAGTAAAAAAGGTGACCATACATTTCTTCTACTCATTTCTTGGTTCAGCATCTGCCTTATTGACTAAATATTTTCTAAGAGACATTGTATGAATACAATAATGCACCCAAAAACACCTAATTAACTTTGTATGTAGGTATTATTTCTCCTTGAATTTTAATTGGCGACATCGATAGTCACGTTTATTTTATTAAAACAAATATTATATATGCATGCGTATCCAATATTAATAATATTCTTTCACTCGAAAAATAACCATGATGTTGCTATATAGAGTGTCAATAAAATTCGTCTGTCCGTACAAAGGAAAATATAATAAAATCAGCAAATATACAGCTGTTAAATAAATATTTTTAACTTCAGAAATGAGTATTATTCAAATAAAACATTCAATGTGAAATAGAGATCACATTGTCAAAATTATGTACGGCAGTGTCGCAAATAGTTCTACAAGGACATAGGCCTCTTCAGTTGTTCGCCACTTAGGGCAAACATCTGGGTATTCCCATCATCGCCATCTGGGCAGGCGGGTTGGCGATCGCAGGGCGCAGCTTCTCGCTCCAGTAACGCTGCTGCATATCAGCGGTTTGTGGTATTTAGCTACGCCTTAAATTGTGATGGTTATACCGCCAATAGTCAGAGGCTCGTTTATTACTCAGCAGGATGCACCGGCAGGTAAGTTTGGCTTGGAGCGAAAAGATGATAGGCCGCTCCCTTACATTCCAAATTTCTGATAGTATACCCATTATCTCTTCAGGTTAGGATCTGGGACCTCACGGTCCCGGTAATAGACCATCGAGGCAGTCATTTCCATAGCCATGGTGCACCAGATGTACTTAGTGTAGGAATTTATGAATCACACGGCCTAGTTAAAGAAATTTCGTTCAGTAAGTTTGTTTGCGCAGCTGGTAGACCAACTAGCGAACGTTGTATGCCGAATATGCCAACATTTGGTTCACTTTCTTTTCGGATTCCAACAATCAGTTTGAAGGGAATTGGGGCATTGGAAATCTGGAGAGTTATGAATGGTTTTTTTTTTAGTGGCTCGACATAATGGCTTCCCTACGCCTGATGGAAAGCGAAAGAGAAGCCCAAGTCGCTGTGACAACGGGCAGGCAACTGGTCGGTTACCTGTCAGTTGCCACCGCCATGCCGGCCCAACCCTAATCCCCCACGAGCTCCGGAAACCCTACTCACCGGCAGAAACACGACCCAGAGGTCATTTGACTGCGGTATTCTATAGGGTGGAGGTCCTTCCCCGGACGGGCGGCTCAATTCGAGCGAATATTCGCTATGTCCTACCTCTCTTTTGTAACTTCGTATTAAGTTTGTCAAAAAGGTTAGAATTTTAAAAACTATCTGTGGGTGGAAGAATAACGAAGGTACCCAAGGAATAAGGGAAGGCAGGATACTATGATCTAACATTTATCATCACCACGTGGAACGGTCCTGAGCGGTCGGGGTCCATAAGATTCTATCTGTATCTATTAAGTCGTCTGTTCATCTTGTAGAGGGCCGTCTCCTCTACTGCATCCTCGGCTACGTCTTCCCTCTTGCGGTAGCCACTCGAAAACTTTTCGTAACCATCTATCGTCAGTTCTGCGAGCGATGTGGCCCGCCCACGGCCTGCCTATTGCCACTTCAACTGGCTGATTCTTTTGGCTATGTCGGTCACTTGGTATTTCTGCGAATATCCTCATTACGGATTCTGATACGCAGGGAAACTCCGAACATACCTCTCTGAATACCTTAGTTTTGTGCATCAAACCAGCAGTGAAAGACTTATCTGAGAATAACCTATCAGATTAAATATTAATCAACGCCTTGACAAGGAACTTTATGCAAAATATGTGTAATTAAATAGGCCTTATTTATTTAACTGATGAATAGTTAAGTCAAAATGTTAATATCTAATTGTTTAATCGCTAGGTCAGGTACAAAAATACAATATTTATTATAACGATTTGTTATAACGATAATAATATGCAAAAATCCACCGAGAACCAGTAGACTTGGATAGATATAACTTTAACTGAATTTAAATTGCAAATTAAGTATCTTACTAAATAAATATACCAACTTTGGAATAAAAAATGTAAGTTGTTTGCTTCAAGAGCGGCACAAAGTTCAATAAAAGTGGTTAACTTTATATTTCTAGATAACTATTGCTATCATAAGCAGATCGCCTATTAAACCACCAGGAGGTTTGGAATTCAAATCTCGGATTGGACCAAAAATGTACAAACCGGATTCTTACCCACTACAGCAAACTGTAGTAATTTGGATAACTCTTGTGGTTTAGAAATTAAAGTTAAGTTCAAATCATTGCTCCTATCCTAACCTAATCTTGCTCCAGTCGTGTAGACATGTCTTCCTATCAGATTTAAGAGAAAAGCATTAGTTTCCTTAGGGATTGATCGCTGTTACCAAAATTCAATCAGGAGAGCAGTAAATATGGCACTAGATTCAAAATTCCAATCCTTTTTGACCAATTGAAAGGCAACAAAGACAAAAATAGCAATTCTTTAAAGATTACTATATACCAGTTGTTATGTTAAGCAGAAACGATGATACAGCGAACAAACACAGACACTCAAAAACAGCAGTTGAGTAATCTAATTCCGAAAAAGTTGACATAATTCCGGACAAAGGTGATCAAATAGAAAATGACGAAATTGAGGTTTCACTTATTATTTTAAACGCAATACCTGCTACATACTGGCCTAATGTATTCGCAATTGTTCAAACATCCACTGTCTATTTGGATGATCTAATTTTGTACAGAATTTAATTGTGCGGGTCGAATCGTGACCGCAAAGATGTATTGATACAGTTTGGATAGAACTTATGGGTGCTTCATATTGAGGTCGGTTTCAATATTGTCTACAATTTCTATACAGTCACTGATCAAGCAGTTTGATCCAGTTTTCTGTTTTTTTTTTGTGTTTGGATCAAAACATCTTCGGTTGAAGGTTGCTCTTTAATTTCTAAGATCTAAAGATCTTCCGAAAGAACCTTAAGGTTATTCGTTGATTCAGATTTCCATAATAAAAGTGTTTTAAACACTTCAGGGAAGTTTTAAGCTAAAGTAGAAGGGACTCTTGACATATTAAACTCAAATGGTTGTGATTTTGTATGCATTGAAATATTTAAATTGACACCCAAGATCAGACACGTGAAAAGGAAAAGATTTTACGTTATCCGGAAAATATTTTTAAATGCTTCTCTTATTTCCGTTCACTCTTCTCAAGTTTTGCATAAATAAGCAACCCAATTGGCGATATTTTATTATTCCTTTTATACTTACCAGCTCTGTGTTAGACAAATCGAAAGCTAACAAAGCTACCAGTCACTTATCAGAAAATAGTATAACATCTTTACAAACCTGTAGATAAGTTTCCGTCTCACAGACCGTTTGAAGAAGCCACTGCAGCCGTTGCATGCGAGGATGCCGTAGTGTTTGCCTGAGCTGGTGTCTCCGCAGACCACGCATACTAGGCCTGCAAGCAGAACAAATGGTTAACGACGTTAAAGTTAATGCTGAAGCGCGAATAATGAAATGTGTAGTTTTGATGAGTTTTGTTAGACCGACTATCTGACCGGTTTGTCTGACAACCGACTGGTAGCGGTATAACCATCACGATTGAAGGTGCAGATACTACAGGCCGATGACGGCCAGCAGCGTCACCGGAGCGAGAAGCTATGCCCTGCGATCGCCAACCCAGCGTGTCGATTATGGGAAACAACCTCCAGGTGTTTGCCCAAAGTGACTTCGATAGGCTGACGATGATGATGATGTTAGACTGGCCTAATTGCTCATTTGATAGTCACTCCTTCCTTCTGAGCCAAGGCTCGAGGATTCGATTCCCATCTGTCTAAGACATACATTGTGTGTTGAACTTTTGTGTTTGTTCCGTGTCTGAGTGTTTGCATTTGTATTTCAAGTCTACATTGTTGGTCTTTTCATTGTTCTGATGCCCATAACGATATTGATGCCATGATGTCCATTGCCTGAGGGAATCTGAGCTTTAGTGGTTGATGATGAAAATGGGACGAAATTAGATATTATTTCGTGAACTGATAGCAGTGAGGTCTGTATAGCCTTCTTGAAACAATTTATGGTAATGGAAAGTTTAAAATTTAGATTAGATAGGATCCGGTGGATCGATGTGAACTAACAAAACATGAATCATTCGAATATCTATACTTATAATAAATCTGTAGAGAAGTCAATTCTGTACATTGTATTATACATTTTCAAATTAACTATCAGGGGATGATTAGTGATCGATACTGATGCCAAAAATGCAATCAGTAAAATTTTTGTCTGTCTGTCTGTCTGTCTGTCTGTATGTTCGTTATAGAAACAAAAACTACTCAACGGATTTTAACGAAACTTGGTACAATTATTCTTCATACTCCTGGGCAGGTTATAGGGTACTTTTCATCACGCTACTATCAATAGGAGCAGAGCAGTGAAGGGAAATGTTAGGAAAACGGGAGAATTTTTTGGAACGCGCATCACTCATAAACTACTGCATGAAATTGAATACTGTTTTCACCAATGTATTGCTAGAGGTTTAACTTAAAACTTAGGCA
Source organism: Conogethes punctiferalis (assembly GCA_031163375.1). Lineage (NCBI taxonomy): Eukaryota > Metazoa > Arthropoda > Insecta > Lepidoptera > Crambidae > Conogethes > Conogethes punctiferalis. Next base: position 3,090,451 of record CM062102.1, read on the forward strand.
CTATGTATAGATAGGTATTTTATGGAAGTCCGTTATTTTTCAAACCCGATATCCACGCGTGCGACGCCGCTGGCACAGCTAGTAATTAATAAATTAATGGATAAATTAAGGAGCATTAGACCTTTTTATGTTGCAAATTATGCTACTTCTGTGGAGAGAATGTGGAATGATGGCTATCTATTGATCAGATAAGGGATAATGTTCAAAACTGCTGTCAAATTAATAGTTATATTAGGTATGCGTAATTGACAGGTGTCAGGATCTCATTCCATGAATGTAATGAGGAGCATCAAACCTTTAACATGACGATATTTTAAGTCAATCAGCAATGTTAGTATAAATTAACGACAATAGCTAAACAGCAACATGATTTCAGCAACGTTCCATTAAGTTCCTAGATCATCAGAACATTTAATCATGATCAATCACAAACAGTTTTACAAGCAAGTTTGGAAGCAACATGTTGACGTAGCTGGTTATGAACCATGGTTACGAAAACGACAAGTAAATTCCGTTTTCGTAACTGGTGGTAAACAAGAAAAAAAATCTTTGTTCGTATCTGTTTATCATAAAGCAGTAGTTACAAACCTGGAGTAAAGGGAAAATACCGCTGATATAAGGTTTAAGGTTACACCTAGTAATTTGTATTTCGGGATGTAAGGGAGCGGCCTATCATCTTTTCCCTCCAAGCCAACCTCAACGCTGGCAACCGACTGATGGCGGTATAACCATCATAATTGAAGGCGTAGCTAAATACCACAGGCCGATGACGGGCAGTAGCGTCATCGGAGCGAGAAGCTACGTCCTGCGATCGCCAACCCGCCTGCCCAGCGTGGCGATTATGGCCATATCCTCCAGATGTTTGCCCTGAGAGGCGAGCAACTGGAGAGGACAATGTTTAGCAGTGGACTGTAATAGGCTGGTGATGAGTGATGATAGTAATTTGAAGAAGTGGAAGTTGTCATGCCAACCTGTCTTACCCAAGTGGTTCGCTTTCTTGGTGGGGGGGTCTGGCAGCCACGGCCTCAGAGCCGGCGGGGCCAGCGCGGCGGCCACCAGCGCCGCTGATGTGGGGGGCGACCAGCGGAGGGGGGATGTGTTGTCGTCTGTTGAAGGAAGAAATAAACTGATAAATTTTACCTAAGGCTTATTTAAGCTGCAGCAAAGGGCCTGTTACCTCGGGGCCCTGAGCTGTAGCCCAAATTCAGCCCAAAGAGGCCCTCAGACCCCGCTGAAGCCCTTTCTACAACTAAAACAGTAACAGATTTTTTGACATGGCTATTAGTTGAGTACTCAAGGAAGTAGTTTCAGCCTTGGGCCCCACAAATTCACAATCCGCATGCACTTGATTTTAAATATGAGAATCAGGATGACCCTGTGATAGAGCGGCACCGGAGCGAAAAGCTACGTCCTGCGATCGCTAACCCGCCTGCCCAGCGTGGCGATAATGGGTATACCCTCCAGATATTTGCCCTAAGCGGCGAACAGCTGGAGAGAACCTTCAGATATCACACTAAGATCATAAAAATTGGTAAGTATTAAGTATAGAATAGTAATAATAGATCGAATCCAAGCTGTGGTGTCCGGAAAGGAATGGAGTGTAAGTCTTACATCCGTATTCACAGAAGTTACTAAGTATGTGACGCGCGGACGCACAGTGCTCAAAATCCAATAGGTTTTTGGGTATCTGTGCGTTCACGCGACGCATAGTAACGTTAGTGAATTCGGCCGTTAGTTTTTCACAAAAAAATCACATTCCTAATTTACCTAATCCTTTATACATACAAAAAATCTTCCACTCAGCGCTTTCGTTGGATTAATACCAGCAATCCAAAATCAATTAACCACCGCCATAACAGGAGCAATATTTTGGGCAACCACATCCCGACTCCCGAGTCAAAGCAGATCGATACGAGTCGATTGGTCCCTCGGGACCCCGGACACGGGAGCACATGCGACCCGGACCGGGATTAAACCGCGCTTTGATATTGCGATGCCGTTATAATAACATTTGGGCCCTTGAGTAAATGGTGTTTTTATAACAGCCCCTGATGAGTTTGTTCTGTGCTGTCGGAAATTGTGCGTGAAACGGTCAGACGGGTTTTTTATGTTGCGATCGTAATTTTCTTCACAATTATGATGAAACTGAGAACTAAGAGCATACAATGTTACCTATAATGTTGAGCAGGATCGTCTGTAGACTGTAGGATTTCAAGATCACGAAACTATATGAATTCTTATCGATTCCTGATAGAAGCTACTTACATTCTGAATCCGACGGCAGTAATTTTTGACTAAGTATTTATTAAAAGTAATGGTCTCAAGTTTATGCGAATAAAGATATTTTATAGAGTTTGAATTTGAAGTTTCGAATTTGCAGCTATACTTAGATATTGATTCCGTTAAAATGTTAATTTAAACAATAGAGACATTTCTCCTTTTATAAGAAGACGATGTTGAATTATTTTTAACTTATATTATGATGAAAAACGTGAAATGAGTTTTATTGTCGAAGTACACAACAGGAACTTAATAAAAGTCTTTCATGAGGTTCAGTTGCTGAATACCTAAATAGATTGAAAACACAATACTTAAACAAAGATGAAAGTTAAATATGTACTTAGAAAGAACGGAATATGGGAAGATTTTATGTAGCAATCATTTCTAATCGTTTGATTTGAGGTACTTGATTAATGCAAATCCCATCGGATTGATTGAAACAAATCAGGTGATTTGATTTTGAGAGATATTGGATACGGTTATTCAGTATAAAACCGCTGTCCCCATACGCACTCGCCGATACTTAAGCGCCCACCAATCACTTAATTGATTTGTCACATTAGTGTAAACTAATTCACAATCACGTTTTGGTCAAGCCTTATTTCAATATCGTTAAAGTTCAAAATCATGCGATCAATATCAATAGAGTAATTTAGAGGGTCCCTCAGGGTAGAGTGGCGGGCCCTTAGCTATATTCTATAGCAAAGTGGCAATGCTATTAGAAGGGGTGTGATTTCAAATGGTTATTTTATTAGTCTTAGTGATTAAATGTTTATAGGTTTAATTTAGTAAATTTAGACACCTAATCCGGCGCATGTGTTGATTTTATTGCTATCAAATGATTGATTTGGAAATTATTACCTATTTTTGAAGTTCAGTATTTTTATTTTTATTGTTTGTCGATAAGTTAAAATCAATAATTGTTGATTTTTATAGCGGGTGGCAGCAGAATAGCATTATGTTTAGATTGGTTACAAAATATAAGCAAATACTTGAACTCGAGTAAAAATTCCGGTGCTGTTCGTTTTAGCAACATAGTATTTACTATTTTTATTATCTAAGTATATATAGTAGATCGGCGCAGCTCTGTGTCTTATATAAGACGCAGGTTCGTCCGTGTGTGGAGTACTGCTCTCATCTCTGGGACGGTTCTGCTAAGTACCTGTTGGAGGCTCTTGATAGGTTGCAGCGACGTACTATCCGTATTGTTGGGGATCAAGAGGTGACCAAAAACCTGGAACCTCTTCAGCTACGTAGAGACATTGCCAGTCTTAGTGTTCTCTATCGTCTTTACAATGGGGAATGCTCCGAAGAGTTATTCCAACTCGTTCCGCCCTCTCCTTTGCACTCCCGAACAACACGTGCTGGACAGCGTTGTCATCCGCATACCATCCAGACGATGGTGGCGCGCACCAAGAGGTTTAGTTCCTCGTTCCTGCCCCGTGCCATTAAGTCATGGAATGCCCTTCCAGCTCATGTGTTTCCTTCTTCTTACAATCCTGGGTTCTTTAGGCGGGGCGTGAAACGGCATCTCAGTGGGCCTTCAGGGTGAGGGCGACAGGCGCGATGGGCTCTATTGTGCCTGTCGACCTAACTTTTGGACCTCACGACCGCTTACCATCAGGTGGAGTGAGGTCATCCTGAAAGCTCTTCTTATAAAAAAAAAAAAAGATAGGTATGTAATACTGTAGGGGTAGCAGACTAGCATCCGAAAGATTCACGAGATGACAGGTGTTGGATTTGATATGTCTCCCCTCTTTCTCCGAAATATCTGCTAAGAGGAGAGCCTTAATGATAGCGAGGCCTCTTAAGTCATCACTGTTAGTAGGTAACTTACCAAAAAATGCTCCTACCCCACCGTCCTTAGAACATCATCATCATTAGCCTATCGCAGTCCACTGCTGGATATAGGCCTCTCCAGTTGTTCGCTACTAAGTGCAAACATCTGGAGGATATACTTATAATCGCCACGCTAGGCAAGCGGGTTGGCGATCGCAGGGCGTAGCATATCGCTCCGGTGACGCTGCTGCCTGTCATCGGTCTGTAGTATTTAGCTACACATTCAATTGTGATGGTTAGACCGCCACCAGTCGGTTGCCAGCGCCTCGTTTGTTATTCGGCTGGATGCACCACGGGCGGGTGAGGTTGGCTTGGAGCGAAAAGATGATAGGCCCTTACATACCCTTCCTATAGATCCGTCCATAGTACAGCCGACGCTTAACGCATAATGCAATCTAACGCCTTTTCAAAGGGCGTTATAGTCACCAGTCATGGCTAGTTAGCCGTAATTGGTGATTCACAGTGGCAACGCAATTACTACGTTGCCTATTGTGTTCGTTTATTTACCTATATTAAGTGTCAGGGACAGTCACAACACGGGGGGTGGTAGAGTTACGAAGATTAGAATAGACAACGCTTATGAAGTTAAGAAAAATCTTGTACGAGTAAGTGCGGTTACAGAAATTATTTAGACTATGTTCATGCCGCTAGTTTAATATTTTTTTGCTTACAAATGTTATTTGTCATAAATTGGTAGGTATACTAATGTATCTAGGAAGATTGAAGGCTCAGTAACGTTTGTGAATCCTATAGGTTTTTGGGTAACTATAGTTCATTCGCGTTAAGAAAATACCGACTGCCGGCCAAGCCACACCCCCTAGGGGGTGTGGCTAACGCTAGAAATTATGTGATAGTCACTATTTTCTTAACGCGAATGAACTATAGCGTTCGCGCGTCGCATAGTAACGTTTGTGAATACGGCTTTTTTTTCTAAATGACTACGATGATGGCCAGGCCGGCCTTGTCATCATCACCGGACTGTTGGGGGAGCGGAAGGCTCTCACCCCTAGGTGAATACGGCCGTTTGAGTCTAACATCATCGGTAAAGTCAACTCTGCTAGATTTCGTTGGTTACGCAGTTTGAAAAAGTGATAATATCTAATTTTAAGGAAACATTCGGTCTTACGACCCTAAAATATAATAAAAGTCGTTACTAAATGGGACTGCCAACCCCAAAAGTATAGTCTATGAGCTTTTTTTATTTTGCAGTCATAAGTCCAAGCTTATGATTGCAAAATGACGAGACTTGGGTCTCGTTGGCCTGTTCACTTCTATAGATGCAAAGTTCTATGCTCTATAAGATATGTTCGAGCGCGCTGGCAACTCCGCCGGCGCTCGGCATTTTTTATCACCAAAATGCGGGTAGCTGTGTATGTCGGGGTCGACTCGCCACCGCCATAACGTTTTTTATTGAGTGCACTTCCATTCCTCAAGCGATACGCCTAGCACGTCAACTATTTTTATCTCCACAAATGTAACAAACGAAATTAAAGCCTTTTGATAGTAATTACGGAGTTTCCCTGATCAGGTCCCTTATGTCGGCGTAGACATAAATTGGTGACCCCTAGTTTTTTTACACGCAACAAGTTCAAAGTTCGCCGGTCGTCGTCATCTTCGTGCCAATTACGAGGTCGATGGTTGGCAGCTTTTGGAGTTCAACAGCAAGGGATAAGGACATCGCCGGACCAGCGAAGCCGCTAAAGCTTCCATCCGCAGCAGACCACATCCAAGCAGATAAGTGCCCTACTTCCTTCAGTGCTCCTAATATCTAAATCCGAATCCAAATTTACCTATTCCTACCAATAATCCTTCACTATTCTTCCCTATTGTTTTATCGCCTAATTGCGCATATAAATAGTGAAATTAAAATCATCAAAATCAAAATCTTTCTAGAACTTACTACCTACCTACTTACGAAAAATATAGTTTTGAGTCAATATAACTCTAATCAGTGCCTAAATTGCAATAAATATCTGGTGATCGTCAGAATATTAAAATATATCTCCGTTTCCGCGGCATCTACTTAAACATTATTTCGCCGAACATTCCAGGCGGTGCCGATTGCGTGGCGCGTTCCGAGCGCAAGTCCAGCTGTGGGCTGCTCGCTGCCGGCCGCCTATGACGACGTCGTGAGGAGCGTGAGATGCACATATTTGTTATTTAGTTCCTTCTTGATAACAAACTTTTTGGTACGTACATATTTTTTTATTCTTTGAGTGTAGCCACAAGTGTATTTATCTCACTTTGATTACGAGTGCATACCTATTTATTTATTTTAAGAGAGGTAGGGCATAGCGTATTTCGCTCGAATTGAGCCGCCCGACCGGGGAGGTACCTCCACCCTATAGAATACCGCAGCTAAACGGCTTTCAGGTCGTGTTTCTGCCGGTGAGTAGGGTTTCCGGAGCTCGTGGGGTGAGTGCTGCGACGGCAGCCGGGGGAGTAAGGTGAGCAAGGCGCGTGTGATACCCCAGGTGTTGCAGGCGTCCATAGGCTGCGGTCACCGCTTAACATACGGGCCGTAGGCTTGTTGCCATCTTAGACATAGGTACAACAATTTTATACATCATTTAAATATACTAAGTGATATTAACTAGTAACATAATTTTTTTTGTTTTTGCATTTCAAGCTACAAATTCAAGATTTATTTTTACAAAATGGCTACATCTATAAGTGAGATAAGTAGACCTGATCAGGAGACACTGAGAGAATTGTTAGCTAGGCGTAGCTCAATTAAAGGCCAAGTTACTAAATTTAAAATTTATTTAGACAAAATATGTCAAGTTACTTCTATGTCAAATATTGAAATGGCTGAATTATCTATAAAAATTTCTAAATTTGAATCATTGTCCACAAGGTTTGACGAACTGCAAAGTCGGATTGAGGTCATAAATTCTCAAACTATAGACACGGAAATCGAGATTCGAGATAGTATCGAGCAGGATATGATTATTACCATAGCCACTGCCAAAACTATTTTTGAAAGTCATAATACAATACAACTAAGGCGCAATTCTAATGTTCATGATGGGCACTACAAGTTGGAGGAACCAGACCTTGGCGTAAGGTTGCCTCAAATTAATATCGCTAAATTTGATGGTACTTATTTTCGATGGCTCGAGTTTCGTGACACCTTTACGACACTTGTTCACGAAAATGATCGACTTACTTCCATACATAAATTTCATTATCTAAATTCATATTTGGAAGGCGAAGCGGCTCGAATAATTTCTAATCTCGAGGTGTCAATTGACAATTATAATGAGGCATGGCGATTGTTGTGTGCACGGTACGATAACAAACGGTTGTTGATAAATCATCATCTCAGTTCTTTATTTAGCGTTCAGGCTTTAAATCGTGAATCCGAAAAGTCCCTGAGGTTTTTGGTAGACCACGTTACGAAAAACCTACGTGCATTAACTAGCCTGGGGTTGCCTACAGACCATTGGGATGTACTGGTGATATTCATGCTCACATCTAAATTGGACAACCGTACGATGGTGAAGTGGGAGGAGCATCGCAATTCTATTGACGACATTCCTAACTTACAACAATTCTGTAAATTTTTAATTGATCGTGCTGATGTAATAGAAGCATTGAATCGAAATAAACACGACAACATTTCATCTAAATTTAACCATGCTCCATTCAATTCACAATCAAATAATTCTTCTGCATCTAGTACAAATAGGAGGCCTTTCATCAAATCATTTGCTAGTACTACACAAAGACACAAATATACTCATACATGCATTGTTTGTGATCAGAATCATAGGATTTATGATTGCCCTACTTTCAAGTCTAAAAGTGTAGATCAGAGACTAACTTACGTTACTAAATATAAACTTTGTTTTAATTGTTTGAGACAGGGACACCCTGCCAATGAATGCCGGTTAGGTCCGTGTCGAGAATGCAAAGAAACACATAACACTCTTTTACATAGATCAACTATATCGTCTGATTCAAATTTATTATCCAATGAAAACAATTCAATAGTCAATTTTTCTAAGCAAAATACAACTCAAGTACTTTTATCCACTGCTATGATAGAAGTGTACAATACTAATACAAATTGCGTTGAGAAGGTGCGAGCCCTATTAGACTGTGGTAGTCAATCCTCCTTTATATCAAGCGCGCTCAAAAACAGGTTAGCTCTGCCATCTAACCCTACCAATGTAAACATAATTGGAATAGGAAACAATTATACAAACAAAGTCAATGAGAGTTGCACTGTCAAAATACAATCTATCAACAAACCATTTAGTGTAACTATGCAATGCTATATTTTAGACGAACTTACAGGTAAAATACCTAAAGTTCCTATCGATATTACACACTTCAATATACCACAAAATATACAATTAGCCGATCCTAATTTCAATCAACCAGCGCCAATAGATGTTTTAATTGGTGCCGATATTTTTTGGGACATACTAGGTTCTCAAATCAAATCTTTAGGTCCTAACAAACCTGTACTTAGGGACTCCCAGCTTGGTTGGTTGCTAGCTGGTCAAGTTATGGCACAAAAACCAGGCCATATTTATTGTAATCATGCTGTATTAAGTACAGAACAAAATATCACAAAACATAGAAAAAGATTTAGAAAGGCAAGGGAAAATATCAATGAATTTCCTCTAAAATCTAATTTAAGCAATAACGAAAAGGCGTGTGAAAACCACTTTCTTCCTACTATAAAATAGAATTCAGGAAGACTTAGCCTTCAAATGCCATTACATAATGCCGTCGATTGTCTAGGTGATTCCTACAATTTAGCAAAGAAACGACAATATAATTTAGGAAAACGATTTCGTAAAGGCCATAATCTAAAACAACAATATACCGATTTTATTCAAGAGTACGAAAATTAATATCTGCATTGAGTGTTAAATAAATACAGATAATATACAACAACAATAGACATAATGTTTGTAAACAAAAAATAATCTAAAAAGAAATAATTGTAAGTTATAAATAAATTAGTTCATAAATTTGTCAAAAGATGGCGTTGTGCGCCTTTACATCGCGCAAACGTTGCGTTTTTCAAATACTACTAGTACATTATTTTAACAAACATTAGGTATACTGCCGCCGTTCTCGTCTAGATAAACATGAACGTAAACAAACAAAATGCGAAACAATATTCATTAATTCATTTATCATACATAACTATCATTCAACGAGTATTTCCATTTGATTTAAAAGTCTATTAACAAACAGTAAGGTAATTTGACAATACACGAGTTAAATAATTCATTTCTTGATTTGTCATTTCCCAACGAGACAATCTTCTTAAATATACCGCTATAGTTTCTAATAAGCTATTAATTGAATCCAAAATAAAGTTATAGATATTAGCACTGTCTCCTTTTCTAGATAACAATAATTTAATAAGAATTGGTGGTCGAATTGTACATCCAATTACACATTTCATAAAAGGCATCCTATTCTTTCAGATTCGTCACATCATTAACGAAACGTATTTTTGAACGCGAACATTTACGCACCATGCACGCAGGTCTTCAGCTACCTAGTGACTTACCATCACAAAGAATGACACCTGATATTCTATTTGTGTCTGTGGGTTAAGACTTTGCAGGACCCTAATATTTTAAATCATTATAAACTGTCTTTTTGTGTTTGCGATTTAAGTGCTTGCATTTGGAATCTGTAAGCGATTTAACTAAGGACGCGTTCATATTGACACTTTGATTTATTTCTCGCCGTGGAAAACCAGTCGAGACATTTTGTGACAATTGTCGAAATTACAGCAAGCTAAGGAGATAGGTACTTTTTTAAAACAAAATGATGATTCTCTATCCGACTGGCCTAATCAAGAAGGAATTAAATTCATCTGTTCTCTCACCTACGCTCCCCAGTTTGGCGGGATCTGGGAGGCCGGAATAAAATTGTCTAAATTTCATGTAAAACGTGTGATGGGCAATACCCATTTAACATTCGAAGAATAGCTAACTTTATTTGCGCAAGTGGAGACTATACTCAATAGTAGTCCCCTATATCCAATGTCCTCGTCACCTGACGACTTCCTCTCCCTTTCCCCAGGGCACTTCATCATTGGAAGATCGCTGGCGGCGCTGCCTGCACCTGGTTTGGAGAACTACAGGGAGACTCAACTCCAACGTTATGCTCGCTTGGAGAATATCACGCAACATTTCTGACAACGGTGGCAGAAAGAATACATAGCAGAGATGCAACTACGAACAAAATGGAAAGTCAACAAACACAAACTCAGCGTGGGAGATCTTGTCCTGCTGCAAGAGGACAATGTGCCCCCATTATTTTGGAAACTTGGAAGAGTAGTAAGACTATTCCCTGGACAAGATGGAATCGTACGTGTAGCAGGCATCAAAACCACAACAGGCTCATACAGGCGTCCCCAAGTCCGTCATTGCCCCCTACCAACAGCAGAAGAGCTAAACGAAGGTGGGGTATCTTCGGGTTGAATGACTTCAACGGGCGGGAAGATGTTCGAGCGCGCTGGCAACTCCGCCGGCGCTCGGCATTTTTTATCACCAAAATGCGGGTAGCTGTGTATGTCGGGGTCGACTCGCCACCGCCATAACGTTTTTTATTGAGTGCACTTCCATTCCTCAAGCGATACGCCTAGCACGTCAACTATTTTTATCTCCACAAATGTAACAAACGAAATTAAAGCCTTTTGATAGTAATTACGGAGTTTCCCTGATCAGGTCCCTTATGTCGGCGTAGACAGATAATTCGATGAGGGCACCATTGTCAATGGCAGCCCCAGACGAAAAGCCAATAAAATTACGTTGTCTCTACCAACTAACGATTTTGAGACGGCATCACTTTTTAGCAAAGTTTAAAATATGAAAGTTCTCAATTCTGTTAGATGGATAGATATTAGATACTCTATATTGAATACCATAAAAACGTACGTACTGGGAAAGTAGGTATACAACTGCTGCACAATTTAGGCGGTCTTACACTATGATTGATCTCTTCCAGACAACCTTTGGGTAGAGAATAGCAAGATAGAAAAGATGAGGTGGTCGGTTGTTTTAAATCAAATGTGATTAAAGCTTACTGGATGATGAAAACTTCTGCGTTCTAATCTTATCCAGAGATCCTCAAAATCGTCCCTGAAAATGCGACGAAATGGTTCCAGTTAATGATGGTACGCAGTGCTTGCTTCGCGCTCGACTTGGCGGGGGCACTGCCGTGGCCCCAATTTTATCACATCTTTTAATTTTATGGGTGTTAGAGGTTTGGTAGAGTCATTTATTTACCATTTGTGTTCGTGTGACAATGCAAACGATTTAGGTTCTAACGCGAAAGATAGAAAACCTAATTGTGACTGGAACACTCGCCTTGCTTAACGACTTACTTACCACTTTTTTCCATTCCAACACAAAATCACCCAACACTGTCTACACAGAATGGTAGAGACGGAGGGTAGAGGCGAAATTAATCAGTAGGCTCAAGGGCTTGTGCGTCAAAAGAAAAGCAAATAAAACGGCAAGCGACAAAGTTGGTCGGCGGCGACGCGCAGGGGAGGCGTGGAGTAGGCACGAAAATATCGTACAAATAGATAGATAGATAGAAACTCTTTATTGCACAAAAACACAGACATTACAGAAAAACACATTACAAACAAAAACAAAGTACAATTAAGGCGGTCTTATCGCTTGTAGCGATCTCTTCTAGACAACTTTCAGCTAGAGGAAACCAGATTCAACAGAGATGAGACAAATATTTTTTTAATTATAAATTTTGAAATTCTGTGCTCTCACATATGGCCATATATGTATCGTTTTTTAATTAGGATTTGTTAAACACTGTGATAGGAAAATTTTGTCCTTGACGTGATAACCAGCGACCGCGTATAATACGCCCACTTTGAAAATAGGTAAGTACTTATAGGTTAGTATTTGAACACTGAAATCTATCTATCCACTTTTTAGGGTTCCGTAGCCAAATGGCAAAAACGGGACTCTTATTTAAGGGACTCAAGCTACATAGTTGAATCGAGATTGAGGCCCAATAAACTTTCTTTGTAAAAAAAAATTAATGATCTGAAGTTGAATCCAGAATCAGTTGATTATTCACCATTTTTTGATATTGGCCTGGCCATTTTGGAACATCTTTTGTTTTTTTCTAATGCAAAAAAAACGTAGTATTAAACACGAAAGCATCCTAAAATGGCGACTCCACAGTCCCTATTCGCGTAAGTGCCATCCTCGCAGAGACAAACATTGATTTATCTTGATACCGGGATTTACTCCACGCCTCCACCCTGACTTCCAATTTTCTCTCCCGGAACTTTTTATGTGCCTTATAAAATTTCCTTTATACGTCTCCCGTATTTTCCGTTTTCACGTCTGCAATGTATTGGGTCGTTACGGAGAGGTTATGTAATAAAAGTGGAGATACATTGTATGTGATTGTTCGATTGTGTTGCTTGAGCTAATGTAAGAAAAGAAGAGAAATATCGTTATTCATATACCTACATAGACTTAGAAGAAGCGCATAAGAATCGTTGATTCATACCGCCGAGTTCGGAATGTTTAAAAACCTATAAAAATTGTTAGAAAAATTTGCGACCTACCCAAGTGTCAAGTTTCTTGCTGGTTTTTCTCGGTAGAATGCTCTTTCCATGCCCGGCGGTAGAGTAAATTTTATTTACTTTTGTACTTACTTAACGATCCATATGTGATTTTAGGTTTTAGATTTTAGGTACCTATAATGGGTTTGTTCTATTGTGCCTGTTGACCTAACTTTTGGTCCTCACGACCGCTTACAATCAGGTGGAGGGATGCCATCCTGAAATTGCTATTTTCAGGTGACATATACACTTAAAACGCTGACCATGTTGCAATATTGCAAGATTGAATCACACTCTTTGCATTCTATCCGTCGTACATTTATGTTTTGCTGAGCCATGACAAAAAAAACCATTCCCGAATATTGCTTCATTAATTAACTATACAACGACATCCACAATAATCAAATTTACTAAAAAAAATCAACCCCCGCCTCCTAATAAAAAAACCTAATATTCAAAGCGCGAACGCATTATTCCCAATCAAAATGAAATTCCACTCCGTCGGCTGTTGCCCGCCCCTGCTTTGTATTCAGTACGCGTACTGACCGGGTAAAGTGGCAAATCATGGAGAGGCTGAAAATCAGTCAAATAGAGGTGGAGTTACTGGGCACGTGATGGGAATGTGAAGCTGCTTTGAATATAAAGAGCTGTGACGGTGAGTGGATTTGTTCGCGAACGCCCGTGTGGAACGAAATTGTTTTGATTTTTCTCATTAGTTAGATATTCTTTATTTCACACCATACAATATTATGGGTTGAAAGGGAGCGGCCTATCATCATTTCGCTCCAAGCCAACCTCACCTGCCCGTGGTGCATCCTGCCGAACAACAAACGAGGCTCTGGCAAATCGACTGGTGGCGGTAAAACCATCACGATTGAAGGCGTAGCTAAATACCACAGGCCGTTGATGGGCAACAGCGTCACCGGAGCAAGAAGCTACGCCCTGCGATCGCCAACCCGCCTGCCCTGCCCAGCGTGGCGATTATGGGTATATCCTCCAGAAGTTTGCCCTAGGTGGCGAACAACTGGAGAGGCCTATGTCCAGCAGTGGACTGCAATAGGCTGATGATGATGATGATGATAACGCTATAGGTGCAGCGCAGACGGCATACTTTTTGTTTTCCCTTTATTGTTATAGCGGTATTTAACGCGAAAACCTTTTAGAACCCGACGTTTCGGCCGTGTTACAACGAAATGCTAGGTACAACTGATTTTTTTAAAATAATTAAACTAAGTGGATGCGCCAGACAATTAAAAGTAACCACCAGACACCCAAACTAAACCTTTCCTTTGTACTGTGACTACTAAGTTATGACGGAGGGCGTCTCCGAGAATACCCAGACCCAAGAAAATTTAGATAAGTTAAATTAAATTTCCTAAATTGACTCGACCGGAAATCAAACCTGGAATCGAAGAGGAACATGACAATGAAGAAGTGGATTAAGACCATAAAGAATAAATTTAAAAAGAAAAACAAATTTACCAGCCATTCTGCCGTCCTGGTGGTCTTGGGTCAGCTGAAGCGGGGTTTGAGCGACTTCCATTTTCTTTTATTTCGTACAGTCTTTTTTTATTTTTTCACTTTAAACTTTAGTCTGTTATCCTAATACAATGTAAACATCTTCATAATTGGAGCTAGATAAAAAATAAAAAACCGCACTTTAAAAAAAATGTTTTATTGCTATTCTTTGTTTTTTTCTATGTTATTTTATAATAGGTAAGTATACATACATACAGTATAGGTGGGTATATATAACTACTTTGAGATTCTATGTAGCCCACTCGGCATCGTGATACTTTCTTTTTTTTTTATTTAATAATTCGTTTTTATTGCAACCGGCTCATAGCTCAGACCTTATTGAGACCATGTTGACAAGTAGGTATATCATGTGAAAATTAATTACCAATATTATTATCATTAATAAAATTTCAAATTTCACCTCTGTATGTGTTACAAAGTACTGAAATATTTGATCAAGTGTCATGAAATAATAAATGTAAAGTTATATCAGTATCACTACATAATTAGGTATTCACATTATTCATAAATACCTATTTTTTGCTAAAACTTTTTATAGAAACAAGTGATTTTACCATTCAGATTTATTTATAATTCACAACTAATCACAGTTTACAAGCCGCTAACATTCAATATTCCAAAATAATTAATTGAGCTACTAAATTATCAAGTCAACGAATAGTAAATAAGTCAGAATTTCTATTTTGACGATCTAACATTGAATTGTTTAAAATAACAAGTTTGTTAGTTAAAATAGTGTAATGTAATAACTAATATTCTATACCTACTATTAATACTATAGTTAGACTATTTTTTTTTTAAAGTATTTTTATAATAAAATTATATCTACGTATAGAAGGAGATACAATTTTCAAAAACCATACATTTAAATCTACCAAAAATATCACTCACTATCTTTGTCCACAAATTAAAAAATAACTTTTCTTATTTCCGCAAATTAAAAATCGAATCGTTCGATAATCGCGCGAAATTTTGACAGTTCACCACAGAGCGCGCGTTCACGTTTGACGTTTTATTTTTTCAAGACCGGCGAAGGTATCGCCGTCGCGGCGGACGGGGCACTTTTGACGCGGCCCCGGTGGTGTAAGCTCGGGTGAAGGCGTGGCGGCCCCGCCCCGTTGCTTTTCGCGTCTGACGCTAGCTGTATGGGAGTTGTGGGGTGACCAGATGGGTGAGTGGTAATTTGTTGGTCGCTTCGTGTTTTGTTTTAGCTAATGCATTTATGTGTACTATGATAAAATTACCTTCATAAGTAAGTATTGATTAAGATACTAGTAATTATCAAAAGTAGACATAAAAAGTAAAAATAATGTATTTTCTTTTATTATGTTTCCTTTTATACACTCACCGCACAACAAATCTGTTCTCTGCATGACCCAAGGGTTGACTGGTAGAGAATGCTCCTAGCATTAAGTTCGCCTTTTGTACCATTTTGTGCAATAAAGTTTAAATAAATAAATAAAAGTACTTCCCGGTGCGGGTTAAATCCCATCACATTTCATATCATAACATGCAACGCGAAACTTTTTATTATTTTAAGTATCATCAATAAAACGTCATCATTATCATCAGCCTATCGCAGTCCACTGCTGGACATAAGCCTCTCCAGTTGTTCGCCACTTTGGGCAAACACCTAGAAGTTTTACCTTTAATCACCACTCTCTGGGCAGGTGGGTTGACGATCGCAGGACGTATCTTCTGGTGTCAGAGGCCTGTGTTTTAGTTTTAGCAACGCTTTCTACCGCCACCAGTCGGTTGCCAGCGGCTTGTTTGTTATTCGGCAGGATGCACCACGGGCAGGTGAGGTTGGCTTGGAGCGAAAAGATGATAGGCTGCTCTCTTACATCCATCTCCCGCTCCCTTACATCCCATGACACGTAAGTTTGAAGAATAATACAATTGTAGAGTTGTAGAGACTGTCCGTGTGGTTTGACTGGTGGCTGAATCTGGATTCAGAACAGGGCCACAGGGTCAGGAACCGGGCAGCATGGTTTATGTTCAAATAAAACCTACCGTGGTCACCAACCCGCTTGCCAACCGTGATGACTAAGGCAAATCTATTGGGGGAAGCTCATGTCCAGCAGTGGACGTCTTCCAACCGATGATGATAATGAGAGTTATTTGATAAGCTCACAAATAACGCCATATACAGACCAAAAATTTTGGATTCGAATCGGGTCTTCGTACTGTCCGAGCTTTTACCGACTAAAAATCAAGTCTCTAAAATGTCCGAGAAAACATTCATCTCATATTCACCCTACGTGGGGGGTGAGACAGGGGGACAATTTCTGGGTCAGCTGTTAAGCGTCCGTTTTAAGCTTTAATTTGTGGCATTACGGCGCTGTTGCCTTTGCGTCCGCTGCCATTTAGAATAATGACGTCGTACATTTTGCGCGGGAAATTGAACAGATATTTTCGTTTTCCAATTACGGCGTGTCAATGAGGTTATACTATTGTTGAACTCATTTTAGTTTGATAAAAAAAAACTATTTACTTAGTAAGATATAAGTAGATTGATAAATAAATCCTATCTTATACCGTGGGTTTTTTTATACTACTAGGTGGCAAACAAGCTTACGGTCCGTCTGATGTTAAGCAGTTACCGCTGCCTATGGAAGCTACGAGTAGAATACTAGGGAATCACACGCAGGTTGCCCACCCAATCTCGTGGGTGTCGTAAAAGACGACTAAAGGAGTAGAAGTAAACAGGCAGCACGTGGGATGTAAGGAAGCGGCCTATCATCTTTTCGCTCCAAGCCAACCTCACCTGCCCGTGGTGCATCCTGCCGAATAGCAAACGAGGCGCTGGCAACCGACTGGTGGCGGTATAACCATCACAATTAATTAAAGGCTTAGCTAAATACCACAGACCGTTGACGGGCAGCAGCGTCATCGGTGCGAGAAGCTACGCCCTGCGATCGCCAACCCGCCTGCCCAGGGTGGCGATTATGGGTATATCCTCCAGATGTCTGCCCTAAGTGGCGAACAACTGGAGAGGCCTCCTCCCCCATTGCCAACGAGGCTTTTCGGAACTAATAATATGTCCAACAGTGGACATGTCGCCAGTTCTGCCTGCGTGAGCATTATTATAAATCATAGACTAGGTAGGTACTAACTAATCTGATGTATTACCTAATACTGTAAAGTCTAACTAAAATCCGTTTAGTAGTTATGGTGTGAAAGAGAAACGTCCATTCATCCAAATAAGCGTTTTATATGTGTTAATCTGATGTATGAGGTGTGACTGTAAAGTGTCACATTATTTTGATATGAAATCTTAACTAAAAGTTTCATTGGAATCCGATAAGTAGTTTCTGCATGAATAACAAACATCCATTCATCAATCCACCGAAAAAAGCTTTCACATTTCATAATTTTACAGAAACAGAAATAGAGAAGGTGCTATGCCAACTCTCCCATAGAGCGTATTAATACAAATTTTATTTCGAACTTAGGTATATTTTGACATAAGTGGCTGTATACCTGTTGATGTCATTTACATGAAAAATCTATCAAAAATATAGTCACGTCTCCTGCCAAAACCATCCCTGCCAATCGAAACGTTGAAACCGCTATGACTTTTGACGTCTTCAGCCAATGAGGGCGCGCGTAACGTGGTGACTTTTCCACTCTGACGTCATATCTCGCGGGTGCCACGCCCCGCGTTCTTATTGGGCGAGATATCAAATGTCACTGGTTTATGTGGGAAGGTAAGCGAAGGGACTGCGTAGGTGTTTTGGGTTTTATAGGTACTCGTCGTAGGCACATATAAAGGTTATGTAGGTTGTTATACATTTACTCATTGTAGGCTTAATGGTACAAAAGTTAGGTAATTAGATATTTTTTATTTCACAAAGTCAAAGTCAAAATAATCTTTATTTGTATAGGTTTTAAAAAAAAAACACTTACGAATCGTCGAAGCTACCAATAAACATTAAAGATGTTGATCGACTTAACATTTGTCAAAAATGAGTTTCCAAAAAGAGTTAGGCTTAGTCGTTAATTTATCAATAGAGCGAAATATTCCGGAATATTCCAGTCTCCTTATTTTCGGATTTAGAATAGGATCACATAGGTAGTTAAGTATCGTAGTAAACGAATACGGGAATATTAAAAAAAGGGGAAGCAGCGTTTACCTGACTACAAATAAAACCTACTGCGGTCACCAACCCGCCTGCCAAGCGTGCTGACTAATGCAAATTCCTCCAAGTGGCAATTGTCATTGGGAGCGGCCTAAGACCATCTGTAGACGTTTGCAGGCTGTTAATGAAGCCCACTTCATAGAGTACATAACATCTTTGTCGGTCTGTACCTGATCATCTAGAGATTTGACTGGCTCGGTGGCTCCTCTGCCTTCTGAGCCAAGGGTCGTGAGTTCGATACCACACATAACAAACATTTGTGTGCATGAACACGTCTGTTTGTATTGGTCTGGGTGTTTTCTATGTATATGTATTTATTTACAAAAAAAATGTATCTAAGTAAGTTTATCAGTTGTCTAGTACCCATAGTACAAGTTTCGGTTTAGTTTGGGGCTAGATGGCGCTGTGTGGCCCAGCGTGGCATGGTCTTGGGTTATTTATTTATTTATTTGGTGAATTTTGACCAAAAAAGGGTAGGATAAGTCTGTACAACAAAGTAAAATACGACAGACCCATCATGACACTGCGAAAGACGTCTCAAAACGTCTTAACAGAAAAGAAAACCTTCAAACTTCAAAAAGAATTAAAACAGGCCCCACGTAATCCTTTCAAAGGGAACCCAAAAACTACCCACAAGTCAATCGCCAAACTCCGTACTGTAAAACGGATTCCCACCCGCCACCCGACACCCACCACCCCCCATTCGCCCCCGAATTACCGCTCACCCCCCTAAACCGCGGTCTTCAGTGACAGTTCAATAAAGCACGGCGACCAATCGTGGCAAACGTCGCCCGGTATAAGCCAATAGGATTAACGCTATCTGCGTCTCTCTCTTTCTCGGCGTGTGTCGTATAGCGACGTCTCTTTCACACTTACGGGCTACGGACTCTTGATTTGATTTCCATCGAATTCTTTATTTGATTCTTTTGTTTTTCGAGCCGTTGAACTGTGGCCAGTATTATTGTTATTTGCTAGCAGGCCGAAGTTAACTGACGAGACTGTTTATTAAAAACGTCTGACTTTAATTAAATTCGTCCCCTTTTTTATACTCGTAGAATACGAATAATTTAGAATAAGAATAATTTGTTGTGATTAAGTATTTAAGTATGTAGAGACGTAAAGGAGCGATCATCTTTTCGCTCCAAGCTATCCTCACCTGCCCGTGGTACATCCTATCGAATAACAAACGAGGTTCTGGCACTGGCAACCATCTGGTGGCGGGATAACTGTCGCAGTCATCCGGTTGAATCTCCCATTCAATTGAATGGCTAGCGCTTTCATTGAATGACGACATTTAATTATAAATAAATAACCCAAGACATGCCACGCTGGGCCACACAGCGCCATCTAGCCCCAAACTAAGCCGAAGCTTGTACTATGGGTACTAGACAACTGATAAACTTACTTAGATATTTTTTTTTTGTAAATAAATACATATTATACATAGAAAACACCCAGACCAATACAAACAGAAATGTTAATTAACACAAATGTTTGTAATGTGAGGGGATCGAATCCATGACAGTTGGCTCAGAAGGCAGAGGTTACTACCAATTGAGCCACCGAGCCAGTCAATTGAATCAAGAAACATTCAACGTCTTGACTGAACGTCATTTTAGCATAGTCGTTGAATGGGTAAAGCTGAATAGTTTTAAATTTTTCTTCAAAAGTATCCGGCGGTGGCGTATTAATTTCGAATACAATCTAAAAAATATAAATCTATGTTTCCACCTATCTCACCCTCTCTCTGGTATCCTGCATTCACCCAACATTAGACATTACGTATGGCTGCCAATGCCAAAACAATCGGCTGTCTGGCAGACGAGCCGCTCCGTCCGCCATACTGGCTTTGTGACGGCACAAATGTCACCTGTCGCCGGCGGACGGTGCCACCCGCCGCGACTAGTGTTGCCAGTGTGTTGACTCACTTACTGTAAGATTTGGACGTCCCGCCGAGCAAATCGTCCCTTAGGCGCACTGGTGACTTTTTGTCACCGTGACAGTCGTTTCATCTCTTTTGCACTTTTGAAGAAGAGAGATTTCTGTCACGGTGACAAAAAGTCACCAGTGCGCTCCTGGCCTTAGCTTACAACACGGCTCAAGACGAAAATTGGCAACCGCCAATGATGAACCCGTCATAATCTTATTTATCATCAGCCTATCGCAGTCCACAGGTGGACGTAGGCCTCTCCAAAAGGGAATATGCATGACTTTTTTTATGGATTTATTGAGATCTTTTATCTTCCAGATACATAAATATCAATGAATTTTTTAAATACCTTTTCTATTAAGCGAGTTTTAGAGCGTTAAAGTTATTGCTTAGACAGAGAGGTCCGACGTGGCGGATGACGTCACGTACCGTGCCCGCCATACAAACTCCAAAAAATCTGTTTCGCGTGAGAGAGACGGATATATATTAACTTTCAACGACTGTATCTCGCCCATTTTTTTTTCAGCCAATTTTGATTTTGTTTTCACTGTTCGTTCGTAGTATATTTTTATGTATTTTACGATAAATTAGTAAATACATGAAATTATTTTTCATGCATATTCCCTATTGTACCCCACTTGATCGATCTTGGGCTTCTCGCACTCGAAAGGTAGGGCATAGCGAATCTTCGCTCGAATTGAGCTGCCCGCCAATTGACCTCCGGTCGTGTGCTCGTGGGGTGTTAGTGTTGGGCCCGCAACTGACCAGTTACTTGCCAGTTTTGTCACAGCGACTTGGGTTTCTTTCGCTTTCCATCAGGCGTAGGGAAGCCATTATGTCGAGCCACTATAAAAAAAAAAAAAATCCGTTATGTCGAGCTACTATGAAAAAAAAGGTCTCCAGTTTTTCCGGGACACCTTCGTCCCATCACTGCCTCCCCCGCTGAGCGCATTATCCAATTCGCGTCTATTGAACGATCCGCATTAAACGGGCACTGGTAATGGCGGCCGTTGATTGTGTGATTACTGCGTGTAAGGGAAATGTGGACGCCATGTTGGATGGCGGAAAATGCCTTTTGTTTTTATTGTTGCGTTGATTTTTAAGCGATTTTCCCAAAAAAAGGAATGGATGAACCCAGGTTTTGCCGCGCTGGGCACACAGCGCCTCATCTAGTCAAAAACTAAGCCGAAGCTTGTATTATAAGTAACAACTAATAAACTTACTTAGAGCCTTTATGTTAATTAATACATAAGTATACATATGTACTTTTTTAGGGTTCCGTAGCCAAAATGGCAAAAACGGGACCCTTATAGATTCGTCATGTCTGTCTGTCTGTCCGTCCGTATGTCACAGCCAGTTTATGCCGAAACTATAAGAGCTACATTATTAAAATTTTGTACATAGATGTATTCTGTTAACCGCATTAAGATTTTAAAGTAAAATCAGAAAAAAAACCAAAATTTTTAGGGTTCCCCATACATGGAACTGAAACTCAAAAATTTTTTTTTCATCGAACCCATACGTGTGGGTAGGGTTGCCAACTATACTGTTAAAAACAGTATTATACTGTTTTTCACTACAAAATACTTTTTACTGTTGAACAAAAAAAAAGTATAAAATATACTGTTTTCAGCATCAAAGATGTTACACTATACGTGTGAGACTTAGACGCACGCTCACACATTTTTTTTATTTAGAGGGAGAACCCTCTAACTAAATAAAAAAAATGTGTGAGCGAGCACTGAGAACAAGTGCGTTCTGGACCAGAACGCACTTGTTCTCAGTGAGGTCGGTGCGTACACTTGCACCACCTTGAGGCTATACCTATCGGTGAGCTTGATAATAAGGTACGTTACCCTGTTCGACACACTGGACATTTCTAACACGTTGTCGGAGAGGGACTTATTGACCAGAAACCCGACGCCACCTTGGGATTTTTGGTTTCCTTCGCATAAGGTGGCCTGACTCTAGGGCTACGGTAGCCTCCCCCTCTCTTCGGACTTCGCATAGCCCTAGCATGTGCCACCTAATTTTCCCAAGTTCCACCTTCAACTGCGCCAGATGCGAGTCAAGCCTTAGTGTGCGTCCGTTGTACGATGCCATGGTAAGTTTGGTGTGGTGGCCTGCCGTAGCCCGGTGATTCTTGGCACCCCCCGCCCCGCCCGTACCGTGGTCGCTACCGTGAGCAGGGATAGCGGGGCCGCCGAGAACTGGGGGCCGTGGCTTATGTGAGACCATTTGGAGGAGTTGCCCATAATCGCCACGCTGGGCAGGCGGGTTGGCGATCGCAGGGCGTAGCCTCTCGCTCCGGTGACGCTGCAGGTTATACCGCCTTCGGTCGCCTCGTTCGCTATTCGGCAGGACGCACGGACGCACCACGGGCAGGAGAGGTTGGCTTGGAGCGAAAAGTTGATAAGTCACTCCTTTACATCCCCCGTAAATAAAATTAATATTATTAAATAAATAAAATACTGTTCATTTTTCTAAAATACTGTTTAATTTGTTTTCTTAGGCCTCAATATACTTTATTTCTTGTAAAAAAAGTTGGCAAGCCTACGTGTGGGGTATCTATAGATAGGTATTTGAAAATGATGTTGAGGTTTCTAACATCATTTTTTTCTCAGAAGAATAGTTTGCGCGAGAGACTCTTCCAAAGTGCTAAAATATGTATGTATATAGTAGAAACTTTTAATGTGTTTCTATTAAGACTATTTTACAAACCTGTTAGCTTGGGCCGCTGGCCATTTAATAGGTAGACACGCGCTAATTCTTCTCGCTACACGGTAACAAAAAACCGTTGCGAAAAAAATTTTAACTTGAAAATAGGTAGGTATGACTTAGGTACACCGAAAACTGTGTTATGCCAATCCAATTGCTATGTCCACAAAGGAATTAGCGCAACATCGTTACACCTGGCCGCCAACGCGTTGGGCACCGGACAGGACACAAAGCGACAGTACGCTCCGCTCGCTCGCTCGCTGTAATCAAATCGCTCGCTCGTTGTAATCTAATAGGTAGCTTGCTTACTGTCAAATTGGTTGTAGGTTGATTAAAGATAAAGATAAATAACCCAAGACATGCCACTCTGGGCCACCCATCGCCATCTAGCCGAAAGCCGAAGCTTGTACTAAGGGCACTAGACAACTGTTAAACTTACGTAGATAGATTTTTTTTTGTAAATAAATACATATTATACATAGAAAACACCCAGACCAATACAAACAAACATGTTCATGCACACAAAAGTTTGTACCGTGTGGGCATCGAACCCACTACTCTTGACTCAGAAAGCAGAGCTCACTACCAAATGAGCCATCGAGCCTGTCGAAATTAGATAATTAAAGTGCTTGACTCTTTAGTTTCTTTAAAGTTATACAGATTACTTCCATCCATGCACTGTTTATTACTGTACAGGTAAAGATCAATTGCAATGTCCACAAAGGAATTAGCGCAACTTCGTTACACCTGGCTGCCAACGCATTGGGCACCGGACAGGACACAAAGAGACAGTACGCTCCGCTCGCTCGCTCGCTGTAATCAAATCGCTCGCTCGTTGTAATCTAATAGCTTGCTCGCTGTCAAATTGGCTGTAGGTTGATTAAAGATAACTATAAATAACCCAAGACATGCCACGCTGGGCCACCCATCGCCATCTAGCCCCAAACTAAGCCGAAGCTTGTACTAAGGGCACTAGACAACTGATAAACTTATGTAGATAGATTTTTTTTGTAAATAAATACATATTATACATAGAAAACACCCAGACCAATACAAACAAACATGTTCATGCACACACATGTTTGTACCGTGTGGGGATCGAACCCACTACTCTTGACTCAGAAAGCAGAGCTCACTACCAAATGAGCCATCGAGCCTGTCGAAATTAGATAATTAAAGTGCTTGACTCTTTAGTTTCTATAAAGTTATACAGTTTACTTCCATCCATGCACTGTTTCACAGGTAAAGATCAATTGCAATGTCTACAAAGGAATTAGCGCAACGTCGTTACACCTGGACGCTAACGCATTGGGTACCGGACAGGACACAAAGCGACAGTGCTTACGCTCCGCTCGCTCGCTCGCTGTAAACAAATCGCTCGCTCGCTGTAATCAAATCGCTTGCTCGCTGTCAAAATGGCTGTAGGCGGTGGCTGCACGCCCGACGAGGTACCGCGGTGTTTGGTGCGGGGGTACCTCCCTCGACGAACCTCGTCCTTGGAGGAAGGAGACGGCCTTTTCAGGTCCGATGCCTAGGCTACCAAAAGTACCTACAATAGTTTTTGGATGAAATGCTTCATTTACATTACTACAAACATCTGTTAGTAAACCGTTGATGGATGAACTTTGTAGGTACTACGCACGAAGCAACTGCTTCGTGGTACTACGTAGTAACTATTTATTAATCTGTGGTGCTACTAAGAAGTATCTTTAAGTAAATAATTTAAAAAAAGCCTGTAGGCCTCACAAGACAATGAATGTAATGAGTGTAAATAGTTTGTTAGTAGATATTAAGTACTTTACTCTTTACTTTCTTCAAGGTTTTACAGATTACTACCACGGATTGTTAATTTGGGGAACAATTCCAGTGTCCACAATCCACAATGCCATTAGCGCATAGCCATTACAGCGCGCCTAACGCAGTGTGCACCGGACAGCGCGCACAAAGCTCCGCTCGATGTAATCAAATCGCTCCTTAGCTGTAATCAAATCGCTCGCTGTTATCAAATCGCTTGCTCGCTGAATGGCTGTAAGTTGATGTGGTCGTTTATTGATACCCTGGCTGCTACCCGTTTCCTGATATTCCCTATGAACGTGCCTATAAGCGTGGCGACTAAGGTTTGCAAATGACAAATGTTATTGGGTGCCTTGGCCCATAGGCCAACATACTTGGACATATCCAGCATTGGACGACTTTAGGTAGATGTTGATGATGACTTGGCCAATCTCCTTGGTGATCCATGACCGTAATTCGGCTAGCAAAGAGTAGGTACTGTACCTACGCCCATTGTACTGTAGGAACAGACTTGTCCCTACGAAAACTTCCGCCGGGCTAGGTGATCGTGATCGGGGACATCTTGGTTTTTCGTTTTTTTTTTTTTTCTAAATGACTACGATGATGGCCAGGACGGCCTTTTCATCATCACCGAGCTGTTGGGGGAGCGGAAGGCTCTCACCCCTAGAGGTTTTTCGTAAGTACCTATACCTACATATAAAGCGAGTCGTGATGAAAACTTAGTAGGTATGCGCGTTGTAGGATTCTGTTTTGTAGCGATTGGTAGCGTACAGATAGATGTTGCTACATGTCGCTACAGTACCTATGCTGTACAAACGACCACGAATGTAGATAACAGATATATAAAGTTACACCACAGACAAATGCCCAGTGCATACGTTACAGTGGGTTGCACTGCTATTAATCCGATTGGGACCGACTCGGCACAAAGGGACAGCATGCTTCGCTCGTTCCTGTATTCCGAAGGTTAATTGTGCATTTGGACATTGCAATAGGGTACTGTACACTGTGAATATACCCACGGATAGGTAAGCGCTGTCCAACGTTCGAAACATTTTTTTTTTAGGTTAATACATCATTGCAACGGGCGTCTTTACCATTCATTCGTTTCTGCCAATATTGAGTGAAAATTAACTATTTAGTTTTTTTAATAGCTCAACATAATGGCTTCCCTACGCCTGATGGAAAGCGAAAGACAAGCCCAAGTCGCTGTGACAACGGGAAAGTAACTGGTCAGTTACCTGATGCCGGCCCAACACTAACCCGCCAGGAGCTCCGGAAACCCTACTCTCAGGCAGAAACACGACCATTTGGCTGCGGTATTCTTCGCTTTTCATCAAGCGTAGGGAAGCCATTATGTCGAGCTACTATATAAAAAAAAACCTATATCAAAACAAAAGCAATAAATTAAATCCACCATGCATGGATCGTGAATTCGTGATGGTCATACCCACGGTCATACCGCCACCAGCCTCCTTTGTTATTCGGCAGGATGCACCAAGGGTGAGGGTGTGGTTTGGAGCGAAAACATGATACCTACCGAGGTCGCTCCCTTACATCCCTAAACAATTACTATACGAATATAAACAAAGCTACAATGTTCGTGATCATACTAGTCATCATCATCGTCAGCCTATTGCAGTCCACTGCTGGACATAGGCCTCTCCATTTGTTCGCCACCTAGGGCAAACTTCTGGAGGATATACCCATAATCGCCACGCTGGGCAGGCGGGTTGGCGATCGCAGGGCGTAGCTTCTTGCTCCGGTGACGCTGCTGCCCGTAATCGGCCTGTGGTATTTAGCTAGGTACGTCTTCTATCGTGATGGTTTTACCGCCACCAGTCGGTTTGCCAGAGCCTCGTTTGTTGTTCGGCTGGATGAACCACGGGCAGGTGAGAATGGCTTGGAGCGAAAAGGTGATAGGTCGCTTCCTTACATCCCTCTAGTAGATCTACGGATAGTCTGTAGGTAGGTACCTCGTCTTAGTTCCTACTAAGACGAGGTACGTTCCTACGTAAGGTTGCATCTGACTGAATTTTAATTTGATTTGGTAGATATACTTAATTTAACCTTTATTACTGGTAGGTAAAATCAGTAGTAAATAATTTATAACTGATTTTACCTATCAGTATTAAAGCTTAAATTATATCTATTATTAAATAGCTAAGCTTTACATGGCGTCCGAAATGAGGTGATCCGGCAGAGAACCAAAGTTACCGACATAGCTCACCGGATCAGTAAGCTGAAGTGGCAGTGGGCTGGCCACATCAGCCGCAGAACCGATAGGTAACCGTTGGGGTAAACGAATTCTGGAATGGAGACCGCGTCTCGGCAAACGTAGTGTAGGACGCCCTCAGGCCAGGTGGAGTGACGATTTTCGCAGGACGGCTGGCAAGTGCTAGATGCGAGAGGCCCGGGACCGATCGAAGTGGCGAGCACTGGGAGAGGCCTATGTCCAGCAGTGGACTGATGTGCGCTGATCCTGATGATGATGATGACATGGCGTCTTCTTTTGTGTAGTGACAACTACTTATTGTTTACGTATTCTTCAAATCAACATTCAAGCTCATAAAAACTCAAAGGCTTACTCGTAGAATAATAACACGTTAATGTTATGCTCAAAGGATAGTTTCAGTTTTAGCCTGTGCCGCCATCGAGTGGAATGAAAATGTACTGGAGCGTTAAAATATTTATGAAGTTAGTGCCATCTCCCGAGACATTCAGTAACTAGCATTTTAATACTGCACCCTGCCATCTATTGCATAAGTAGTGAACTTTTTTGTATGGTGTGTTACCAGATGTAGAAACGGAATCATAATAACACACGCACGTACTAATTAATATATATTGAAACTACGATAAATTACACTAATTAAGTAATTTTATATAAATAAGAAGTTAAACAAACTTTATTTTATTTTTGTCACAAAATAAATAGTACTGGCTGAAAATAAAAAGAAATCATTTTAATGACTTCAATCAATCAGAGCGCGGGAAATTTCCAAAATATTAAATGGTGCAAAATAAATTGGCCCAAAAATTCACATGGAAATTCACGTAAGTTTACAATTAAAATTATTTAGAAACATCACAATAACGACATCTTTGAGACTATTTGTA
Source organism: Conogethes punctiferalis (assembly GCA_031163375.1). NCBI lineage: Eukaryota > Metazoa > Arthropoda > Insecta > Lepidoptera > Crambidae > Conogethes > Conogethes punctiferalis. The sequence goes on from CM062102.1 coordinate 3,118,397, forward strand.
CTCCAGTTATTCGTTGTGAGACAGCAACACTGTCGGCAGTAGGCACGTACAATTTTATATACACATGTAGGTCATAGAAAAAAAATGGCTTAGCACCAAAAGCTCGTATGTATCGTGGCAAGGAATAACTTTTAATTTAAATGGCCTTCAGTGATTTATGTCACATAGGTAATGCGTACAAAACCGTCGAAAATGAATCAGATCAGGTAAGTGTCCGAGTGTTGTGGTAACTTGTGCCAATTTTACATGGGTGTAGTAAGTGTCTCGAGCTGTCAATTTGACCCAAAATCCGGGAAAATTCTCAACGAAATAATGCCAAAAAGTGTTTGTTATTAATAATATAAGTGTATTGGATGTGTTGTTTGGTTGGTCTTGAGTTGAAACAGTGTTGATTCCATTTCGTGCCCTAGTGATTTTCCTTCCAACTGTGAACGATGACATCTGAAGAATGCACACAATATTTTTAGAATTATGTAGTTTGCACGTTAGAGGACAAAATAACAAGGTAATGTAATAATCTTAAAATCATTACACAACATGCCTGTGTATTGCAACAAGTGATATTCCACTAATAGATTCTTATTAGGTAATGTATAAGAGACCAACAAATTGGTAAAGGTTGCTCCTACTTTCTCTGTCGACATTTGTTTATTTGAAATGTCCTTCAGTATTTAAGCTTACTTTATGGCTTGCTATAAACATTGCCTAAGTACATTCACTTAGTTTGTGGGAATAAAAGCATTTGTTTTATTTTCATAATAATAACATAAAACCAATACCAAGTTAATGTTGCTGTAGGTAACTATGAGCAAATGTAACACTCAAACATCTTTTTTTCTGGTTAATATTGCAGTTATTGGTCAGTTATTGATTCGAAATCTATACATATAATAAAAATGTGTAATAAATATTAATTTCATATTGTTACTAAGTACCGTGACCTTGTAAATGCAGCTTAATGTAAAAGTAATTGCAAGTTATGACAGAATCATATTTGTATTCAGCAATTTGTCATGTCAATTTGATATGGGAGACATAATTGGGCATTTTAATTTTTTAATGAGCTATTCTTGTAAATGGGATTTTCTTAATTGCTCTATTCATTCCACCATTGTAATTTAGGTTGATTAAGAAGGTAGAATTTGGGGTCTGATTCATTATGTTTTCAACTGGTTATTCAGAAGGGATTCTAATGAAGGTTTACTGAAAAAGACGCTACCTCATGGGGTAGGGTCTAGTGGATTTCTTTTTTTAAAATGAGTGTATGAACACAATGAGTGTATGAACACAGTAGGTGCAACTGTAACATAATTGGTTCATTTTGAGATAGCACTGATATTTACATAGCATCTGACCATTCACATGATAGCTGGACCGCAAGCCTACCTACATAACACCAATTATTGTCGCATAAGTTCTAACACTGTGTTAGTCCAATAATGGTCATCATGATTTTCATGTCATTTGATAGAGTATCCGAAAGACACATCTATAGACTTATCAAAAACAAGGGTGTTCATCAATTGACGTGTTTTATTTTGAAATCAAAAACATAAAGTATGTAGGTACCAGTACTTGCGATATATGAAAAGCCACGGTTTTTATGTGCTCCTGAAAAGGTTTCAATTTTACTTGTGTGATGTTAGAACTTAAGCGACTATATATTGGATATTTAATTTTGAAACACTCAACAGTCTCTCAGAAAAGGTGAATGTAATGTAAACATTGTGTTTGACTTGCAAAATAACAAACAATGGCCCCATAATCTTTCTTACGGGGCCACCAAATCCATTATCAAAATATCCATAATAATGGGGCCAATCCTACCTCTCATAAACTCCATCCAAGACAAAAGTTACCTACCTATTCTATTAATGTCAGATTGATGTCTAGCAGAAAGAAATCTAGCAAATTTTTGAGTCTGAAAGGGTGTGTCTCAAATTGCATAAAGTGTTTTAAAAATGCTGCAAATATTTATAGCTTCCCTTATTCACATCTTTATGACTGTTTAGTTCTAATAATAAGCTGTGGACATTCTACATTTCTCCTTCTTTTAATGATTCTCTGCCCAAAGGGTGTCCAGAAGTGATAGCATATCTCTGGAGGGTTCTATATCACATATTAGCCATACATATTAATAATCAACAAGTTGTTGTAGAAACTATTGAACAACTATGTGATGTTATTTAAACTTTAAAAACAAACATAGTAAAAATAGACTCATATTCCTTACAAAATCTTTGGGAGGTGAAGAATGTTTCAACTAGTTTTTGTTTAACTTAATGATATGTAATGTAATAATGACATACTTACTGTCTACTTTTTTGGTATCTATTATGACATTTAGGGAATATTATTTATGTTGTTATTAGCTGTGTATATTTTGGGAGTTTCCATTGGGTAGGTAACTTGCCTAGTTTACTTGGTACTTTATGTTTATTTCATCAGTCTATATTACATCTGTTCCTAGTAGATTTGCAATCTAATATCAGTTTCTACTACTTCTACCACCTACCTACCACCTTACTCCTTAGAAACTCTAAAGAAATGTGTAAAACCCCTCATTCTAAGTAGCTACAACTTTTAACCATACAATAAATAAATAAAAGAAGATAAAGTTAGTTTTCCTTATGTCAGTTCTCAATTTATATTTTCTAAATGACTATGATGATAGCTAAGGCTTTCTCATCATCATCAGCCTGTTTGTGGAGCAGAAGGCTCTCAAATGTTTCAGTTCCCATACATATTAAAAGCAATGAAAACTGAGATGTACTTATATTTGGTAAAAGTTTTGGATTTGTAAAGAAACCTTGGTCTCTTTCAAAACCCGGCTTGCTTGGAGTTGTGCTTTCAGGCCCTAAAGGGTATGTTATTTTGTTTACAGTCGGAACGCATTATGGAAGAAAACTCGATGGTCCGGGATCTCATCACAAAAATCCTTGATGAGACCGGACCTGCAGAGGGGGGCAGGTAAGACTTCTAATATAGTATTTAAGAATAAGCTGTGCAGAGTGTCTTGGGAGGCCTTCACTCAACAGTGGGACAATAAGGTCCTAATTTAAAAAAAATGTTTCAAAATGGATAGTTCAATTTTAAAGACAACAGTTATGTTGTAGGACTGAATGTTCCTTTAAATACGATTTTCTATTGTTAAAACTATTGTGTCTAGAAATCTCGGTTTTACGAGGTCTTCTTTAACAATCTGAATCCCAAATGATAAAAATTCGTAAGCAATAGTTAATACAAAAACTAGGGAATTTAGTACATACAATTTCTCCCAAAAGAATTGCCATCGTAATTTGCATCTAATTACGCTTGTTCCAGCTCTTTACAACCACCGGAAAAAGCAGTGAGCGGTCTCTCCGCCAACCAGTATCCCAAAAACGACAACACAAACACCTCATTCCCACCACCGTCATACAATTACCAGAACAACCTCTACAATTACTCGCCGCCCGAACAAAACGGGTACTACAACATACAAAACGGTTACGCGGGCTCAAACTTCGTCAATTATCCGGACAACGATGTAAGCGCGTTGTTAGGAATAGACACAGTCGCAGATTCAACATCCGATGTGACCCCAGAACAGCTCAATTTGCTCAGACTAGCCGCCCAAGAGATTGGCGGAGCACAATTCTCAAGCCCAAAATACGACGATAAGTATTACAACTTCTTCGAGCCCAATCAAAGGAACTCCTTACCAGATGCAAACGTGTTCATGAACAATTACAACAGACCAAACAGCCTTAATTTGGACATGAATTACGCTAACTATGACAACCCTTACAATGCTCAAAGGTTCCCCAACAAATTCGACGGGTATAAAGACCAAAATCAAGACACTGATCTGCTTAGCTACTTAAACAATCTCCATATGTCCTTAGACCGTTCAAGGGATGACAGTCACGCCCAAAACAATATGGACTTTAAAATGCCCATGGATAACGGTCATTATTCTAATGAGGAGTTTAATAAGATGCAGGAGAAACTCTTCTACAATAGGGGCTTCCAGCAAGTACCTCCAAAGAACTTTAACGGTGATAATTTTTACGATATGATGTCACAAATGAACGAGCGTAGTCCGATACAGAATTTCGATTATCCTAACCAACCGCCTGTTTCTGGAGCGAATACTATGAATTACAAACCGAACGGCTTCCACCAGAACGATTTTATGCGTCGGGATATGAGTCAAATGATGCCTAGGGATAACTTTCAAGCGAACGGCAGTTTAAATGATCAGAGGACGAATTTCGAGAACCCTATGGCGAGAGACGGGCAGGCTATGATGCGTCAGAACCAGGAGTTGGCGAGGCAAATGAGTCTGCTGATGAGGAATCGACCGCCGCCTAATCAATTGAATGTGGATGTTTCGTTTCTGCATGAAAATACGCCTTTCAACCTTGGTGAGTATCTTTGATTTATCTCTGGCAACCTACTGGTGGCGGTTTTTTTAATGACAGAGGGCAAACGCGTGTGAAAAAAAAAAAGTGATCACTTCAGCCCATAGACACCGCAACACCAGGGGAGTCACAGGTGCATTGCCGGCCCTTGAGAAATCTAATCTAGGGGTCCTTCAAAAAGGTTGTGAAGAGGTTTTTCAAGAGTCGGTACTAGCTCAGATTCATTGCACATTTCATCCACTATTGTTCAATCATTTAACATACTAGAAACACTCATTCTAACTATTAGTTTAAAAGGTGGGTAAACGTCTTCAAACATTTAACCACTTTTGTGCTAAATTGGATGGAATGGAATTGTCTAATTGTTTCTCTAAGTTACGTCGAATACCGTTCGTGTAACCGTGTGGGTCCTCTATGACACCCACGACTACAAAGAAAACTTGCGGTCACCAAACAGCCTGCCCGAGCGTGGCGATTTTGGGTGTATCCTCTGTGATCAAGTGGAGAGGCCTGTGTCCCGCAGTGGACTGCAATAGACTGATGATGAAGAAGAATTACATACAATAGGAACGTTTCCAGGGTCAAAATAATTACATTATATTTAGTCCGTATTTTAGATTATAAAAATATATTGGACACGTATTTTTCCTTTTTTCATATAAACAAAAAAGAACAAAGATGCAAGGCATCAAAATGTAGGAGTGGCGAAAAAACTCCCACTATTTGACGTCACGCGTAATTTTAACGGGCTATATCTCTGTGATTTTAAGTCTAATTTACAAATGAAAAAATACGTGCCTTTTATTTTTCAACAATCTAAAAGACAGACTAATTACTTTTTTTACGGCAACAGGCCTATTGTTGATCCTTATATCCTCACTAGCAGTGCTCGCGACTTCGTCCGCGTAGAATAGTGATTTTTTTCCCGTTTTTTTACATTTTCCATTATTTCTTCGCTCCTAATAGTTGCATCATGATGTTATATAGCCTAAAGCCTTCCTCGATAAATGGTCTATTCAACACGAAAAGAATTTTTCAATTCGGACCAGTAGTTCCTGAGATCAGCGCGTTCAAACAAACAAACAAACTCCTTAGCTTTATAATATTAAGTTATAAGATATAAGATTAAGATATGTCATGTTACTGTCTTCAATGCACATATGTTCGTTCGCAGGTCTTGGTGCGTTACTAGGCCCCAGCCCGCCCGTACCGCCGCCTGTACTCGCATCGCCTATGCTGGACTTACCGCTGTTGGCACCTTTCTACGCCATGAGGAATATGAGGTACGTATTAGGATTTTCTTAAAATTACGTTCCGTATACGAAACCATTCAATAAAGTCGGTTAATTAAATAAAGACTTGCCACACAGCGCCATCTAGTTCCAAATTAAGCCAAAGCTTGTACTATGGGTACTAGACAACTGATAAGCTTACTACCATACTTTTTTTTTGTAAATAAATACTAATTATACTTACACCCCGACTGTATTAAACAGACATGTTCATGCACACTAATGCTTGTTGTGCGATTGATTCCGCGATAAATAGTCACTTGACACATTTTATGATGCTGTTGTTTGGATATAGTATAGTATTATTTTAATATTATTTTTAAGCTCCTATGAACCTATTTGAATAACAGATAAATTATTTGCAAGACTATAAAAAAGAGGTCTCAATTCGCACCCTTGTTGAACACTCGGCTCAAAGTCCGATGACGTCTGTGTATTTACAGAATCGTCGTCGAATAAACTAAAACTTATCTCAAAAATATGTTAAGACATTTTAGATAAATAATTTATTTAGGTCACAGCTATAAATGAAGAAAAATGAAACCGTATAAAGTTAACGCGATATAATGATAGCTTACTGAGTAAACAATGTTTAGGATTGATACCACAGCGTCGCATAGACTGGCTCGGTGGCTCAATTGGTAGAGTAGAGATCCCTGCCTTCTGAACCAAGGGTCGTGGGTTCGATTCCCACCCGGGACAAACATTCGTGTAATGAACACTTGTGTTTGTTCCGTGTCTGGGTGTTTATATTTGTATTTAAGTATTTATTTGTGGTTCCTTCGTTGTTCTGATACCCATAACACAAGTGCTTAAGCTACTTACTTTAGGATCAGAGGAATGTATGTGATGTCTGATATTATTTATAGTCGCCTACGCTTAACGCACCGCCACGCATTACAACCCGCCTTCGCTTCGCTTTCAGATAAATATTTCATTGGGTTACATTATTGGTGTTCTGCAGCGTTTGCAATGTAAGCGCAAAAAATGTTTCTTTTTATACCTCTAGGGTGGCAAACAAGCATACGGCCCGCCTGATGTTACCGGTTACGCGGTTACCGCAGCCTATGGAGACGTCCTTAAAAACCTCTTTACAACCTTTTTGAAGGACCCCATACTGTAGTCTCGGGGGGAGCCTCTAGAGCCTCGGCGGGGAGCCCATTCCAAAGCCTGAGTGTACGCGCCAAGAAGTTACTGTTGAAACGTACCGTACGCGACCACCCAGGCTCTAGGGTATGAGGCTGAATCCCCTGTCGACGGCGAGCGGTCCTGTGGTAAAATGCCGCCGTAGGCATCATCCCAAACAACTCCTTGGAACACTCCCTAATATACAAACACGTTTACCGCATCACATTAGAAACCTTTAAAATGTAGTGTTTCTCTACTATAGTATCCATACATATAAATCTCCCCTTCATCATCATCATTAACATATCGCAGTCCATTGCTGGATATAGGCCAGTATATAGTTCTATAGTTGTTCGCCACTTTAGGCAAACACCTGGAGGATTTCCCCATAATCGCCACGTTGGGCAGGTGGGTTGAATGAAATTCCCTTGATTGTTGTATTTAAAAAAAACCGGCCAAGTGAGAGTCGGACTCGCCACTGACCGACCACTGATTGAATGAAAAAAATTAGGTAATTTGATTTATGACGTTTAAAAAAAAAACTACTGTCTAGATTTCATTCCAACCAATTTTCGTTAGTAGTTTTCATAGTAATACACATCATCAGTTTTATCATGCCCATATTTTAGACACATTTTACCAAGTCTCTCGCGCAAACTATTCAGTTTGGAAAAAAATGATGTTAGAAACCTCAACATCATTTTAAAATACCTATCCATAGATACCCCACATGTATAGGTATAATGAAAAAAAAATTTGAGTTTCAGTTCTATGTATGGGGAACCCCGAAAATTTTGGATTTTTTTCTGATTTTATTTTAAAATCTTAAGCATACATATGGACAGACAAACACCAAAAACGACTTAGTGAAGTGATACCACAGCGTCGTACAGAATAGACAACCGGTCAAAACTGGGGCGTGTTTACAAGTCAATTGGGTTTGTTCTTGCGTCAACTTATTTTGATACGGATGGGAGAGTGATAAAAGATTCTGTCTTCATTGTGATGCGAACGTAGTATCTGGTAATATCGCTTGCCCATTTCAGATGGCTTATTTTAGTTGTAAACAATCACATTCTTTGAGTTGTATCTAAATGTATCGTTTTTTATTGTTGTTCAGAATTGTTTCTATAATCGTTTTAACCTTTCACCATGTTTGGCCTTCGAAATATTTCAGTGGTGTTGAACTCTGTTTGAAATGTAAAAAAAATTGTATGTAAAAGCCGGAAAGTAGCCGTATCAACCGTACCAAGTATTGTATTAATAAAATTTCCTACTGAAGAAAAACACTAGCAGTGACGCTATTCAATAGTGATGTTTCCAGCGTCAAAATAATTACATTATATTTAGTCCGTATTTTAGCTTATAAAAATATATTGGACATACATTTTTTTCATTTAAACAAAAAATAACATAGATACAAGACATCAAAATGTATAGGTGGGGGTCTTTGCCGTCACTCATTTGCGAAAAAACTCCCAAAATCTGACGTCACGCGTAATTTTTAGGGCTATATCTTTGCCATTTTTGGTCTAATTTACAAATTAAAAAATACGTGTCTTATTTTTGAACAATCTAAAAGACGGACTAATTAAGTACCTACTTTTTTATTCTTTTTGCTACGACCAACCTGGGTACGGAGTCTGTTTAAAGACTTCCAGGTCAGCCATGGCAACTCATGTTTGCAAATTTTTCCTGCCACGCCTTATCAATAGGCCTCACCAGGTGTTCACCACTTAGGGCCAACATCTGGAGGATATACCCATAATCGCCACACTGGGCAGGCGGGTTGGCGATGGCAGGGCGTAGCTTCTCCCTCCGGTGACGCTGCTGCCCGTCACCGGTCTTTAGTATTTAGCTACGCCTTCAATAGTGATGGTTATACCGCCACCAGTCGGTTGCCAGCGCCTCGTTCGTTATTCGGCAGGATGCACCACGGGCAGGTGAGGTTGGCTTGGAGCGAAAAGATGATGGGTCGCTCCCTTACATCCCACGCCTTATACCATTATTTATAAAATAAAAATAAAATAAAATAATTTATTTCTGCAAATAGATTTACAAGTAAATTCTTTTGCACGTCAAACTTTTTTTTCCCTACTAGCACTTCGACGTGATAAGGATGAGGCCTGATGAGAAGAAGTGCCGCAAGAAACTCATCAATTTTGGCTTTTTTCAAAAATATACATAATCATCATACTGTTGATGTCATACATTAATACAATATTTGTTAAGTGCAGGCGAGCAGCTCATTATGTCCATGTGATATTATCGTCTAGGAAGTCTTGTATTTTATAATTTAACTAGCTGTGCTCGCGACTTCGTCCGCGTGGAATAGTTATTTTTTCCCAGTTTTTTTTTACATTTTCCATTATTTCTTCGCTCCTAATAGTTGCAGCGTGATGTTATATAGCCTAAAGCCTTCCTCGATAAATGGTCTATTCAACACAAAAATAATTTTTCAATTCGGACCAATAGTTCCTGAGATTAGCGCGTTCAAACAAACAAACAAACAAACAAACAAACTCTTCAGCTTTATAATATTAGTTAAGATGTAATTGGGATGATGACTAAAAAATAATTTAATGTCCATCAGATAGATTAATGAAAAATATTGGATACGTATTTTTTATTTTGCCTCTTGTTCAAAAACTTACGAAGATACATTGATTTTAAATGTCACATGACGTCACGTTAGAGTACAAAATATACTCTAACGTGACGTAGTTAGCCCCCACTCCGTAACTTTAATGCGCTATATCTAAGTATTTTCTTGTTATTTCGACAAAACAAAAAATACGGGTCTTATATTTTTTTATTATCTAAGAGACGGACTAATTATTTTCTTCATTTTCATACCTTGTCATCATCCGTATTATTTATTTTGACTGACTCATTTGGACTACCAAAGGTCACTAGATCTCTTCCTACTGACCCAAGGGCCGTTGATTCCCGCACAGACTGCGGAAATGGAACCAACGGCCAAATGGAACCTGTGCGGTACAGTAGAAACATTTGTGTTCATGAAAATGTCTGTATTACTGTGTATTTATTCACAAAAAAAGTAAGTTTATCAGTTGTCTAGTACCCATATTACAAGCTTGATAGTTTCGGGCTAGATGGTGATGTGTGGCCCGACGTGGCAAGGGTTATTTATATATTTAATGTAATTGTCCAACAGGGGTGCGGCCACATCGTCGGGCATCCTGCACGCGCGGCTGGACGCGTGCTACGAGCAGTGGCGCCAGCTGGAGCGCGAGCGCAAGCGCACGGAGGCGCGGCTGGCGTTAGCATACCCGGGCCGGGCAGTATCGTCGTCCAACTCGATACCCGTGCCGCGCCTGCCGCCCTGCCCCACCCGCGTGGATCGGCTCACCGTGGACATGCTGAGGGAGCATACGAAGGTCATCATCATCGTCATCCTAGCCTTTTTCCCGATTGTCTCAGGGTCGGCTTCCCAAACTGAGAGATTTGGCGAGGGCTAAGCTTTTACACAGAGCGACTGAACGGGCCCTTAAGTGGCAAACAAGCCTACGCCCCTCCCGTATTTGTATTCCTATAGTACCTTCGTTGTTCTGATTACCCATAACACGTCCGATCCCAAACTTGAGCACTTGAGAAAAGTGACTTGAGCATTTGTGATACCCATAGCTGCATCCACAAATAACGTCACGCGAATTTCATGACTTTTTGACCCCCCACCTTGTCACAGCTGGTCCCTTTTGTGAGACTCCTTTCTTCCTTGTATGTCACATTTCGAAGACAAATATACGAGTATACTTAAATATACAAATACCCAAAAACGGAATAAACACAAACGTTCATCAGACGAATGTTTGTCTCTGGTGGAGATCGATCCTTGACATAGAAAGCAGGGGTGACCCCTGCCAATTGAGCCACCGGGCCAATTAATAAGGTTTTAATTAATTAATTACTTATTTATTTTCAGGTACTAACGCTTATGGGCAAGATGGAAACGTTACGAGCGAGCGTCTGCGTAGCGCAGAACAAGAAGCCGGTTAAGTCTGAAGACGCCAAGATAACTGTACTGAAGAGGGGGCAGGAGAACGTCGCCAATGAAAAGGAAAAGGAGAAGGAGAACGGAGTCGACCCGGAGACGTTTGACCCGGCCACGTGGAGGGAGGATGTCAAGAACCTGGCTGAGATGTGAGTTAATAGAACGTTATTTAGTTTCATAGTAACGACACGGTATCTTATATGTATAAGATATATCCGTCCGTATCTATCCGTGTATATTATCCGAATATAGAATAGGACCGCCACATTTCATCTCGTGTAAGTAATAGAAGGCAGTCAAGGAAGAAATTAATTGTTCAAAAATAAAGTGGTGCATTATTATGTTTATTAGCACACATAACATGGATATGTATTTCAGCGGCTATATATTTTAGGAAGCCTTGCTTATCCGGCTCGAAGGACCAATTAATTATTACAGTATATATAGTTCATTAACTTTTTACTCACGTATCATCACGAACAGGCTCGGTGGCTCGGGTGCTATCTTTACCAACTCAGATAGCAGTCGTTACATCATATCAGAGATGATGATAACTCTGACGCCTAAACTGGGAATGGGTATAGCTTACCCTAAGTGTTGCGGAGGTCTGATGGCAGTCGCTCTGTGTAAAAGCTTAGCCCTCGCCAAATCTCTCAGTTTAGGAAGCCGACCCTGAGACAATCGGGAAAAAGGCTAGGATGATGATGATTTGTTTTGTTGGTAGGTACCTTCTTACTTTGGGATTAGAGGCCATTGTTTGTGATGTTGTCAAAATATTTATATTTATTTTATTTATTTATCATCATACTTACTTGCCACCCACGGGATGAAAATGTGTGTATGTGGGTTTGCGTAATATGTAAATTTGGAAACGCATTCCGATCGTCTTATTGCTACACAGTGTTAGGGAATTCGGTATGTAAGCGTGGCGGAGTATGGTTACGGTTTAAAAGGTCCAGTTGATGGTTTGATCAAAGTGGCGAAGTGGTACGTGCCTACGTCCCAAGCAGTGGACAGCACTGTGTGACAACGTGGATGGGAATCGTTATATGATGCAGCGCGCCGCACAGCGAAGTTGATAGCGCTAATGCTGTCCTGGCGTAGCGCAGTGGGAGCCTGTTCACGGCCGCGCGTCGCCGGGATCTCGCGCCGCACCACGCGAGACTGCTGCGGTCCGACCGTAGGTATACCGCACGTACACTGTTGCATCGAGCGAGACCTGACCTTAATATTAAATAGAAATACCGTTTAGTCACATAGTACTTAAAAATAATGTACTATAAGGAGTCACGGAGTTTAAATTGCTAGTGTAGTATTTAAGGTCTTTTTTGACTGCCGAGAAAACTAGGACACAATAGAAAAACTAATTGTTTATCGGTCACCTGGTGACCGTCAGGGCCGTCAACGAGTTAAGGGCCCTATTTTTTAAAAAACTAAATGGTACAATAATTGTAATTGGTATCCAAGATACAAGTTTGCTTAGTTTGATTATCTCTGGAAATTCTGTAAACAAAACTTAGTTAGATTTTGATATGTTTAAATGAAGTTCGAAGCAGTCTTTCTGTGCGCGCAGATTTCGTGGCGTTGCAGACTGATAAATCCGCGCATTTTGCGCGCCATGCTAACCTTTCGAAAAGTAGTGCACCATCCTGCGACTGCATCCCATATTTTCGTCAGATTCATGAGTTCTTGGGTTTATGGGTTAAAACCCAAAACCTCATGTTGTTTGATCAAGTGGTAAACAACTGGTAATGGCCTATGTCCGCAGTGGACTTGTGATGGGCTGATCATGATGATTCATCACTATCATCATCATCAGCCTATTGCTGTTCCACTGCTGGATCATAGGCCTCCTCCAGGTGTTCGCCACTTAGGGTAAACATCTGAGGATATACCCATAATCGCCACGCTGGGCAGGCGGGGTTGCGATCGCAGGCGTAGGTTCCTCGCTCCGGTGACGCTGCTTGCCCTCACCTCAGTCTGTGGTATTTAACTACGCCTTTCAATTGTGATGGTTATACCGCCACCTGTCGGTTCCAGCGCCTCGTTTTGTTATTCGGCAGGATGCACCACGGGCAGGTGAGGAATCATGATGATGCAACTGTCGTGATATCTTGCAGCGATCCTTCTGTTAAGCGGAGGCGGTGAAGCATGCTGGGCGCCATGGCGGCGTCGCGCGCGTTGTGCGATGTGGTGCGACCTCACGCTCACCGTCTGCGCTCGCGCCGCCGCCCTCGCGCCGCCGGGATGTCAGACCACTCAACACTCAATACGATACAGATCTAAATCATAAATATACCCCAGAATGGTCATCCATCGCTGGGCCATACTAGCGCCATCTAGTCCCAAACTAAGCTCGAAGCTTGTACTATGGGTTACTAGACAACTAAAAGTTCAACATATAGATACATTTCTTTTTTTTGTAAAATATATACATAATTATACATAGAAAAGACACCCCAGACCTATACAAACAAGACATGTTCCATGCACACAAATGTTTGGAATGTGTAAGGGATTCGAACCCACGACCCATGGCTCAGAAGGCTGAGGTCACTACCTATTGAGCCACCGAGCTCAGTCTAACTAAACTAAATCTGTTTAACTAAAGCCTAGCTCGTTCACAGTAACTAGTACATATTCAATATTCATTACAATGCGAGCAAAAGTAAAACTTTAACTGCCTTCTTCACATTCTCGGAGGCCATCAGAAAATCAGTCTCACGTAATTCATGCCTTTTTTGAACTCCTACCTACCCCCTCCTCCTTGTCACTTCATCTTCATACGATGTCAATCTTGACAGATGGGTACGTGTCGGTATTTCAGGTCAGTTGTTGGCCAGATTCATCAGGCGCCGCCATTCATCTCTCTCTACTGCCTTTCTCGTGCAATTCGAGTAGCGTACGATAAGTCCTTTATGTGCTCCTTGTCACAGCTGGTCCCTTTTATTGGACTTCATCCGTCCTCGAAATGTCACACTTCTTAAGTGTGACGTGTAATTTATAGATGACCCCTTAAGACTAGGCGCGCGTGAAAAAGACTGGCAGACCTTTTTGGATGCAGCATGCAGTACAGACTTCACGCCGCGCGGCATATTCACAGGGACTTAGTGTAAATTTGTCGATCGAGGCTGCTTTAGTTAACCATTTATGGATTCGTAACCCAAGAATACTCTCCAATTTAGAATAGGACCACCCCATCTCAACCTATGCAGTGTCCTAGAACATACGCAACACGCAACGGACTAGATATTAACTATCAGGAAACTGGAAAATTCGAACATCTAGATGGTACAGGAGGTCTGCCTTATTACAAAGTATTCATTAAACTTATTATATAGGTTAGCCACTTACACAATGTTGATTGACAGTTTGGTGATTGCGAATGCTGAACTATTAGTAAGGTACTTTTTTAAAATACCTGAGGGCCTTATGCTAATACATACATAATATCTACAGTACATTGGGTAGTACGCAAGGATCCCGCTTGTAGCCTTTAGCTTTATCATCAAATTTGAATCGTATTTTATTTACAGAATCGTACATCCGCCACAGTCCCTCAGTAGCAACCACTTCGCCTTAGCAAACTCAAGATAACGCTACCCATTTCGAATCAGAGCAAGTTCGAAGCAATCGCCCAGGTGATAATACAAAGAGGTATGTTATAATCATTATTGTTCCTATCTCTCCGAAGAGAATGTCGATTGCATTTTTCGTTGTCTCTGTATTAGGATAGTTCATATTTTTATTAGTTTAATATAGTATTGTCTGAATCTTATCAGATTGATAATAGCATGCATTTGGCCTAGTACCAGCAACTAGAAGGTTACTGACGTACGATCGTCTTCTTCTTTGCGTTTCGATGGGTAAATCGAAAGCAAACACGTTGTGCCCTAATGTGCTCCGCCCCCCGTACCGCATCCCCATGTCTACGGGACAGTAATCTGCTCGGTGAGCGAGCAGGGTCTCTCCCACTCGTGGGACAGCAGAGCCAAGGTGAGACATACTCTGGAGGAGGCATCCCACACTCGCTGGCAAGGTCTGACCAGGAGTTACCCCACCTGGCCATATTCTCCCTTGCTACGATCAACCGGGTACGGAGTCAGTTTAAAGATTCCAGGTCAGCACATGGAACTCATGTCCAGGCAGGGGAAGCTCTCCTACCTGGCAAGGCAACAAAAGGAAACGGCGGTGACTTTCTCAATTTCTTGCCACACTTTACATACGCGCGGTTTTTGTAAGGCGTGCTCCACGAGAGGCTGAAGCCACTTCCGGAAACTTATTCCATGCATCAAGCCTCTGTGGTACAGTGGAAGGAGCTTACGATTGTGCTGCTTACTACACTATACATTACAAATCTCCCCACAATCCAAGGAGAAACATTCCCACCGACCAGCCTCAAAAAGGCGCGCTAAACCCGACAGCAAGTCTACAAACACACCATCCTGACAAAACAAGACAACCAAGAAGACGAACCAGAGAAGCCACCCAGATACGTACAGGGAATCGGTGTAACAACGGTAAGGAGCGACTTCTACAGAAGAATTCAGAGGTACGACAACAGGTTCATGCCTAAACAGTCACCCGCTTTCATTACTTAGGCTTTACGGGCCCTATCATACTGACCGGCTAAGAAAGAGATGTTGAGAATGGAAACCATAGTTTTGATGGACCTTTGTGCGTTGACGTTATGGCGAGCCAATCTGTGTCTGTGAAAACATTTACCCGTATTCACGGAACTTTTGTCTATGAACGTAACAATACTGTGCGAAGTAAGGCCTTTGACAGTGCCGATCGCCGCTCAAGTGTGTCTACGAATAGGTTTTTGGGGTACCTGTGCGTCTGCGCATCACTGTCAGACTTCATAGTAATCTTTGTGTTACGATCAATAGCACTAATACGGGGAGTTAGAATTGAAAAAAAATAGATTGATTGTTTATTACTCATTTATGGGGTTTGCGCTTGACCCACAATTCCAATCTTAAGAGGTTTGATGCCCTTCGATGGACCGCGCTTACCCAGAAAATTCCGATTCAACACTAGAACGCCTTAAGATGTGTGAATGTCATTGAAAACCCAATCAATAGCAGTAAGGCAGTATTCCGCATTCAAAATAGACCTTATTTATTTGATTTAAGATCTTTCAGCACTGAACTATGTATAGAAAGTCTTTGAAATATAACTGCATATATATATATTAATAGAAAATATCGGACAACATCTTGCGATGTTTGATTCGACCCCATCCTATGGCTTTGATTGATTTGTCATCAACTTATCAAGAATCTACTTATGATACCTATATTTTACCTATTCTTGTCAAACCAGCAAGCTATTTACAATGCCTATATTTCGTACTTATTAGAATATCGTTGATTGAACGTCATTGCAAATTTGTCATTACTTGTACTAGAATAATGTCAAATTTGAATGAACATGCATTTCCGAGCAGATCTTTTTGCGATCGCATATGTGAGTAGGTCCTTACTGAATGCTTAAGAAGTTTTTGTTTAGTTCATCTTATTGAGGACGACTGTATGGTTAGACTAAATGACTACGCCTGAATAAGGGATTCATTTTCAGCAAAATATCCTTCTCAGTTAGGGTAAGCAAGTAGTAAAAAATTCGCGGACGTCGAATTAACTTGTATTGTACGCGTTTAATCGCAAGCTTCTAAACGAATCCTTGCGCATGTGTTATCGAGTTTGCTTAAGCACTTGTTTTATAACATTGTCGAAGAGGTATATTGCACATTTTTTCATACAATTACTAATTTTAAGGTCGACCGAAAATGTCCTCATTGTAATATTTTCTATCTAAGTTCAAATGGCTTG